>JANPWX010000195.1:1037920-1065709 GCA_024734555.1 Trochalopteron elliotii
GCAGAGGCTGCATGGAAGGGAGCAAAATCAGATCCCAGCCAAAGGGTTCAGGCTACCGACATGTAGGTCATGGCTGTGACCTGGTTAATAGTGACCAAATACCCGAGGACAGCTGTGCTGGTGACGCACTGGCCCCGGATCAGCATGTAGCCTTTATTTACTGTCACTAGAGCTGACCTAAGAAGGGGCTGACGCAGTGCTCCCAGGGTCACAGCCGATCTGGGAAAAGCCCCCTCACCTTTCCTCTTTGCTGGAGAAGGAGCTTGCATCTCCAGTGCTGCCCGGCCTTTTCCCAATACGACAAGCCCGCTTCACTGAAGGCAGGGTTTGCATCATGCCTTGAAGAATGGAATTAATGCCAGCGGCTTTCTGACAACCGAAAACTTGGTCTGTAACAGTAGGAGCATGTGGCTGTGAAATAATACAAAATAATAATTGTGCCCTAATGCTTGTGTACAACTCCCCAGTTCAATTTTATATGCATATATTTACACACACAAACATGTAAACTGTTTTTCAAGGGAAAGAAGATCAAATTTCTCACAAGAAATCTGTGCACTTAGTTTAAAAGACAGAGGAAAATACTTTAGCTTGTCATTAGACTGTTTTTTTAACTTTATCTCATTTTTGTCTTCCTAGTATATCTGTTATCCCTACTTATGGTTCTACTCCCACTGTACTTCATGTTTTATTATTTTATTGCTCCCTGTTTTATTATTTTATTGGGAGAGTTATTCTGTTATTTTTCCATGAGATATATTCTGGTTTACCGCAGTGATTGAATGTTGGCATATGAAATGTGAAATGAAGTGAAATGTAGACATCAAATAGCAGCAAATGTAATGACTTCCATTTTTCTTGTCTTTGCCAGAAGTTAAAAATTTAAGAGTTTGGGATTTGCTTTTGACTCTTTCAACTTGGTTTGCCTTCAAGTTGCAGATGAGTCAGAGAAAATATCATACAAATTTGTTTAAACCATGAAATGTGTAGGATAGCTTTTGTTTTGTTCCACTTTCATCCTGGAGCCACTACTCAGTGACAAGTAAAAACCTCAAAATTAACTCTTTGCAATAAAATCTGGGCCTGGAAGTTCTCTGCAGTAGGTAGTTATTGCAGTTTATAAGGTAACTATTTCTATTCCTACAAGATGCTTTATTTAATCTGTTGGTGTGCTGAGCCTGCTTAATATAAGTAACTCGAATATCCTTTGTGAGTAGTCTGAATAGGGAAATAGTCTACTAAGAACAATTTCTGATGTTTGCATTAATTTTCTTTACAGCAACTTGTTTCTTTATTGTTTTCCTGGTAGTTATATGTAATAAGGTATGAAAAAGGATCCTACGTATTCAGTTTAACTGTGAACAAAGGTAAAATTGTAGTTGCAGGAAATACAGGAAGTGTGCTACCTTCCCCATTTGTTAAAAGGACAAAGCTTCAGTAACTCAAAACCTGGATGTTTTTCAAATCAAAACAAACTTCTACAAGAATTTTACACATCAGCAGCACAACAACTGAGGGGTTTTTTACACAGATGAGCTTCTAAAAGAAGCGTGTCTCCATAGTTCAGATTTACTTCAAGCTCTTTGTATGATGGTTATATGTTACAGGAGGTTCTGAACAACATAAATTTCTATTCTTCCATATATAAACTATGTATCTGTGAAGTAATTGTTATGGGTGTCCTGAACGTTGAGCAAGACAGCTAAGTTTTAGGCACAAATGTAACAATATATGATGATTCATCATCAGCCAACCTGCAGGTGAACTAGGTGGTGAAAATTGTAACCACTTCATATAATGCCTCCATCTATCCTGTCTTTAGCAGTGTTCTCACTTTATTTCCTCACCAAACCACCATTTCACCCTCCTTCTGGAACACAACAGTTTTAAGTGCAGGTGTCAGAGAAGACTGTGAAGGACAGTGCCAAATTCTGAACTGCAGTATTCATCAGAGGGGGTCTCATTTCTGCTGATTAGATATTTTAACTTTCATCTTCTGAGCTGCCCTGGGGCAAGTTTTGAAAAGGCAGTAACAATACTTGCAGTTGCTTGGTCACAGTAATGTTTTGCTGACTATGCTTAAGAAAATGGAGCTGTGTTAACATTCTGCTTTTTTTCCACAACAGATGGGTCCAGAAGAGTGGAATGAATGAAGGCTGAATTCCTGTCCATTTGTCTCCTAATAGCTCTCCACTGCAATCAGCTGTCTCTCGCCTCGTTTCTTATGTCCTCACCCCTGCTGGAGACACAACGTGCTGTACTTAGGTCAGAGCTGTGTTCCTGGTCAGCCAGCATGTGTAATATCTGACCATGTTGCTGATGCCTAATAGAAGGTATCATGGTTGCTTTTGCCCTACCTTTTTCTCTGTGGAGCCAAAAATGTAAGGCTCTTTTGCCTAATCCAACAAGTGCTGGAGAACCAGTAGTGTACGCTGGGATGAGTGCCCTCTCCTGACCAGCCAGAACATGTGGGATGGCTTCTGGTGTGGTTGCTGCTCTGTAGTCAATGAGTCTGGTTGAGTTTCCCCTCCCTTTTATCCAGTGTGGAGCAAAATTCTAATCTCTTCTCCCTAAACCACCTGCTAGTTTGTACAGAGTTTGTAGGGAGTTGATTAGCTATTCAAATTTGGTTAAAATGCTTAGGAGGGATGGTTTGGCAAACAGCCAGACAGGGAATATCATCAAAGTTTTTTTCTTATGGAACCAGACTAACATTTTCTGCTAGGACAAAGGCAACTCCTAATTCAGCTTTTGTAAGAAAGGGTAAATGATAACCTAGGAGGAGCAGGAGGAGCTGGGTGGAAATTAATGGTAGCACTCAGAAGTTCTGAATGTAAGCAGAAGGGGTAGTCTGGTGACAAGTGTGTGAGTCATATTTGCAGCACCTCGTGAAATTTCCAGCAGTACCAAGGGCAAATCGCCGGCCTTCCGCCTGCAGATGGGTCTGCATTTATGGAATTGGATTGATACTTTAACCTACTAATACATTTGTTTTCTAAATATTTATGTGGCCCTTTACGTGGAAAAAAGGAACAGAAATAGCATTATAAACAAGGGTCATATCTTCCCTTTCTCATCTTTCTGTCACCTGACGCTGCTGCTGCACGAGCTGTCAAGCTGCTGGAGGCTCCCGGAGGCTCCCAGTACAGCCAAAACAGCTGAAGTAGGTGAAAGGTTGTGGAGGAGCACACAAACAAGCTGGCGTGCCTCTTCAGTAGTTCAGTGAGGGAAAGGTTCTGCAGCTGCTCCAGCACTTACACCATCTCCTGTGCCTGCTCATAACTTGCAAAAGTCAAGAGTACAGTAGCTGGATCATTTTACAGATGGAGCCGTGTCTGGTCAGCAGCCTGCTTGGAGCTGTAAACATGGCAACTCAGCAGCCCTGAACAGAAGACAGCCTTTTTCCTTATTCCCTGCCTTTGTTACCCATGTCTGAAATTATCTGTTAACGCCTTTAAAATCATGGGAAATGAGACTGGATTGCTGGTTTCAAAATCGCTTTTCCAAAAAATAGCTAGAGGCTTCCATGAGATTAACTGTGGGTGTTTAAACTGGGAGTGTGGAGATAGCTGAGGGAAAAAACTGTTTTGGAGTACAGCTGTACCATTCAGGAAACAAAGCTGGGACTCAAACTGTGATAAAAGTAGGACTCAAAAGTGTTTATCTTGAAATGCTTGTCACAATTCAGGAGGCTGCTTACTAAGTAGGGGAATAGTAATCTTCAGCCAAGTACACCATTCCAGAGGAAATAAAGGTAGACTTTCAGGGTGGGCTGGCACTGATCTAATGAAGTACATAGCTAGACACAAAATAATGTCCTTTTCCAGCCTCAGCTGACTACTGTAGCAGTTCTTGTAGAAGAGCAAATGGCATCCCCCATGAGAGCTGCAGATGCAGAGGAAAATAAAGAGGAAAGTTATCATCAGAACAGCTGCCACTTTGGGCCATGGCTGCCTTTAGTGTGAACAGCCCTGCTCTGGAGAAGATCACCTGGGAAAAAGTGGACACCTTGTGAAAAGTCAGGGGAAAAGTTAATGTTACCAGAAGAATTCATCTTTTAAGGTGTAAATATGTTTCATCTGAACTGTTATATTTTTCTGTAGGAATATGGAAATGGGGTTAGTGTAACAGGATATTTCAAATTAAAAGTTTTGGATTAGACATCTTAGGAAACACCTCACCCTGAGACGAAGGAGTTCTAGCTTCACCTGTAACCTTTACATGGGTCAGGGGCTTTGAACTGGTACACATACTGCTTTTGTTTTTCACAGTAGATCACTGTGGGTGAAGAGGAGATGTTTCTGCTAAGTTTTCTATCAGATGCACTTGATACCGTTGACTGTAGCAGGACAGTTGGTAAAGTGGATGTGGTGGCTTGAGTTTCTGCTCTGAACTGGAGCCTGAAACTGTTACTCCAGGTTATGTTGTCTGAGGCTGATCTTAGAAAGCATTCCCAGTTGTTCCCTCTCAGCATTTCCTTCATTAGATTTGAAAGTGTTTATTTTCTCTTAGTGTCCACATCACATGAACTTGAATGAGAAGTTTAGTCTAGGAAATAGAAAGCCAAAACATCATCTAGAAAAGGGCTCTCTCTATGGTGTTACCTGCTCACTTTCTCAATAGGCTCATGGTGTCTCTGGAATGCAGCTTCTCAGTGATTTGGATTACCCAAGGGAAGTTTGGGTTTTGTTTGCAACATCCTGACTCTTATTGCTGAAGTGTGAATTCACAGATACTAATCAGTTGTTCTCATAAAGACTGAGTTTCCATAACATACTCTACAGGGATTTTCTACACAGAAGGTCTATGGAGTTTTCTTTTTTGATGAAATGTGTAGCCACAGGCTAAGGTGTGATAACTGCAATTAAATATGAAAATGTAGCTTGTGTATTAAAACCTTTGTGATAAAGAGCCAGTACGATAAAAAATGTTGCACTTCACAATTAAAATGCTTTGCCTTTGGGTCCGAGTAAGTGCAAAATATTTTTGTGCTATGACTAACAGGTAATGGGTAAACTGCCAATACATTGCTGGAACACTAACAACAGGTTAAACAAGGGAACTCTCCCTCTTTCCATTTATTGTGGCAAAATCTCGTGGTATATTAGACAAAATCCACAGTTTTTTTATGCAGCATTATGTATGTTTTCTTGTTACTGTAGTTCTTTTAATATTATTTATTACTCTATCCACTTTGGTATTTTCAAATTCAATTTTCAATGTAGTGCTTATCTAACAGTCACTGAAATGAAAAACAAAATCATCAGAGCTATGGTGGTACTTGATTTCCAAGATTTCTCTCTACCTAAAGTGAGATAAAAACCCACACTATTTTAATATTTCTTTGTTTCATTTACTGAAATTACACCAATATTCTAAATTTACTGTGGGGGTTAAATTTATATGCAGGCGTTCATGAACATGCATTTTGTTTCATTTCTATATGGGAAAAGATCCCTAGATATCAAAAAATACTGAAGGAAGAAAGTACTGAAATATTTACCTACTTAAAAGTTAAAAATATGTGCAAATACAAGTCGTGATTCCATATTATCTGGGGCATAATATCTGGGTACAAATAATCAACAGTAAGTGTGCAGGTATTGGTTTCAAAAAGCCACCTTTGAAAGTAAATATTTTCACATACTCACAGGAGGATACAGTGTGTGAAGTAGAGATGAGAAATATCTTGGTCTGTTGTGAGACCAGTTGAATTACAAATTTAGTTAGAAAAAAATTATATTAGCAAGATGTATTTTCACTGCCAGATCACTAAAATGTGTAAGATGTCCATTAACACCATATAAGTAGCAGTCTAATTTCTTCTTACACACTCACACAACTACTGTGGAAGTGAGAGTTGTTAAGCCTTGTGGATACTTATTATGAATACATATTTAGGTAAAGTTGAATATTTGGGTGTTTCCTCATTCCCAGAAACACAAGCTTCTTATTCTCTGTTTCCACAGTACTGGAGAAATGTTTTGAAATTTTAATATGGAGATCAAGAAATAAATCCAGAGTAAACAGCCTGGAAGATATTCTAGACAACAGAAAACTTGGTAATTACCAGAAGAGCCCTTGCTAGCTTTCAGCAGGTGCTGAGGGGGAGGGCAGTGCTTTCTCCTGGGCTGGGTGTTGGAGAACCAGTTTTCCTTCTGCTTTTTGTTCCAGATATGCAACATGGAATCCTGAAAGCAGTTCTTTATTTGCAACTCCCTATGTGCTGAAGCTTAGGGAAGAAAGATAAGAATCTTATCCAAGAAACAATGTGTGATTTAATTGGAGTAAGATACTGAAACGGATATTGCATGGGAGTGTTGCCATGCTGAAGTAAACAAGTGTATCTGCTTATTTTTATTGGTATTTTGGGCTTACAGCATGCACATCAAATGATGGGAACAGTTATTAAATTCTAAGCATTTCAGTTAAAAGAAGTCAAATCAAATCAATGCCAAGAATCCTAATTAGGATGTAATTTTTGCTAAAAATTCTTCAAGGCCTTGGAGAAAAAGCAGCCATTTAGTAAAATTGAACAAATAAAGACATTTCTATCACATTTCCCTTAGTCAAACCTTCATTACATTTCCCCTCTTTTTGTGAAATGCAGGAAGTGGATATGGTATTATTTGCCCTTTTCATGAGAGAGACTCAAGGAAGTGTTGGACTGCATTTTGAGAAACAGTCTGTAGTTTTGCATGAGCACTTCTGGCTGCTTAATAAAGACTGCAAGACCTTGCAAGTCTGTGGGATTTGAGTTGGAGTTAGGAACACATAGCACCTTGAGAAATTAGGTGCTAGGTCTGACCAACATGCTGAATTAAACTGTACTGTTGAAAACATGGGATAAATTTTCATCTGAAATCACTCAAAGAGAACAGTTAGAGCATTTTGACTTCAAGAATTTTCTCTTTCAAATAAAAAGGGCGTCTCTATTTAACCATTCCTGGAGAAACGTATCTAATATTGTACTTTTGAAACATCCAGATAATTCCAGTCCTTTACAGTCAGTTCATGTTTCAAATCTTGTGCCAAATGCTCAAATCCTTGGAGTAGAGAAGACCCAGAGGGAACTCATAAAATTATATAGGAAAGGCACCAATTCACTCGTGCTGAGAAGTAATTTGGTTTGGTTTAGTAACATGTGAAATAGCTCTGTAAAATTATGAACTTTAAGGAAACTGTAAAGAGTGTGATTATTGACATCTGCTGCAGGTGACCTTTATGTGCTGAAAAGATCACAAGGTAGTAAAGACAAAAAAATTACAACCTGCTTTCCTTCTTCTCTCTAATGGTCTGAAATTGAAAAATTGGATCTATTGAACCCCCGTTAAAGTTAGGACAGCCAAATAAAACAAGGCTACAACCTGCAACTTGCAGTTTTCCAAGTATGTAATTTATATACTTTAGAGACTAAATGCTGCTGCTCAAGGGAGTTGTGAGTCGCCACTCTCACCTGAACATAAATCATTTCATGTTATTTCCATCCATTCACTACCTCTTCCATTAACTTCCCCCTCTATGGTAAAGAAACATATCCCAGCATTTCAAAGGAATAGATGTACACGTGCAGATCATCCAAAGCTGTTTGTCCTGATTCTTTTCTCAGTGCTGTGATAAGGGCTGTATCCTTGATGTCTTTCCCACTTCTCAGTATCTTTTCTGGCTGTTCTTTCTTTGCTGTTTGTGTTAACATAATCTAAGCTTCTGGCAGCTTTACAAAATTTGTGCTGGTATTGATCAGCTTGCAGGATATGGCAAATGCCTTAACGTCACAGTTGCTGGCATTACAGCACTATGTAGCAGCTAACATTTCTAGTGCATTAGCTGTGCAAATGACCTTTCAGCTCTCCTTAAGAGCATCTCACAGTTGTCCTGAGTCATCGTGCCAGTTACCCCAGTAGTCTGAGGGTGGCATTTTAAGTGTTCCTTGTCATCTTGATAAGGGACCAAAAAGGCAGTAGCATGACACTGGGTATGCCCTATGACACAGATATTGCCTGAGTGTGCTGGATGCTGGGAAATGCTGAAGGGGGCACAGACCACAGCCAGAAGAGTATTGCTTTCCTTCATATAAATATCCCTTAACAATTCCCCTGTAATCACATCTGTTGAATTATTTTATCCACAGCTCCCTCTGGAAAGGCACCCTGTCTGGTCCTGTCCTGTCTCACTGTTTTCATTTTAATGAACATGTTTTCCAGAAGTGTATTGAGCAACACAACTAGCACTGAGATATGTAATTGTTTTATTCTTGCCTTTTTCTTTTTTTCATTAAGAAAGTTATTAACATATGCATTTTTTTAAAATTTAATTTTATGGCTGTTTACAGCATGGTCAAAAGGATGTGTTTTCCAGTTCTAGTAGAAGTGTATGGGCTGTCTGATCTCAACTTCTGTGTGTATTTGTACATAACCTTGATTTGGCCTAAGAGAAAGCCTTTGTGCTTGCAGAACAGATTTGTTCTGTGTCATGACTGGGAAACTAGGCTGTCATCAGTAGGGTGCAACCCAGATTTTCAAATGCTTTTTAAAGTATTTGGGGATCTGACAGCTGTGTCTGAAAATACATTAAGGAGAGGTTGTTTACAGGAAAGGACAGGCTTGGTATGCTCACTAACTATGGCATTGCTGAAGTGCTGGCTGTAATGTTCTATATTCAGAGTTCAGATAGTAACTCATGAGTTGTTTTATGAGTTAAGTGGATGATTTTCAGCAGGATGGTGGGAAATCTTATTGCCAGCTGCACATATTAAGTACTATGCATAGCTGCTGTAGAGTGAGATACTAGAGGGGATTGCTGGGACATCCTTGAAGTGATGGGTTAACTTCTCAGCCAGAGGGAAGTTGTACATGTGTTATTTCCGGTTACTGGATAGTGTGTGAATGACTGTGAATGGAGTCCTAATCCAATGCTCACTGCATTCAGTTAAATGTTTTCAGTCATTTCAGCTGTAGTTTTAAGTGGGAACTGGATCATACCTCTCTCTGTAAGATTGGAGATAGAAAAGGCACATTGAAAGGAAAAGTCAGTTTTAGGGTTCATATTTTAATAATTTCCAAAGACTTCTAGGAAAGTATTATTTTAAGTCTGATTTGCCCTTTGTTCAGTTTCCTACATTATGCACAGATTAATTCTGTGAGTTGAATTTTTTTTTCTTATGGCTGTCTAACTTGAGGAAGTAGACAAGTTTTCCTTGCCACCAGGCCACCTTCGTAGCAAGGAAAAATAATGCAGACATTCATATTCTTGTTTTGAAATACTTTTCTCTGTGTGCTTTGTTCTTTCTGGCTAAAATAAGCAATACTTTGTTTTAAAAGTGCTCTGCCAATGTCATGTCCATCATTGCTCATGGACAGTCAGAGGCAACATGGGATATCTGAATTGAGAGGGACCATCAGGGAGATCTGTTGCCAGCAACCAGGGGGCAGAAAAGGAGGAGGAACTGATAATTCCCTCTTGTGAGGACCCACATCTCAATGCACTCTATGATCAGGAGGGAAGAGAGGGACACCTAACCCTAGAACTGCCTGTCCCTTCTCCAGATGTAGTAAGAAAATATTAGAAAGGTAGGATGGAGTTCTGCATGGAATTTTTAAATTGACTGAATGTTGCTTTATGCAGGATCTCAGTGAAAAGAGCCTCCTGCTATTTTAGTCAGTTGTTGGGGCCACCATGCTCTGTCAGACAGCTCTTGTGGGCTTCCCAGTCTAGGCGTGCCTGACGTGTTAGGTGGCTTCACTGAGCCATCCCGTCCATGTCCATGCAGTGTAGACTCCTAAGATGGATATCCCACAGAAAGGTCCTATCAAGGCCTTTTTAGCATTCATACCACCACATATAGGACTCTGATTAGCTGTTGCTATTATGCTAAAGCACCTCATAGCTAACGACTGAGGAGAGATGATATTGTTGGTTATTTTGATATTGGGGAGGGGTGGGAAAGTGAAAGAAAAAGTGGACTTAATACCCATACTAAAGACTAGCCAAAAGATGAGACATGGATTGTAAATTGCTGCACACTTTATTCCTAGCAGGGCATGCGAGCCCTCTGTTTTTTTCTGGTCAGAACATCTTTGTTTTCTTTACTCCTTCAGATTTTGGATAGATGCTCTAGCTATCAGGATGAATAGTGTTTTGGGGTTTTTTTCCACAACTCAGTGACATATATATGTTTAGAAACTCCCTAGATTATTTACAGGTGTAACTCTGTTGTCTACATTAGCCTAAAATCTGAAACTGGGTACTCAGCAGAGTCAGATATAGGCCGGTGCTTCATTCCAGACAATACAACCTCATGAAACATGGGAAATGTCTCTAAGGCCCTTAAAGGAATTGCATAAATTATATGTTCTGTAGCAAGTCTCTAGCTCTAAGCTAAACAAAATTCTTTGAAAGGTTTTCACCCCATCCTGGCCTTTGTGTTAGCTCCCAGATCAAGACTGTCAGCTTTCTGCCCAGTTAGTCAACATCTGGAGGGAGCAATACACAGATACCATTTGCTGCTGACTGCAGACATCAGGACTGAAGATTCAAGTCAGTGAAGGCATCTCTCACTGTAAAGTGGTATCCAAAATGAGCAGAAGCTGAAGATTTTTTAGAAGAAAAAGTAGTCTGAACAAATAATCACAAAAGAATGAGTCTAAGATGACTTGACTACCTCTTTAAAACAATTAGAGGAGAGGACCCAGGCACAGCTGACCTCCCTCTTCGTGCTAACTTAGGAATGGTTCCTGGGATATTGTGAGGGTTAGCATCCATACAGGCCTATGCCCACACCTTGAGTTTTGATTGAGGTTTGGCACCTCTCTGCACTTCTGAGTAGAATAGGGAAGAGAGTTGATTTGAGGGAAAGGGTGAGGGTGTCTGACTGGAAGATGTTGTTCCTTATCCTTTAGGAAAGTAATTTTTCAGTCAGGTGCACAGAAGCTTCCCATTTGGCATAGGGGATGTTACTGAGGGATGGGAGAGCTCTGCTCAGCTGTGAAGAGACAACAGTAGGCATAGCTGGAGTAAGGGCTGAACTTGGAAGGCACTGAAGGCATGCTTTTGTGTGAACCCCTGTGTCAAGGGCTTTACAGATTGGAATTGAGTGTGAAATGCTGGTGGGTCTCAGGTGGGTACTAAATCCTCAGCCCCAGGTCTTGTTGCCTTTGGGCAGTGTTCAGCACTGTGTTGAGAGCCAATATCCTATGCTTTATATTAGGATGGATAGTGCTGTTAGAATAAGGGTAGGAGTTACTGTTCAGGAGAGTAAAAAGAAAATTGAAAGAAACTAGATACCATCATGTCCTGTGGGATCTGCCCATATTGGGCAGGTCTGGTGTTGACAGTGCACTTAGACAACATTTTCATCAATGTATTCAGCTCATGTATTTTCTTGTGGGCACTAGGCACTTTGCTATTTTTACTTCAAGGATTATTTCAGATTTATGTTTTGGGACAGAAAGAAACAGAGTGGTTTTATGCTACATATATAATTTAGAGTTCAAATGAGGTTTGATATCCATACAGGGCAATGGTTTGATAGTGATTTCTGTGAAAACTTTAGTCCCAAAGTGAACAGTAAGATTTTTGAGGATATCAATTTTCCATAAGTATAAATTCACATGTCTTCTTTTCCTTGGCAAAATACCGGTGAGAACTGACCTTAGTTCTGCAAGAAACTTCAGTACAATGCTACACTAAAGATACAAAGTGTGTATGACCATGAAGAAGATAGTATATTAGTATTTTATTGTCATCTACTTTCCAAGCAAACAGGTTGTGAGCATTGAAACTAAGTTTAGACATAATTAGAGCCTGGATTACATCTGCTGCATGACATAAACCCAAAGCTACTAGCTCACATAAACAGAAATTTGTTAGTTTAAGGAAGATATGAAAGAGATATAAACATAGCTCAGACAACTTAGTTTCTCTGAGAACCGTGGCAGTTGTAGTTAGGGTATATTAGAAACAGCCTGTTTATGAAAACTAGGCAGCCATGGCATTCCTCTTTTACTCTGGCAGACAGAGTAAAATAAATAAATTAAATAATAAGAAATCATTTAATATATGTATCAAATATCATTTTGCAACTTAACACAATAAAATGAGAAATATTTACTATTGCATGGGTGTTTTCTCCTCCTCATGGCTGAATTCATAGAAGACACATTATTTTTCTCATTTGTGAAGTGTCAACGTTTCCATAACACATTTTTTTTTCCTCACTGTGGAAAGAAGCAATTCTTCATTCACTGGCATTTGTCTGAGAGCTTGGCATGCCTGCACGTGACCAAGTATCCACATGCAGCAGGGTTTGTATTTTGGCTCTGAGCAGAGGTGGTAAGGGAAAACATGATATAGGTGTACAGAAATAGACTGGGTATTTAGGATTCTAATCGAGTCGTCAGATCTAATCTAGGCCTCTGGTAGGGCTAAACCTATTTTCTCATTCAACACAGACATTCTGTAATATTCTGGAGAGTATAGAGAAAATACTCTATATTCTATGCTATAGAGTTGAAAATTAAAATTTTAATTTGAATTGAACATAATTCTGATATTATTCTACACATTCAAGTTTTCTGACTAAAATCAAATAAAGGAAATGATTTTAGAACTGACAAATGCCTTTTACATGCCCAAGTTCCTGGTAGTCCAGCTCAAAACATCCTAAATGGACAAGTAATTGTTCTTTCAGAAAGTAGACTTCCAGACTGACACTGAACAGACAGACACTACCATGTCCCATCTTTGGCATAGCAAAAATATCTGCCAGAGAAGCTGTTGCAAAACAGAAAGGCTTGTTCTTCCTGGCATAGAAAAAGTAAGTTTCTGCTAAGTGTTTTTAACTAGAGTTTGCTCCTGAAATCTTGCTGTGCACTGTGCGAACATAATTTATGTAGCTGTTAAAAGAAATGTGTGTTGTAGCCATTGGTAAATAATCAGAGAAAACTTTCTAAGTTAATTATATTCTAATAAATGACAGAAAAAGAAAGCAAAATTTTCTAAAACCAGAGGTTTTTTGTCTAGAAAGCAAAAGGTTTTGAAATGGGCAGTAGACATTATTGAATTTGATCAATTCTGACCACGTTCCTTGAGACACTGCACCCCAGCAGATTTCTGTGGCAATGCAGGATGTCATGACAGCTACCCCAGCCTAGGTTAGATTTGCCTGTGTTTGCCTCTTGAGTCTAAGCTCAAGAATGTTGCCTGCTGAGATCTTGAAATGTTTTCTTATAATGTTGATCCTTTCTTCTGCCTGGTTGCAAAGTTATACTTAACACTCTTATTTATTCCTAATTATTTTTATTCATTTTCAGTGTGTATAGTTGGTAATTTGAATGTATTTGGTGTTAGCTAAAGAATTATTTAGGTGTATTACTTTGAATCATAATTTAAGATTTCTGAGCAAAAATAACAACTTTCCAAGAAAAGTCTTCAGGCTATACTACCAAAACCAGCCTGTCACAGTATTTTTATATATTACCAACAGACAGTTCTACAGGGTGTAGTAAATCTCTAAGTACTTTGGAGGTTACTTTGTTGCAGATTCCAGAAAAATAACCTTTCTTTTTCCTGAACATTTTTCCCATTGTTTTCTGTATTATTTGTCATCTCATGTTTTTGATGGTGGCAGTGATGGCTAAAATTGAAGCAGGAGTCTTATCTATATATCTATATCTATATCTATATCTATATTTACATAATAAAACATAATAGAAAGGGTCCAATCCCAAATCTAGTCCCTACACACAAAGAGATCCTCAGATGACATGGCAAAAGGAGTCTTGGGTATTTCTGTGGATCCTACACAAAGGACTGCCAAAGGCATGGAAGTCAGTTCATTTCAACAGAGTAAAACTTATTGCATAACAAGTTCAATATACAGCACAGATTTAGATAGTATTACCTGCAGCATAACAGTGAAAACAACACTATAGAACATAACAAGCCAGGAGGCTCCTGGAGGGCATTTATGGTAACTTTTTCCTCCAAGCCTCCAAGTGATAGAGAAGCCAATTAGGAGAAGTGCACTACTGGACCACATCCTCACCAAGGAGAGGCATCTTGGGGATGTGAAGATCAAAGACAGCCTTGTGTGCAGGTAATCCTGCAGTGGCCATGAGATGGTGGAATTCAGGATCCCAAGGGCAGGGAGGGTGGAAAAACAAGGTCAGAACCCTGGACATCAGGAAAGCAGACTTTGGCCTCTTCAGAGATCTTGGAGAAAATGCTGTGGGATGAGGCCCTGGAGGAAAGGTGGGGCTAAGAACGATGATTAATATTAAAAGCTTACCTCCTACACACTCAAGATTGTTCCATCCCAATGAATAAAAACTCAGACAAAAATTTCAAGAGGACCATGTGAATTAACAAGTTGTTCCTCGCCATACTCAAACATAAAAAGGATGCAATGATGGGTAACCTGTGAGGAATACCTGTGAGAATCACTGTCTCAACATTGAGAGATGAAGTTTAGAAAGCTGAAACCCAGATGGATTTGAATCAGACCAGGAGTGATGGAGACAAGAAGAAAGGCTTCTATAAGTACATAGATGACAAAAGGAATACTAGGGAAAATGTGGGCACCTTGCTCAATGAGGTAGGGCATCTGGCTACACAGGGCATGGAAAAGGTTGAGGTACTGAATGCCTTCTTTGCTTCCATCTTTGCTACCTTTCAGGAATCCCAGGTCCCAAAGACCAGGAGGAAAAACGGGATCAAGGAACATGTTCCCTTGGTGAAAGAGGGTCAGATCAGGAAGTACGTAAGTAAACTGGACATACAAGACTCCATGGGCCCTGACAGCATGCTGAGAGAGCTGACAGATGTCATTGTGAGGCCACATTCAATAATTGTTCAATGATCTTTGATTGTTCATGATGACTGGTGAAGTACCTGATGATGAAGGCAAATGCCATTTCTGTCATTTGGAAGGGCAAAAAAGAAGACCCAGGGAACTACTGGCTGGTCAGCCTCACCCTGATCCCTGGAAGGGTGATGGAACAGCTAATCCTGGTAATCCTGGAAGCCAATCCCAGGCACATAAACAATTAAAAAAAAAATAAAAAATTTCACCAGGACTAGTCAGTATGTCTTGCCTAAGGGGAAGGGCTTGAACAACTTGAGAAACTTGTATGACAAAGTGACTGGCATGGTAGATGAGGGGAGTGAATAATGTTTGCCTGGATTCGGTAAGGCCTTTGGCACTGTCTCCCATAAGATCCTTATAAACAAGCTGTTGATATATGAGCTGGGAGGTGGGTTAAAAACCAGCTGAATGGCCAGGCCTAGGTGGTGGTGATCAGAGGTATGAAATCTTTGCTGGACTTCCGTCAGTTCCATGTCCGTCTTGTACTGGAACCTCATACCGGGACATAGTACTCCATGTGTGGCCTCAGCAGTTGTGAGTAGAGCAGAAGGATCACTTCCCTTGACCTGATGGCAGCGCTCCTCCTAAGGCAGCCCAGGATCCCTTCAGCCTTCCTTACTTTCTTACAGGCGCATTGCTGGCTTATGTTCAATTTTGCGTCTACCAGGACCCCAGATCTACTGCAAAGATGCTTGTATGTTGGGTGTCCTTCAGCATATACTGGTGAGTGAGGCTATTCCTCCCCAGATTCAGGACTTGCCCTTTCCATTACTGGACCTCCTAAGCTTCCTGCTCACCCATTCCTGTCATGGTCCCTCTGGATGGCAGCGTGACCCTCGGGTATGTTAGCCACTCCACCCAGCCCCCAGGTTTGTGTCATCTGCAAACTTGCAGAGGGTACACTCTGCCCCGTCATCCAGACCACTGGTGAAGATTTTGAACAGAATTAGACCCAGCCCTGAACCCTGAGGTACGCTGGTGGTTCCTGGCCTCTGACTAGACTTCGTGCCTCACATGTTCAGACTGTTTTCAGTGTAACTCACTGTGTAGGTCTATCCAGGCCATGCTTCACTGGGTTCTCTGTGAGTTTCTTATGAGACACAGTGTCAAAGGCCTCACAGCAGTCCAGGTAGACAATATCTGCTGCTCCGCCCTTGTCTTGTACTTTCTTTGTACTTTGCCTCTAATTTCTATTTGTAATTCCCTCACTATAGCTACCAGGGCAGCAGAGCTAAGTGCACCAGTACGCAGAGTTTTGGAAACAGTGATCTTCTCAAAGAGAGGAACAATTCCACTGGGGTTTTAAAGCCTTTCGCTAAGAAGTGTAAGAGCATAGACAAAATTATCCCTCAGTCCCTGGGAGATGTGAGCCATAGCTTAGCAAGCCTGTGGTCCTGCTGCCCGGGCAGAGTGAGTTGTGGCCCTGACACCTAGTGGCAACGTGGCGCTGTGTAGCAGTAATTGAGTCTGTGATACTTGCTTTATTATGATGCTCACACTTTAAGGAGGTGTTTTATTTCCCTTTTCTATGTATTAACCCCCTTTGTACTAATGGAAGATCAAGTATCAATCAATGTCTAAAGTCTTAATGGAAGTTCTGATATATAATGAGAAGCCTGAATAAATAGGAGGATTGAGAATACTGAATAACTGTATTTTACTAGCAGTGTATCAACATGAGTATGTGAACAAATTCAAAATACAGAGTTGAGTAAGGAAACAAAAGTGGTTTTCTTGTAATAAGTATTATTAGGGCTGTAATTGTAATAAGACTTATTAGCGCTGATTTTCTTATCTCCTATAATTTAGACATAAAACTTAGTTATTAAATAAGAATTTAAATGGGAAAAAACTTAAAAATGAATGGTGGCTGTCCCAGTCACTCTATTATATCATGCATATGTTCTGTCATGGAATATACCCATATCCTTTCATTTACCCATCATATTTTCTGGAGAAGTTTGATGGTTAATAAAGCAATGCATGGTGAAATCATTTTTGCAATAAGAGTTAAAGGGAGGGGTTCAGGGACTAAGGAAGTATTCATAATCTTAAGTATACAGGAACAGAATCTATGGCTTGTGCAATGGAGAGGAGGATGATCATGTGGATGAGATGTTGGCTTTTCAGGGACTGGTGCTGTGGAGCAGCTCACTCTTCTGAAAGATCCCAACCACTTCATCTGGAGACTGAACATCCAAGTTTTTCCCATCAACCAACTTGATTGACCCTGACTTATCTGAAAATGATTATGAAAATGTACTATTTAGACAGAGGTTAGACAAGCACTTACAGTGGCAAACTGACAGTGAGCACCTCTGTGGGGAGAGATCACAAAACATGAAAGAGGCTGCAGTTTTGGGTAGCAGAACATGGGACTGATATCAATGGCACAAACCTAAGGATCCGTTTATGAGGTTCCCAAATGCAGGCCTCTCTCTTACTGTGTCAACGGCCATGCCAAACTGATCTCATACCTCAAGAGTCACTTTGTACATAATTCAGCTTATCTTGAAGGAGGGTGGTGATCTGAAATAATTGCAGAGGCATGGTAGTGGTATGTAATACAAAAGCTTCTGCTTCAACATGACACCAGATGGTGATGCTACGTATGTGTTTGGTGTTAAGTTTTGCACAATGCACATTACATACACTCTGAGCAAGGGGGATTTGGGCACTGACTTCCATGTAGTCATCATTGGCTCCTATATAAAGACAGGAATTCACTTGAATTATATGTCTTATAGAGCTCACTTATATGTCTCATAGAGCTCACTGAAACTTTTTGCACAATTTGTTTCACAGCTTATGTTCATGTCAGAGGTTTGGGGACATGGATAGGATACTCCTAAATATTAATAAAACCTACAAAACCCAAAATACATAGAATTAAATAGTAGAACTATCTCAGCATGCATTGAAATTCATTGAAATGAAGTTTCCTGTTATACATAGAAAAACATTGTTCAGGCAAACTGGGAAGATAAAATTTTTATTAAAAAGTTGAATATTAGCTGTCTTTAGGATAGTCATTTAAAATAAAGTATGTATATAGGCTCAGTCAGTGGAAAGCAGAGTATCTGGTCATGATCCAAAAAAAAATTTTCATTTACTGGAGAGAGTTGTGTGTATGCTGTCTAGACACATGCACAGAACTATATTTATTTTCATCATAGTCATGGTGAGAAAACCATGCTGAGGTGAGGATACATTCATCTTCCTAGTGTAGAGTGTGACATAGGTAATGGTTCAGTTTGACATTCCTCTGGTTCAGTTTGACATTTTTCACAGGTACTTACTTTTCTATTAACTCTGTGACACCTTTATGGTAATACCACAAGGGGGTTTTTTTAGGGGATGTATTGAAAAACAGTACCCTTTTATAAATTCATCTGCTCTGATTAGTGGTTACAAACACAAAACTCTATCATCATGCAAATATAGTGTAAATTTAGCAGTACCCTTCTAGATGTTTATGAGATCTGCTGTGTTTTCTTTTCCTGTGTAAGCCTGGAACAGGATTTTTAGAACATGTAATACAATGGGGGGACAACTGCAGCACCTCTCTAACTTTTTACTCCTAAGGTGCTTACAATGCTTTCAACATAATTTCATGTAATCATAATTTTGCCTTGCTATAGTTATATTTATAGCACATTAATAAAAGCTTCTGCTGGTGAGGAGGATTTTACATCTGTACTGTACTGCAAAGCCTGACAGTTAATTTTCAAAAACTAAATTGTGCTAATGAGTAACTACTCCTGGATGGTTTTGGAGAGGTATTAGCAATATGTGCCAGACCTGGCAGCTGTGTTGCTGGGAAATGGTGAGATGCAGGAAGCAGATATGGACTGCAGGCAGCTGTCAGGCAATTATGTAAAGGAAGGTATCAAAGAACACACTGCACAGCAGTTGCAGCCAAGGGAAAAAGGGGCAACACTAGCCCCTGACACAGAAATGAGGAAGGTTGCTAAGATATAAGCTGGTGGCACACCATGTGAAATACAAAGTCCTAAGGCTGCAGCAAAGCCTCTGCCTTGCTATTAGCTGTGACTGCGCAGGAGCAGGCTGTGACAAAAAGTGAATCTCTCACAATGTGCACTTACAAGGTATTTACAATGGATGAGTTGATGTGTAGTCTGACTAAAAGGTGTCATCCACATTTAGGCTACAGGCATCTCCCAAAGCCTCAGCCTGCGTTCAGTCATGCAGCAGGCAGCTCCCTCCCCTGCTTATTCAGAGGGAAGCCTGGAGGCATTGAAGGCTGCAGGTGGAGCTGTTCAGTGCTCCAGCATCCCTGAGCTGCTTGCCAAGGTGGCCGCAGGGCAGCTGGTTGAGAGACCCCTCTCCCATATAGCACACATAGCTCTCCTGCAGAAAAAAGATCTTGGAAGCCCGTGTTTTTTCTCAACAGTGAGACTCTCCCCTTGTAACACAAGGTCTCAGAAATGCCTGCATCACTGCAGAGCTGGGGGGCAGCAGCACTACTAGGGACAGCAGATTTCCAGCCTCAAGTGGAGGATCCCCACACCTCAGCCAATCACTACCTTTTGCCAATAATACATATATCAAGAAGAAACACCTTATCTTGGGAATAGCTGGGGTAGGACAGACTTGCAGCAAGGCACAGCTGTTCCTTGGGCAAATACCGCACAAGAGTCAAGACAACACTGACAGGTTTATGTGATGATAGACAAGTTTTCATGGGAAAAATGTGATCCTAGGTTCATGTTGAGGTCCTTCTTTCATGCTTTCCTCAGTTTCTTGGCACCATACAGCCAATTAGACTCATGGCAGCTCTGCATCAGCCTTGATGGATGATGCTAAATAGCCCTGCTGTAAGCAGGTCAAACAGTGTGCATGTATGAAATCAGTGCCTGTCTTAGCTACTCCAAACCATGGCTTCTCCCTCCTCCACAAGGAAACAACCCTTCCCAGCAGGTCAACAGTGTCATGTGGGGCCTCTGAGATGATATAACTCTGGCAAGAACTCCATTTTCTCCTTCACATTGGGCATCATGAACAAACAGACAGTTTGGGGATTGTCACATGCCCTGTACTGTGCTCACATGGTCCCATAAGGAATGTGAGTCCATGGGTTTTCAGGTGGCATCTGACTGATGTTCCACTCTGCAGCTGCCTGCACACAGAAGAATCTGGGATGTGACACCATTGCTGCAGTGAGGGAGCAAGTTCATAGGGCAAGAAATAAGTCACTTAACACAACTCTTTGCATCCAGCAGGACAGGCAGTAATATATCAATGCAGACACAAGGTGTCTACTAATGACACTACTGATCACTCATCACTGAGACACCACCAAGCCAATGCACATTACTTCTCTTCTGACCAGATTATACATTTTTCCTTTCTTTCTGCAGACCATTGCCAGATGGTCTCACAGGCTACATGGGAATATGGTCTGTGGATGGGCACTTAGATGATTTGACTACCACAGAGTCTGACCACTTTTAACAGCCCAGGAGGTAAGAGAGACTTAGGAACACCAACCTTGACCTCCCTAATACTCCCCTTCTCTCCCTAGTCTCCACTGTAGCTTATCACTTCCAGCATACAACTTTCCAGAAAAAGAACTGTTCTTCTAGCATGACCTTGATCTTATCTTCTCAATCAAGTGTTTCATATTTTGGGCTGTTTTCTAAAGATGTCCAATGTACTCCAGAAAACAGAGGACAGCAACTATTCCACAACCAATTGCTGAGGATCTTTGGCAATGCAGAGCACTGTTGTAACTGTTTAATTCATCATGGATATATTCCCCACTGTCAATTACTATCCCAGTCCTCCAAATAATGAGCTCTGTCAAGCTGATGTGTGGAAGGAAAACCAGTACTCAAGTGAGGCCCTACTGCACTTGATGATCACAGCCCCAGAGGGCAAACAAGTTTCCACTGCTTAGGACCATGAATTTCAGGCATACACCTCCTTTTTTGGGGGTGGAAGTACATTCATAGGCATCTTTCCTCCTTCCATTCCTGTCTCAACATCATCTGGGCTGTACTAGATTGACGTCTAAACTTGACATCACAGCAGCATGATCTTTGACATTCACCACCTCTCCGTTTATCACTGAGGGAATGATTGTGCTGTGACTGCTGTCATTTATTCACAGAGAACCACCCCTGGAGCTACTGTCACCTCAGCCTCTGCAGCAGCTACCAGACCTTTCCTCCTCCAAAGACTTAGGGGTGAGTTCCTCTACTACAATCCAAGCAGACAAAGCAGGTGCCACAATCACTTTCAGACCCTCTCAGTTCTTCAGGCCTATAGCTTTTGGACCCTTGCCTGCATCTTGCAGAGCTGCTTGTTCTGATCCTGTCCAGACCTAAAGTTTATTCTAGGCCCTCACTCTCCCTAATCCCTGTTTACTCTAATTGTCACTGGTTTTATAACCATCTAATGTACAGTTTCCTAAGTAAGCCTTCTGCCTCCATCTCTTCTGCAGTCTTCCCTGAACTCCAGGTTAAGAAGAGTGGGGCAGGAGATTTTATTCTCAGTGGATAAGATTCAGTCTTATCCCTGGCACATCATTCTAGAGATGCCTTTTGGTGCAGACATAGTTCTGTTGTGCCTGGAGAGAGCAGGCTGGCAGTCCTTGAGAATGGCAGAGGGCATGAAATGTCTACATAACAAGGTTTAGTGGAGATGTGTTATCTGTATGTACATGAGAGTGACATAGGCATCCCTCAAAGCAAAAATGTCAGAACTGTGCTGCCTACCAAGCACAGACATCCCATTCAGGACATGGGTGTGTTAAAAATTGTCGGGAAGTCAAGGTGAATCATTGTCATGCACTACAGTATCTAAACTGACACTGGATGCTTGCCTACTTTCAATTCCAAGTAATAATCTCAGTGTCCTGTAAGCTGAGGGATTCCAAATCACTTTACCTGCTATATGTCACACATGCAGCACTGTGTTCCACTGTGAAGTGAGGACAGACACCCCTGTTCATGTCATGCTAAGCAGTCCTATTCATTTTGGCTGCAAGGAAACAGCCTCCTTCCTCTGGACTGAAATGTATAATTGATTTGATTCTCAAAAGCCTGGGTATGAAGACCACTTGTCTGCTGAATTTTAATTTGGCTTGTCTTGGTGGAACAGTCTGTGCTGCCACATCTCTTCCCTTAGGCTTCCTTGCTACAATGGTTGCCATGTCTGAAAGCTCATAGCATTCAGTAGAAATTTTCCCCAACTCCCCCAGTATTTATTTTTAGATTTCAATGAGAAAAAAAACATACCCATCTACAACTCTAGGCAATGACAGCTATTTGGGATCAGAAGCAATGCTGAAATAATCATGCTCACACACTGCAACAATAAATTCCCTTAACCAAACAGCACTTTGAAGCAGTGAACAAGCCCACCCCAGAACTGCTTTATCAGCTATCCCCTTCTAAGAAGATTAAATTGTTATATTTCTCTGCTGCTGCTTTCATCTTCCTTCTGTGAGTGTCATCCAGGCCCCCAGGCAAGCATAGCTGCTTATCCTCATCTAGAGACTTTAAGTCAGGAAAAGTGAGGGTGAGAGAAAAGAAAAATTACAGACATATTTGTCAATAAGCAGTGGATATGTAAGAGAAGAGCATGGTTAATAAATGGAAGCCATGGCCGCAGTTGGATGCCTCAGGCCCCAGGTAAGTGCAGCAGTTTCTAACACTGCAGCATAAACTCAGAGCTAGGACACTGCTTGAAAACTTTCATTGTACACTGACACGTTGATAGCCACTTCTACAAAAATCCAGGTCATTACTGTAATTAGCACCTACTGTTGTTGTGCCTGTAGATGGGACATTACGGCTAGAATTTTCTATTAATTTATACCAATTATTCCATCCAGTTCATGGTTAAGGCATGATGAAAAGGTGAGCAAAGATGACTGTCTTGGGCAGAACAAAGTATGGAAAATAAGGGACATTTCAAAGACATTTTAGAGAAATACTTTCTTTGAGACTCTTCTCTACATAATGTATTTCTACTTTCAATCATATGAATAATTTGCCATGAGGTTCAATTTGTTGTCAAAAATAGCACTTATCTGCTTTCATACATTTTAATAAATCTTTATGATGTATGAAATTCATGCATCACCTTGTATGTACCACTTATTCTGATTTTGGTAAAGCTAATCTTCAAGTTTATATTTGGGAGGTCTCAGGAATCCTATAAAGGAGTAGCATCCTTTGGTGTTTGCAAAAATCCAAATTGTTGTTTTAAATCAAACATAAAGGTGTGGACTTCAAACCAAAGGTGGTGTGGGGAAATGAGACAACATTTTATAAAAAGAGCCCAATAACTCAAAGATTGCTGGGTGCTGCTGGTAATTCTGTAAACTCAGACATTTCTTTTGTTACCTTCAACAAAACTATTGGGTTCTCAGGAACTCAAAACAGAGATGAATGGAGACAACTGTGTAGCTTGGTTTTTAAGAGAGCATTTCAGAGTCTGTGTTCCCTAAACTGTCCAGTCCTGCCCCAAGCCCATTTCACTTCCAGGGGCTGCCACTCAAGCTGTGGAGCTCTCCTTTTGTAGCTTCCTCAGTAATTCATAACATGAGCACAGTAGCAAAGCACAGTAAAACCCTTCAAGACTGAAGCCCTCTCCATGCAGCTGAGTCTGCATGACCATTGCCAGGAACTTGGGGAAGTGTCTCCCAGAACGTTCCACTTCCTTCCCAGGTTAGCTGCTTTGTTGACATGTTTCCAAGCCCTTCCCAGTACACTGAATCTTTTCAAATAAAAGGAATTGGTTGCATTACATGGCAAGCACCTGCTATTTACAAAGGCAGTAACAAAATTTCTGGACCCTTTCTTTCTTGCAGGCCATTTCTGTACCCTGGTTACAAGTGCAAAATCAGAAGCCTGGGAAATTTGTGTTTTAACAGGCAGAGTCTCAGATGTGAAGTCAAGTTCATGATTCCTATTTCAGATGTACAGTACTGTTGAGTTTTAGGGGAACAGCATTTTGGTGACAATGTTGTAGGAAAATGAGGAACGAAGCAAGAAAAGAGGCTTAGAAAAGAGCCTGTCACTAAAATAATTGTTTCTAAGAGCACACAGTTGCAACATGTTCGGAGAGTAACTCAAATCCAGAACAGCATGGAACTCATCCATCTGCCACAGATCTCCCTTTACCTTCTACTTGTATACATCATCTCTTATTATTGATGTTTTTTTCTGAGAAAGAATTTATCCTTGTTAAGATATGTGGGGTTTTTTTGGATTTACACATGTGTTTCAGCAAAGATCTTGGAACTGGCAATCTACCAATAGAAAATCAATTGACAGAGGAATTATTAGTGACTGTGTACCAGATATATTTAAAATCTTCATTTTTATTCTCAAATGTATTGTGGATATTCAGACTTGCAGAAATTTCAACTCAGTGACCTGCCTGGAGATCTAACTGATTTCATCAAACAGTAAAAAAAGCTCTGCAATACTTTCCTATTAACTTTTTTTTCTTTAATTGAGCAACCACCAAATGCTTTTCTTACATGAGTAACTAACTAGTTCACTTGTGAAGGAAAGATTTCTGAAGCCATGTGGAATAGTGCCCTGTAGTGACTTTACTGCTGTAGCAGTAAACCTGACTTCAGAAGTGACATTCCTCACTTTTTCTAAAGCTTGCTTTCATTCTGTCTTTTGATCCTTTGTTTAAATCATTGCTTTTGAAAAGCTGGAAGGCATTTTGTAGCATCATCTGTTATTTGCCAAGCCTAGGTTATGCCTACCATGCAAAGTGTTTAAAATATGCTGCCATTTCCACTAAGCCTTAGAAATGTCTGCTTTGAAATTAATTTTTAATCTTCAAGTGGCACAGATTTCCTAGAGGGTTTGCTCATTTATTAATGCCCACTGTGATGAAGTTGCTGGTGCCTAAGGCAGGGAAATGCAATGCACTACTAATTATTACTAATTATTTATCTCATGTTGCATCATAAACAGTTACTTGTTTGCCACAGCAACTTATGCCCATCTTCATTAACAACTTAAATGTGAATAACTCTATATAAAGTAACTTCAAAAAGAAAACATATCAAATTGTTTTCCCTTGAACTCTTCCAATCTAGCAATTAGCCACATATTTCACTTATTAATGTGCATGGAAAGCTCTACATTTTACATGTGTGTAAGCTAGAAGAGGGGAGACAGACAAACAGTTAATTTTTGTAATTTTAATAGCCTTTTTCTACACAATCCGTGGTCTGTGACAGACCTCAAACTTTCCCTTAATCTTTGATTTCTCTTCAGATGACAGCATGGTGGCTGTGTGTCCATGTACAACTGACCTCTGCTGCAAGGAAGGCAGCTTGTCAGATGTCTGTAATTGCTGACCAGTTTGCCCTCTGTTCTCATAAAGCAATCTGGGGCTACAATAACTACCTTCTGAACTCACAGAATGAGAACATAAAAGCTTTGAAAATAGTCTTAACTCTGTGCTACTGCACATTCACCCGATGATTGAGACATACATAATCAGATAATGCTACTAGCAGAATATATTGAGTTGGATAATATTATGAATTTGTGTTTAATGGGAACATGTAAAATTAGTGGGGTATACTGAAATGACTGGATTTTTTCATTAAAAGGAGTTACAAAGACATTATTGATCATAACTATCTTGTTTTGAAAGTGAATATAACCATATCTTCTTGGTGTATGAAGATTTTATCCTTGCCTTGTAAAATTAGTGACAACAGAATTTGCATGCCTAAAGCAAGAAATCCACAAAAATGGTGGGACCTTTTGCTGTGGAAAATTAGAGAAGACAATGGTGAGATTGAGGTCAAAGAGGACAGAACAGCACTTACAAGGAAATTTGTTATTCCTTCAGATAGCTCTTTAACTGTGATACTCATAAATTTTTCTTGAGTTCCTGGAGGTTGTTACTAGTGAGGAACACCTACCCTATATACTACCTAGGATTGGTGCTCTTCAAATTTCCTTACAACAGTTGATTCTGATGAGAAATTTGTGGGTTTTTTAATGTACTACCCTGGCCACTGAAGTTATGTCTGTACTCCTCTGCATAAAATTCCCCATTTTTTAATAATAATTTTTCTAAAGCTGCCATTATGCTTGATGAGGATTTTTAAACAATTTTTCCTTGACGCATGCATTTCCATCCTTTATTTTTATACTTTCAAAAGACTGAGTCACCTCTGGCAAATGTGAATATAACAGATATCAAAATTGTGTCCCATTGAACTGTGGTTTACAGGATTTTTTAAGAAACATCTCATACAGTTATTACTAGAACACAAAATACCATTACTTTTTAACAAAAAATCTAGGGCTTAACAAGCTCTGGAAACACATTTATGACATACATTAGTATGCCTGGTATCATCATACAATGCGATGTCATGATACGTATTATGGCATCATGGTTATATGGATAGGACAGCACGTTAACAATAGAAGGATCTCATCAGGCCCCATGGAGAACCAGTCTCATCTGTTGATTCAGGAATACTAAATGACTCCAAGGCCTTCTTAGATCAGGAATAATTTAAAGCAATCTGCTGAGTTTGCAGGGAATTTTCAAGTGACACGCAATTCAAAGGAATGTAAACAAACCCTATGGCATTTATGTTAAAGCTAAGGCCAACAAGCCAATACGTTCAAAAGCAAAAATCAGTTTCTGAAGTTCAGTTTTGGGTGTCTGATATTGAAAGCGCCTTGTTTTAATAAAGAGTTGCAAACCAAATGCCCCAAACTCAAAACTTTTAAATTGTGCATTTAAAACCACAGGGTTTTTTTCCACATGCTCCAATCTGCAGAAGCAGAAGATGTTGCTCTTTAAGGACTTTCACAGGACAGCAAAAGATGAATCTTTCCTGATTCAACTCCAATTAAATTGAGAAACTTATTTCATCATTGTATCCTCACCAGCAAAGGAGGTTTTTGTTCCTCTTCAGGACTCTTTGTCTCCTGGCCAGGTGCAGTCTGGGTCTGGCAGGAACTGGAGGTGATGTGAATCCTTTATGGCTTTTCAGTGGGCTGGGTATACCTCACTCTTCCCAGGACAGGCCCTAGACCGCGAATTACAGTGGCTGGAATTAGTATTTCCCACCAGAAGAAAACAAGAGATTAGGCTCCAGGGACAGGGTTCTGGAGGGTACCTTTCCTTCTCTCTTGGACTAGAGGGATGGAAAACAGTGTAGTCCAGGACATCACGTTTTTAAAGAACAAACCATGGTACCAAAGGGTATGTGTTTCGCCTGTGTGTGGGGCAACACACCTGTGTGCAATGAGAGGGAAGCTGGGTCATCTACACTGGAGGTGGGTGCTGTTTTGCAGGAATGTGGATTATCTCCTGCTTGGCACCTCTCCCCCAGGAGATGGATACATCGCTTGTGGAGAGAAGCAGGGGCAATGCTAGAAGTCTGACTCTCCTGTCTGGTACCTGTCCCCACGAGTGGTGCCAGGAAACAGAGACAAAACCTCTGCCTTTGGGCAGTCTTGTCCTTATTTAACCATGAAAGCTTGGTCTCCTTCATCTGTTCTGGAGCTCTCCCTGTTCTTCCAGAAAGGGACAGGACTAAGCAGAAGCCTGGTGCCATGACAATTGACCAGGCTGCTACGGGGCTGATGGCCAGGCTGCCGTGGGGGTGATGGTGAGGCTGGCCAAGGGGGGATATCCTAGGCAGCTTAGACGGTGATGGCTAAGCCGTTGTGGGGCTGCCAGCTGCTGCCGTGAGGATGGTGGTGGTGGGGGATGCTGCCTCGGCTGTCGTGGGGCTGAGGGCTGCTGGCATGTGCTGCTGTCAGGGATATTGTGGAGGTGGCAGTGGATGCTGCCTGGGCTATCGTGGGGCCGGCCGGTGTTGTGCTGACAGCCGGGGAGCCGCACAGCTGCCGGCTCGGCTGCTCCTGGGGCGAACCCTGCGCCTCTAT
>JANPWX010000195.1:1066105-1228621 GCA_024734555.1 Trochalopteron elliotii
GGGGCGGCCGCAGGCTCCCGGCTGGTGCCTGAGCGCCGAACAGCTTAAAGCAAAAGGGGGTGGTAAAAGTTTTTCATCTATAATTCTTCGCACAGCGTGAGCGGTAGTGGGTTTACTCAAGTCCAGGACGACAGCGGACAGTAAATAGATCTTTCCCCTTCTTAAGGTAATTCCCTAAAAGGGTGAGAGAAGGAGGGAGTCAGCCAGAGGCCTTTTTTTCACCGATAGTCCAGTGAAATAGATTTTCAGAAGGATGTTATTACAGTTACATCACCCAGGGAATCTCCCATGATCAGCAGAGAACATAAGGCCCCAGATTCCTAGACAAAGCCCCCATTTTATGGACTGGAGCAAAGTTTGTTTTTCTGTCAGTATTGCCATTGACAGAAAGTACAGATTTGAGCTATAAATGCATATGACATAAGGATTCTTGGCAGATCAAGCAATCTAGCTTGCTAATTGAGAGAGCATGAGATGGATGGACCTGACATGAAGTTGGCATGTGACTTTGGGACTTGCACCTGGAAATTTATCCTGACATACAGGGGTTTGTCAGTGCTTTGCTTCTGCATGAGGACTTTAAATTCCCTTGGAAAATGCACTAAGTATTGTGAAGCACAGGACTGCAAGACCTGTTTCAGAATGGAAATCCCAGGTCGCAGGACTGCCTGTCTCTTATAGATGGTGTTATCAGAGCAATCGGGGAATTTAATTTCTGTTACTACCGATGTACTTTGTTAAAGTGCCTCATTTGTTCTTGCTAAGTTAAGGGGGCAGAGTTACATGTTTGCTATTCTGATTCTTTTATGCTCTTTTTTTTTTGTTGTTTTTATTTTCATTTGAGATGGTATGTCTAGTAATATTCTCCGTATTTAGTGAAGGCAGATGAAATTCCTTTTATAATTTCTCTGCAGCATTTTTCTGCAAGAATGGGTTTCTTTAACACAAACCTTGGGGCTGCATCCAGGTCTTCCCATGGGAATGCTCACTGTGACACCCATCCTCTTCTTTATTTTCTTTTCCCAAAATCATCCATTTATAGTCCATAAAAATACAAAATGTCTTGTCCCTTCTGTACCTTCTTTGTGAACAGACTATTTTGAAAATTGGGACTTGCCATCATCTTCCTTGATAAGTGAGACTGCTGAGGGCCAAGTGTATGGAGATCCAAAAGATGATTTAGAGTTGGATTGACTAGATTTCTCTCATCTCTAAGCACCTCTGCCTCAAATTAGTCTACCATAAAAATGCACTAACTCTAGTGCTGCCTTATCCACAGTTTAGGAGAGGAATCTGAGGAGTAGCAATAAACCACACCTTACACATGCAGCAATTACTGGAAGTTTGGAAATCTGGCTACTCAAAAAATAGTCAGGGGAATATTCTTTTGTACCCTGCAGATCTTAAATTAAGAAGCTGACCTTCCAGCTCTTTCTATAGAAGGAAGGGCAGTGAGCTGCCCTCCTTTGTGATGCCTTTCAGTAGCTATTTTTTCATTATTGAAATGTGTTTGTTTTCCAGTGTATTTTTCCAACTTCAGGTTTCTGGTTCCTGTTATGCCTCCTGTAGATAAAAGCTTTAGCTTGCTTTAGCAGCCGTCTTCAGTGTAGGTACTCTAAATGATGCAACAAGAACTTATCTGCCTTAATTTCAAATAAATGAACAGATTCAGTCTCTTGGTCTTCTTTTCTTTTGTAAGACAGGTTTCAAAGAGCGTTCCTTGCTGCCCTCTGTTTTCCAGCCAGCAAGAAGAGAGAGGGGCAATACTGAATATAGCTGGTTGCTCTAACAGGCTGCGTTAGAGGTACCACCATTGCAGGATATTGGACAATGATGTGAAATGGGCTGGGAGGGAAAAAGATAAGGGATTGAAATAGAAAAAACATAAGGGTATAGAAAGGCAGTATCGTTTTTGAAAGCTGCATTTACTCCTGGTAGTGAATCAGTTAATCCTGTGGTATCTTTCAGCTCCTCAAACTTAACTTCTCACAGAGATTTTAAACGTATTTGTGGTCATTCTCTAGGACTACTCAGGCTTATTAACCAGGGCTAGGCCTCGAGTGCCCTGTTGAGCTCCTTTGGCTTGGTTTGATCAGCAGTAGAAGTAGTAATTAGGAATCTTGCAGAGTTACTAACACCTAGTGCCAAAATGAGTTGCTGCTTGGAGGTGGTGGTGGGATGTTAACAGAATGATCTTGTCTTTTCCATGGACTTTAATTTTCAGAGCAGTTGGCAGATAGTAACACTGAAATCTCACTGAGGTGCAGGGGGTAGTTCATACCTGGAGAGATACAGTATCTCTGTATCAGGCTTTCTACAGCCATAGGCAGACATAATGACCTCTCAGTGCAATACTCATCTGATACTTACAGATTTTTATTTTAGAAACCTTAAATGAAACAAGCCATAGTAACTCTAGATGTAAACTATGTTTAAAAGGGACATTTTCCAGCCAAAATACTGATGGGATATGATGGCAAAATGCCCTTAGTACAGATACAACTTGTGTTAGTCAAACTGTGCTTTTGCCAATGCACCTTTATTTCTTTTCATCAGAGCAACACAAGTCCTGCAGGTGAGTACACATTTATGTGTCCATATGGGTGCTTGCTTTTCAGATGAGGGCTTGAATGGTTTTCCCCTCAGCTGTTTGTAAGCAGGCAGAAATGGTAATGCAGGAATGATACTGCTCAACAAAGAGACCCTGACTCAGTCTAAATCTCAGATTGATGCAATCTGTCCCTTTGCTACTTGGTAATAATCATGTAAATGTGTGCTAGCTCTTTTTAGTTAGAGATGACATTGGGAGCTGTTGTTCACTTGGCCATCTGCAAGCCTCAAAATAAGACAGTATACATGAACTTGCTCCCCCAATACTGTTCATATTACGTGGCATCATCTTGCCAACTTTTCTGGGAAAATGGCTACTTCCAGGCAGATGGCAGGAGCTGCAGGAAGCTTTGAAGCAGACTAATGTGTGAGCCACTTGATCTTACAGATACAAGACACCTCTGATAATCTGTGACGGGTGATGTACCAACTCCTCCTGAGGTTAAAACTATATCCCTTCTTTTCTTACTGTGTTTCTTCAGCACTTTTTGTTGTACCTTTTGAGGCAAAAGCATTCTGATGAGTATCTAGGAGTGCAATGCAGCATGAAGAAGGCATGGAGCAGGAGTGATGGTTTCTTGAAGCCTTTTGTGGGCAGCACGCTGTAACTCCATGCTCAAGTGTAAGGACAGAGGTCTCAGCCCTATCACTGCTGACATAATGGGGGTTTCTCTCTGACATCTCTGGTGGTGAACTGAGCCTACAGAGTGATGGCAGAAGTCAGCTGCCCTCAGTGTTTGAAAGCCATGATTCTTCTCCAAACACTATTGAAGGAAATGAGAGTTTTGCATTGACTTTACAGAGTTTGTATGAGTCCCTGTCTAACTGCTGCATTGACCCGTGTGCAGATATCTGTGTTACCTAATGAATAATAGCTGCCTAGATGTCTCCTGTGATTCTTGGCTCTTAATCTTAGACTGAAAGTACATGTTTTATATTTAACACTGCTGCCATGCATGTGAATCAGCTGATCTGGAGAGACAAGTTATGTCAACCTGAGGAGCAGACTTCCTGGGAGCCCTTCTGGAGCAGTACAGTTCTCTGTACAGTTCTCCCCTGTGTGTTCCCCATGTGCTTGCTGACTTTCCCTGCTTGGCCCTAGAATAATTAATCAATAATTTGACTAAAGGAGAAGACTCATTTATTGCAACTCAGCAAAATACAATTACAGAAGGAATCTTTTAAGGACCTAACTTTTTTTTTACAGTGATATCTTTTCTTCACATTTCCTTTCCCTCTTGCTATTATTCTTTGAGGCTTTCCCTTTTCTCTTTTCCTCAATACTTGTTTTAACATCACATTCCCCCCTTGCTGGCCTTTCCTTCCCCTCCCCTTTGTTCTCTCTCCCTAGCAGAGAAATTATATTAGTTCCTTGTTCTTTTCTCTCTCCATCTGTGATGTGGTACAAATAATTCCAAATCCTGTCCTCGGTTATTAATTTTTCACTTCAGCTCAGCAGAAAGATGCAGTGTGTTTTGTGTTCAAACAATGGAGAGTTATAGTAAGGCAAAGACACAAAACTGCCTAGTATGATTAAATATGAATAAGTAAAACAGGGGATTTATTTCTTATCTATTTATATCACTTTATATCAAGCCTTCCTGGATTCTAATATTTTCAGGCTGAATTTGACAGAAAAAGCTATGCTATGTTAGCCCTGAAACTATGCTGTCTTAGTATTGAAAGTTAACCACTGTAGGTCTTAGGTCACATGCAGGGAAAATATGGATTTCTCTTGCCTTAAACTATTCACCCTTTCGTTTTGTATCCATTAAAATAGATCTTAGCTTTTAAAGGGCATAGACAGCCATATTAAATCCTTACTATTCAAGGCATGCTCTTGTTTCGTGTTTTGCACATTAGGCCACCACTATTAGGATCAGAGTGGTTACCAGGTCACTTGGTAATTGGGGCAAAGACATTTCAAGTGATTGCTACTATATATTTCCAGAAATTAAAATATTTAATAAAGCATGGTTACAGGGAAAAAAACCCAAAAACAACAACAAACCAACCAAGACTGTTTCTGATGTTTTCTAATATTTGAACCTGTCTGCCCTGGTTTAAAGATTGTTGCACTGACACTGAGCTTTTAAAAGAGTTTCTTCTCAGATTGTCACAGCACGAAGTTGGGGCACTATCTAAACTCATGTGACTTATTTTATAATACATTTATCTTCTCTTTAAGGAATATAAAGGATTTGCCATTTTTGTTCATTTCACTATTCAAAGTCATACGATGTTGTTTCTTTCATCAGTTTGTTTCTAGTTACATTTTGAGCAATTGCTGAACCAAAGTTGGTTTGTATCATAATTCTGATTTATTTCAGATCTTAGATCTTGCCCCTAAATGAATTAATTCCTTGTCCTTTTTAGCTCAAACTACTCATAGAGCTTTGTCACACGCTTACAGCACTTTGTTCCAGGCTATCAACTTTTGCCAGTCTTCATTGCCCAGGAACACAAATTACTTCTGCAAAAAACAGAGAAAAGATAGTTCAGGTTATATGTGCTTATGACTGTAAACTGTGTGGTGCGTTAAACATTGAATGGCTTAAAAATCTATAACCTTTTGGAATGAAACAAGAAATTTGACCTAAATCATACCCCCTAGTGTGCAGTTAGCTATTCATGTACATAATCTGCTGCACTTGGCAAAGCCTGTGAATGTTGTATTCTTGCCTTTCACTATCTCCACAGTAGTAAAAATAATAGAACAAAAATTGTGCTGATGGGATAGGAGGGCATTGTACTGGAGACAAAATAAAAAAAAAACAGTGATGCCATTCTCTCTTTGTACTGAAAGAGCCTGTGGGAAAACTGTCCCTTTATTTCCCACAGTATTTTCTTTTTCACAGAAAGCTAAATAGCAAGAAAATGCAGGAAAGCCTATTTCTCAGCCTTTAAGGGCCTTTGAAAATATTTTAAAAACACCTTGTGCAAATTCAGTACTTTGTCTGGTAATTATAAATTAAAGAGCCTTGGGATTTTTCCATTGTGTTTAAAGTACAGAACTCAAAAGATAATAGTAAATTGTATTCTTTGTTAGGGGCTAGGATGGAAAAAACCCTGTATTTCAGCCTTACTACTGGTGCTGTCCACACCTTTTACAACAGCCTTTATATACATAGCACTTACTGGGTTTTATTGTTTACTTATCAGTGACTCGGGGACTGGGAAGTAGAAAATGCTGTATGTCCACGTGGACAAATATATGAGTCTTTTTGAACAAAATTATAATGAAACGCAGCAGTAATATTAGTTAATACTAGTATTGATTTTGAAGTCTTTAAATTGAGATCATGCCTTCTCAGTGTTCATTCAGTTAAGTTTAATTAAGTTTAATTTTTTCCCAGAAAGTTTCTGATCTCAGTAAACCGAGTGATGAATTAAGAGTAAGTATGATTAAATTTGGTTGCCTCCCATTTTTTGTGTTATTTTTCTTGAGGTACTGTGTATGTGTATATATATGTATATATATGTGTGTGTGTGTGTGTATATATATATATGTCAATAAGACTGCTGTATTTTCTCATATTGTATAATGTCCACTTTTGCTAAAGGATTAACTATTACCCAGTTACTCCTGTGTTCTCTCTGGTTGTTCTCTCTTCTGATGCTGCAATGATCTGTAGAGTTTTTAAACTATATTCTGTTTTTAATCCTCAAGACTACCTGTTGGAACTAGTTTAACAGTTTGATGTGGCTCAAAACCAGATATGGGCCATTTCTGATTGTCTTGTGGCCCTTCAGTGGTCCAGTATTTTGACAGCCACTAGTAAACATTGATATATTTTCCAAAACTATCTATATTGTGTTCCCCATTTGAAGAGAACTGGTGGTCTCTAATTAATGTCTTGGTCTCAAATTCTGGAGCCAAGGTCCTGGTGTACTGGGCCGTGCATTAAGGCTTGCTTCTGGAGGTGTCCTGCAGTGTGTTCCAGTGATGTGATTGCCCCACCATTTAGGATGGAGACTTGTTTGTTTTTGCTCTCAGTCAGCCCATTTGTGAAGCTTCTTCTCAGTGGAAGCCAGGGCATTTGAGAGATGTGTGTGTGTGGGAGAGAAGAGCTCATGTGCAGCCAGCCTTGCCTTTGTAGGAGGCTGTGCTTAAAGTGCAGGGCATGTCCACATCTTAAACCTGGGATGCATACTTGAAATCCCCAAAGTGGAAGTTCTTATGGTGCCTAGGAAACTCAGCTGCATCTAAACAGACAAAATGGTGTGGAAACAGGAACTAAAATTGCTGTCCTCAAAAATCAGCTTGGCTCTCACCTAGTTCCTGAAGAGCAGGCAGTCTCTAAAAACTCACTTTTTGCTATTTTTGCCCTTTTCTGATCTGTTCTTACCCTTGAGTCCCCAGACTCAGCAGTCAGGGTTTCTGCTCTGTCTCTCTGAGGCTGCTCCATCTAGTTCACATTCCTCAAGCCCATCTGCCAGACTGTGCGCTGCATGCCAAGCTGCAGCTGGCAGCATCTGCTCCTGGTTTTAATGGGACTCACCTAAAGGAGTCTCAGGTGATTTTTACTTTTGCTTTAAAGAGATATTTGCCTTCATCTGTGCTCTGACCAGCCACCTATATGTCTTCTGCAGTAAGTTCCTTTCCAGTCTTTCCCGCTGAAGCTGCTTCACATAAGTCTGAAGTTTCTTTGGGTGCAGCAGAGTATGTGGAGAAAGAGAAAAGACTCTTTAGCACCTTGCTTCAAACACTCAGGAAGAAAGAGGAGTCTTTGGCTCCACATATTAAATACAGCATTGTATTGTAAACTAAATAGTCACTGTGTATAATATAAACTAACCCTGAAACAAAGACTAGGACCCAGGGGCCTCTGTTAGGGATTAATGCTCGCTCTCTTGCATCTGCTTCTTCTGGTCCAATGAATCTTTGCAGAAAAGAAATTAATACAAAATAGCTTCAATGATTAAGAATGCAGTCTCCATTCCTCCAGTCCTCACTCATTAGCCAACAGTCACCCTAGGAATGTGGTTTTCAGTCTTAAGACAACTCTCCCCTGCCCCCCAAACAAACTACAAACAAACAAACCCCCAAACATGTTTCTCTATTTGGGTGGAATGCTTTAACCACAGAAAACATAAACGGAAGGCATAGATTTCTTGATTCTTAGTCCCCTCTCATATTCAAAGTCTTTGCATATGTCCTTTAAATTATGCTGTTAGATATCTGCATTTGTCACCTTGCCTTGTTATCTGGACATACCTTTTTTCTCTTCTGTCAATCAACAGAGATATTTGGCTAAGGCAGGGTCTGAGCATTCATCTTGCTTTATTAGTACTGCCAGATAAGCCCTAGGAAGTACAGAGAGAATGGTACTGTTGTTTATTCTACTTTTTGAGAACTTTCTGTATTTTCCTTACAGCCCGGGCTCTTCCCTGCTTTCTAAATCTTTAGCTGTCTTGACTTCAGAGCCGAAATCAATGTGTAGTATTTTTAACCTAGTTATGTCCTTACAGACATCAGCAGCAAAGCAAAGCATATTTTGTTACAAGAAAGAAACGGTATCTGGGTAAGTCTTCCAGCAAAACCTGTGTGATGGCAGCATAGCTTGTTCTTTGATGTCTCTCTGGCAGTTGTCGTAACTGGGTTAAGAAGCAGATAGTAGAGCTTGCATTTTTCATGTTTGGGTAAATGGCTTTAAGTATCAGTTTGCTGGCCATGTACCACTAAGGTTATCTCAGGAGGAGGGTGGAAAAGTCAGAGGGGTCAGTTTTACCCCCCATATGGAATGAAAGTACCTGTTTTAATGGCTGAAATATTTTCAGGATGGAGAAAATGAGTCTTTGTTCCACTTCAGGAGAGACTAGCAGGCATCCTGAAGCAATATTCGATGTTAGCTTTTAGTAAATCATTAAATTTACCCCTGGGAGGCACTTTGGTACTGTTATGATGAACAAGGTATTCTGTATAGGTTTTGAAGAAGTGGTCATATCAATGATAGCAGCAGATATCATTGACATCTGATCATTGTATAAGAAATACATACAAAAGAAATTGAAATCAAAGACATGAAATACAAGGCTCTTACTTTTCTAGATAAGTGACCTGCAGCTTGAGGTTTAGATTGTTACCTCTCTCACATCAACCATCTCTAAAATCTTACCAATTTACAGCTTACATTTGGTTGTCTTTTAATGTCAGGAAACACCTTTAAATTATCCTGCTAGGTCACGTCTTCTGTGGGCAACCTGTTCCAGTGCCTCACCATACTCACAGTAAAAGCTTTTTTCCTAATAGCCAATCTAAACCTACTCTTTTTCAGTTTGAATCTCTCCCTTTGTCCTGTCACTTCATGCTGTTATAAAAAGTTTCTCTTTCTTTCTTGTAGGCTCCTTTCAGGTATTTGAAAACTGCACGTAGGTCACTCCAAAAGCCCACTCTTTTCCAGGCTGAAGAAATCCAAATCTCTCAGCCTTTCTTCAAAGGAGATGTACTCCATCTCTCTAATCAACTTGGTTGCCTCCTCTGGACTCACTCCAACAGGTCTCTGTCCTTCCTGTGCTGGGACCCCAGAGCTGGATGCAGCCCTGCAGGTGGGGTCGCACCAGAACACAGTAGAGGGGCAGAATCCCCTCCCTCACCCTGGTGGCCATGCTGCTTTTGCTGCAGCCCAGAACATGTTTGGCTCTCTGGGCTGTAAGTGCACATTGCTGGGTCATGTCCAGCCTCTCGTTCACCAGCACCCCCAAGTCCTTCTCAGAAGGGCTGCTCTTGATCCATTCATCCTGTGATTCCTCTCTGGAGCAAGCTGGGAAATTCACAGAAAATAACACAGTACAACGAGGATGACCAGTTAATGTGTGGGGAATGTAGAGTCACAAAATTTGCAGTTTTGTTATGTCCATTCCCAGCCATATACAGAGCCACATATGGAGTCCTGGGTCTTATTGCAGCCAAACAGTAAAAGATAACAGAGACAGAAGCTGATAGAGAAGGCAGTGACCAAGAATGCTTAGGAATCTTCTGTTCTACAAGACCTAAATGTTGTCAAGCATGCAAGTGGTTGCTCTGTTAAAAACATCTGCTCTTTGTAACTGGGGCACAATTCCTCAGTTAGATCCCTGGGAAGTACAAATCAGTATTGGCTGCTGCATCATTAAGGACCATCTCACAGCAGCACATCTGAGATCATTGTGCAGTTATAACTGTGCTCATTTATGGTTATTGAGAGAAAATCAAGGTATTTGAAAAAACCTATTTAAAATTCAGTGTTCTTTGAGGTGATATATGCAGTTGGTTCTGTGGAACTCAGTATAAAGGGAGCATATTTGGTGCAAGATGTGCAGCAGTTTTGCTAGAGTGACATGTTAGTATGAGTCCTTGAGTTCATTCTGCTCCTTGCTGGAAGGTTGTGTCTTTCTTGCTCATCTCCAGCGAGTTGTTGCCAGCAGCTTCTTCCCTTCAACCTTGAGGACTCTTCCATGGCATTAGGTTTGTTCAAATTGAAAAGATCACAGTAAATTTAAGACACTAAACGGGCATGAGTGAAATGAGAAGACAAGAAGGTGTTGCTTCATTGACACTACTCCTGGTGCTGGAAGAATGGGCAGTCGTAGAGTTCTGCTCACATGCTGCTTTGTGAGGACCCTACAATTCTGCTGAAACTGAGTTAATTTTGTAGTAGGGCCATTATGGAAGAACAAGAGTGAAAAGATTTGATGGTAATAGATTTTAAGGGATGTGTAACTGTACAGTTGTGGGTACATGTTTTATACCCTGTCAGCATCAAATAAATAGGCTAGAGATGTGCTGACCTGTTGCATAGCAACCAGGAGGAAGCATAGAACCAAATCTCTGGATGCTTGTGATTTGTAAACCTTTACAGAACAAAATACAAGCTCTTTGCCCATCTGCTAGAAGTGTTCAAAAGCTGAAGGATAAAAATGGTACATTCCCTGAAATGTAACACCTGACAACCATTTTTATTTATAGATAAATACACAGATGCAGTGTAAAAAGCCTGACTGTTTTGCCTCAAGGTTATGTAGAAAAAATACTGAGTCTCTCCAATTTTACTTGGTGTTTTCCTGAATTCAACACACACAAGATTCCTTTAAATACTGGAAATGCTGAGTTTTTGCAGCTGCAAATATTTGCTCATTGTTGTGATTTCATAAACATTGATATGCCCATTTAGCAAAATTATTCATATTATTTGACTGAAGTCAAGTACAGATTCTGATGTATGATGAAAAGAGGCACTCATGTTTATTTAAAAATTGCTGTTGAGATGCTTCTAGCCCCTCTTGCCTATTTGAAGTGTGTTTCAAACATTATTTTCAAATGAATGCAATATATTGGAATGCATTTATACTAGGCTGGCAACTCCCTCTAGTTTTTTGCAGACCAAAGATGTTTATCTGCTTTGTACATTTTCATACTTTGCATGCATGCTTTCTAGTTGTGGAAGTCATAGGTAGATCTCATGGGATTTTTTTCTATTGTAAAAATATATAATATTCCTAACGGTAGGAAAGGTGCTAATTTGTACCAAGTAGAGATAAATATGTACATTATAGAAATTAATAATTTTTTTCCAGTGGAACACTTCATATGTCAGAGTTTCAGTAGTAATAGTACTCCCACTCTATAAACCCATTCTTTTAAACCAAAACCACTGAGTAATATATTTTATTCTGCAACATCCTTTGCATTTCACATGAAATGTTGCAGTTTTGGACTCAAGTAACTGGCTATTTGTGAAGGCATATGAATAATACATGCATAGCATCTCTAAATGCTAGATGCTGCCTATTTATTTTAGAGAAGTGTATTAATGAATCAATTATTTATAGGTATAAAGTTATATAGGATGACTAATGCCATATGTAACAGTATTTAATGAACCCCTTTGGTAATTGCAATGGAGATAATAATGAAAAGGGCAACACAGTAAGTCACAAACCAGGAAAGACCTCTAGGCTCATGAAGGGTAAATTTCTACTCTTTTTGGAAAATTTCTACTCTAATGTAGCCTACTGAATGAACAATATGTGAAAATCCTGCAAACACCAAAAAGCAGTAAAATTTGTAGGCTTTTAAAATGTGCTACCAGATTTGGAAACTTAGGTTCCTTTTTAGATGAGCTTGGTGAAAGCATGCAGGCAAAATGCTATTCCAGCAAATACAAAGAACAGGCTTGAAGAGAAGAGAGATCTTATATATTGTTTACTTTTTCTACTTAAAAAGTGCACTCTTGTAATTGTCTTTTTATTTGGTTTGATATACATTAGACATTTTGGGCTTATTTTTTCCTATATTTAGTCCAACCTGTGTATACATCTTGCAACTCTTCGCACCTGTTCTTCTGGTCTTATTACTCTAACAAGTATCACCTTATTGGTCCTGAAATTCAAGTAAAACCCTTTTAGATGCCTGTGACTGTTTCTGCTGTTAAGTGTTCATATAAATGCTTTGGAAAAATATCTGCTCAAATGTTGTGATATTGATCACTGATAAAGACCTTGTAGCTTAGAAAGCTGAAGTAAAACTGGCTTGCACCTGTAAAAGTACTTGCATGGCTTTTAGTCCAGCTGAGGATAAAATGCTATTGTTTGCATGTTTATATTCTTACTGCTACCACAAATGAAATGGTTGTGAGATGTTACTACCTGTGGGATGAGCTTAGTGGAGTAGTTTGGCATATATTGTGTACAGAAGAGTTCATGCAAACATCATTATTATTTTAAGATTAATGTAAATTGTCTTTCAAATACCTTGTTTCATACAGTCACAAGCTAAAAGGAACTGCTGGGAGCATTTTAAGGACAGGATTGTTCTCACCCTGTCTGAGATATTTAAAATGGAGGTTTCTGGAACTTAATATAGGTCATCCAGGGCCGTTTATCATCATTAAAGAGGAATTGGTGACTTTGGGGCATGTTTAATCTTAGCTGCTTTTAAACGTCTGCTCTGGGAAAAATGGAATAACGTCCTAGGATACCCAGACTCTTTTGATTTTACCTGTACTGATGGTAGGAATATCTCTGCATGTATACTGTGGGCATCCAGGAGGCTGTGAGCTAAACCAGTGGATGGTGAAGTCCCAGAAAGCAGTCCCTGGAAGCCAGTGCTGCCTGTGCACAGGCCTGGGTAGCTGCCATCATGCTGGGTCTGGTGTGTAAGTGGAATTAACTGTGTGTCCAAGCCTAAGAGGGGACTCTGAGGCATGTTTAATGCACATGGGGAAAACTGACAACTTGAAATGGAGCACTCCATTTTGTTAAAAGGCCTTGAGGAGCCAGCCCCTTTCTTCAGTATCTCAAAGGAAGGAGAATTTTCTCCGAGTATTAGGAGTTCAGGCAGGTGCTCTCTGTGCAAAGTCCTGATAATGAGAACCTGTGCTAGCATGTGTGGTAAGCTCTTCTGGAGTGGGGGGACTCTCTCTCCCCTTTTAAAACCATGACAATAAACTAGGCCAAACAAAAATGGATCTAAGATCTAGGATTATGCATCTCCCTTAAAGAGGGGAGCCCCAGGCTGTTGCCCTGCTATGATAATTATTTCTACACTTACTCAACATTCAGTGTGTTTGCTCCTATGTGTTCCTTCTCCCACACAGGGGGTTTAATTGCTTCAGTACAAAATGTGCTCCTTAGTGATTCTCTCTGACCAGTGCCTTCTCCCATGCTGGAGATTAGGTTGTGCATAAGCCTTGGACTGTCATTCTGCACCACAGAGAATGTTAAAAGTAAATCTCTTTTGCTGTTTGCCTTTATCTCTCTTGGTGTGGCATGCCTTTTGGCACTCAGAATGGGCTTTTATTAGAAATTTGCTCCCAGTAATGAACAGTGTTAACTCCATGGTTAGTGCCAAGTGGAGTGATAAATACATTTACCAGCTTGCTGGCATCTGAGAAAGGTGGTTCATACCCTTGGTGTTCAGTTTGTGCTAAAATTGTAAACAGCCAGTCTGCAGGTTGGTAAGCTGTCTTTGGGGGGCTCAGGCATGCCTGTAATATATTCAGGATGAAAGCATATAGCTGAGCTCTGGCAACATTCTTTGAAGAAAATTTAATACATCGTCTTTGTTGTATGTAAGATCTATTTTGTTAAAAATAGAGTGAAGTTATAATAGGATTTGATCACTCTGACTGGAGCCTTATAAAAAAGGGGCCAGGCACTAAACCATTGATGCTTAAATGAGGGGAAAAGCCAGTTAGCTTCCCTGACATTAAGGGAATGAATTTTTAGAAAGCCATTCATTGATATGTGACAAACAGCTTGAAAGGGATGCCAAACCCTCAGGGTTTCTGTCAGTAGCCTTAAAATGCATTTGCATATTTTTTGCATGGAAACGGGAGCTCTCTCTCAGTTGCCAAACTGCAGAACTAAAAGGATGCAAAAACTCTATCTCGTCCAAAGGGCTCTGAGGGGTAACTTCATAATCAGAATTCAAATGTGCAGCAGATTAGGAAAATGACTTCAAATGGGATTTCAACCATTTCTAAGAGAGACACAGAAATCCTGAACAGATTGGTAGGCAAAACACTACCTGCACTGCCATTAAAATGCTTGCTTTTTTTCTCTGGGCATTTCTCATGTAAAAAATAGCTCAGTGATGTCAGCTGATCACACAGATTAATGTTGTTTAGGTGCTACTGCTTAGTATTCTTGACATCAAGTGCAATTTTTTTCTGACAGTTTTGATTTTCTCCAATTGTTAGCAATACTGTTATAGATAGGATGAGAGTGATGGAGGAATAAAGAAATGGTGATCCTCCACATGCAGCCAGTGTATCCAGTGGTCCCATTGGTTGGCAGCTGCCTTTTCTAGCTAAGCTGTTTGCTGGCAGCTGTTGTGGATTGAACCAGAGTCCCCTGGCCTTGAAAGGGTGCCTTGCCAGCACGGGCAGCTCTGCTGAAGTGCAGAATCTGTTACAGTGTGAGCTGGAGTTTGAGCTGCTCTTATGCTGGTACTTTTCATTAAATGGTTTCCTTGTCTGATTCCAAATGTTATTCTGTTCTTTCCTTTAAGGAAAGTGCTTCCAAAAACAACAAAGCATTTGGAGCTGAGATTGTGCTTCATGTGCAGGTGGTGTTTTGTTGGCAATATCCTTTATGTCACAGGCTAACTATGCTTTTATCATTTTGAGGAGGAAGCTGATGTCTGCAGTGAAATTCATGATGGGTGAAAGTGCCATGTAATTTTTAGCAGATAATTTTCCTTTCTGGTCATCCACCCATCCAGGCAGTAATATGAGTAGAGTTCTCATTATGCTAATGTAGAGTTGACATTCAAATTTCCCATGCATCAAGTGAACAATAGACTTCCATTGCATGTACATGGCACTGCCATTGATCTGATTGATTCTGAGTTGCAGCAGAGGATATGGCTGGTGATGTGTGAACAGGAAAGGCACAGTTAACTCTTTTCATGAATAGCTACATTAGTCAGAACTGTATTTGAAACAAAGTCCTAATAAGAAAATCAGTATTTATACAGTTAGGTTACAGTTCATAATGATTATGATGTTAGAAAATCAATAAATAATCTGTGACTTAAGTTACAGATTTGTGCAACACTGGTGGTGTTTTAAAATTGTAGAAAAAGATTGGCATCATATATTTTTTAAAGATCTGGCTCAATATCTATATAGTATGACTTTTTATTTCCTTACCCTTCATTTTCAAGGCTCATGTATGTCAGCATAGGCTGACAGAGATTTAAAAGACAAAGAGTATTTGTGGCTTCACATCACTATTGTAAAGAAAAGTGGGTTTAAATGGTGGAAGAGGTCTTTCAGTATTTCAGAAGAAATGTTTTTGCCAAGTTTGTGTGGTTGGCATCAAGACAGGAGTGTTAGGCAGGTCTCCTGCCTCTTGGAAAGATGGTCTGAACACAAGACTGTTGGCAGAGCAATGTGCTGCTTCGTTAAAGAGAAATTTTGATTTGCTGGGTTGCTTGGTTTTGTGTCTTGTTTTGTGCAGCTTCTTGGGGGAATGGCCCAGCTTTCCCTGGAAAGAATGGAGGAGAGTCCTGGGCAGAATAGCTCAGAGCTTGGTGAGAGTGCTGGCTGGAGGGGTGAATGTGAGAAGGATACTGAGACTGAACTGATGGTCTCTGTGGGACTGTGTTGGTGGAACAGGGGATCCCGCCAGGCAGCTGTGCAAAGCACCTGCAGAAGCAAAAGCTCTCCTGTTTTCATTTTTTGCAAGTAAAATTATTACTTTCCTGAGAAGTATGGGGCTGTTTTGGGCAGCTCTGATTCTGGTATTGAAATCTATTTGTGGATCTGAGTTCTACAGTCTGGCAGAGCTTCTGAAGATCATGGAAATCAAAACACTTTAGCTTCACTTTGAAAGCATTAAAGCATTATTTTGAACAGCAATTGGTTTGCTTCACAAAGGTAATTTTGTAGTAGAGGCAATCTGAAAATACATTCCACATTTGGTGATATTTTGGTCTAGTTTCTTGAAATGAAAATTGTGAGGAAAATTTTCCACATTCTACAATGTCAGTATGGTCCAAGGTGTTTATATAGAAATATATTTATTGCAATCTTAGAAGCCCTCCTTTTGATATAGTTACTATCTTTTTTTCAGTAAATAGGGTAATCATTCAATTTTCACCTTGCTTTCCATATTTTTGTTTCCAGCAGAGTCAAAATGTCAGACAAAAGTGATTTAAAAGCAGAACTTGAGCGCAAAAAGCAACGTTTGGCTCAGATAAGAGAAGAAAAGAAACGGAAGGAGGAAGAAAGGAAGAAAAAAGAGGTAAATTTGCAAAACCACCTTTTAGATAGCTCATGCTTGCACAAGGGGCTTGCTGAGGTTTTGACATCTCAGTATGGTACGCCCCAAGGTATTTGTCATGTGGAATGAGATACTCAAACCCACATCAGACTAACCTTAAAATCAAAAAGCTTATTTTTAGTCAAGAATGTTGGGATGAGGGAATTGCTTTTAAAACCACAGCACTGTCAAATGACAACAGTTTAGACAACATGATGTGCATGTGTATGGAGAAAGAAAAATTGATTTGCCGCAATGCTTTTTCCTGAGCTCTCCTTCAATGGAAAGGGAGTGGAGAGTGGGGAAAGACAGAAAGAGGCCTCACATTTTTTCAAGCCATTACAATCTAAATACATATTTTTGTACTCTGAAGACTAGTTTGATTACTAGCTAAGGTAACAGATTTACAATTATTATTCTCCAGTAAAGTAAAACATAATTGCAGTTGCATTTTCCTCTTCTGGCATGGGTGCATCTTTCAGTTCTGTTAAAGTTTGATTGACATATTAGTTTATTTGTCCTTGACAATATGCATTAGGTTTATCATTAAGGGATTTGTACTTCTTTTTATTCAGTCACTTAGTGGAATAGAGGTGAGAATTGACAGGGAGTGGATATTCATTTTCATGCAAAGTCAGAGAAGCATTAAGTGATTATGCTTCCTTTCCTTCAAATGTCAACACTTACTATAGTTTAAAGCACCTGTTATCCTTTACTAATAACTGGTTTCCTTTTAAACTGACACTTTTATATTGTACATGAATTTCATGGAATTACCGTGGAAATGTGATGTGATCCAAGAAATCAACATTCCAGTTTTGGCTGTCTTTTTAATCTTTTTTCATTTGAGCCACATTTGTGCAGTTACAGCACACGCCCCAGTGAGGCTCCTGCCCTCAGTGGGTGAGTCTTCCATAAGCAGATCTTTGAATGGTGACGCTTTTAGAGCTCATTACTAAAGAATGAGAGGGAAGGACGCCAAGCTAATGGCTTGAGGAAGCTATTAGGTCCTTTCTCTTTGTCCCCTGACTCTGACTTCATGCCTTGTGGAGAAGTTGTGGTAGTAGAAATACTTCATTGGCCCCGAGAGCCTTGTCTGCAGACAATGCTGCAGTGCATAAAGGGGCTGCGGTGTGCAGCCGGATGGCTCCAAGACTGAAGGCTGACACAAAGGTGCTTGGCCATTCACACTCATGCAGGACAGCTGTCTACAGCCCTGCATACTCTGAGATAGTACATGGGAAGAGCTGAGCACAGGAATATGGGCCTTGACTATAAAATCAATATTTCCTGGCTGTGTCTGAACTGGAGAACATGGGCATGCTTCTGAATTTCCAGGTTTTCTGTTGTGCCTATACCAAGATCAACACCAGTCTGAGGAGCTGTACAAGTCCTCTTTTCCAACACTCTGGTTTCAGCAGAAATCCCTCTTTGTGGGATTCTGGCTAATGCAGGTGTTCCTGCTGTTTTTAGATGCCCATAGATCAGAGTGGGAGAAGGCTAATGTGTGGGAACTCCGAGGAGGTAGAGATAGCTAAGCAGAGGGGGAAAGGTCTTGTGGACCTTTAGTGAGCCAAGGGCTGTCAGAGCCCTAGTTTAGAGATGTCAGTTCTTTTCTTTGCACCCCTTGGCTATTGAAGTTAATGAGAAAGTGTTTCTTTTTCTTTTCCCAACAAGTGCTTGGGACCAAATGTAGGACCTTAAGCTACATCACTGAAATGCAGGGAAATTTTATTCTTGATACTGAAGTAAGTAGGAAAGGGCCAGTTTTATTCAGGGTAATGGTACTTGTTGTTCTATGGTCAGCTTTTATGTTAGCTGAATGAGTTGCACCTAATGAGTGAGAGGCAGAAAATTTCCGTCATTGACCTGTAAAAATTCTTGCAAATATCCTTGCAAAGACCAGTTTTACCATCCATTTAGGGAAAAATACTGTTACTGATATATACATTATAAATTATCTAAGTTATAAATTGCCTAAAAGTACAAAAATTAATTTCAAATTGTACCTAAGCATAGTGCATACAAATATTTCCACACATATAATTGCTGGAGCTGATTATATGTAAAATAATTGCTAGAGCTGATTACATATGAAATATTTTTTTCTGTTTTCTTTTGGTTTAACTCAGGCTGATCTACAGCAGAAGAAGGAGCCTGCTCAGGAAGACTCTGACCTAGACCGTAAAAGAAGAGAGACAGAAGCTTTGTTACAGAGCATTGGTATATCCCCAGAACCACCTCTAGGTATTTAAGAGAACCACACTGTAAAGCATTCAGCTCTGCCACAACTAATGCTTTCTTTCTACTAAAGCATGCTTGGCTTTTTTGATTTTTGGCTGTATTAGTGAAGTGAACTCTTCTGTTTGAATGCCTGCCATACCATTCACATATACAAGCTCATGGCATTTTGAGTACTTGTCATTGCCAAAAACATCTGTTTCATTTCTTCAAGATTTTTTAATGAACATAATGCAGGTTAGTTTTGCATACCAGCAGTGATTTCTTTTCTGATGGACTGTTTTATCTTCTCACTCAAAAATATAAGTGCTGTACTTCATTAGCCCCAAGTTTTGTTTCAAAAATTCAAATAAATGCACTTGTAAGGAAGTAGGAGCACAGTCATGTGGGAACTTCACTGAGTTTCTTCTAAAATTAAGCAAAACTGGAGAAGGAAAACAAAAAAAAACCCAAATCACAAATAGAAAAACACTTATCAACAGACACTATTCTAGATTTTTGCTCTGGTTTCATGTGCTTGACTTCTTTTTTGGTTTTGATGTTTCAGTTCTAGAACCTGAAGTCTTCAGTTTAAAAATACATGCAGTATCTGAGTATGGGTTACCTTGATTAAGAGCTGCCTCATTTATTGAATGGTCCTAAAGCAAGAAGTTCCCTTCCCCTTCTTCCCCTTCTTCCCCTTCTTCCCCTTTCCCTTCCCCTTCCTCCTCCCCTTCCCCTTTTCTCCTTTCCCCTTCTTCCCTTTTTTCCTTTCCCCTTCTTCCCTTTCCCCTTCCCCTTCTTCCCTTTCCCCTTCCCCTTCCCCTTTCCCTTCCCCTTCTCCTTGCCCTCTCCCTCGAGTTCAGGATCACTCTCACTGCTTTAGCTGAAATCTTGGCCTCTCTGGAGCTATCAAGCCTTTTCATTAAGTTCATTGTGACTGAATCTTGGATTTTACCCCTAGTTATTCTTGCCAGTAATATATAAGAGAAACATCAAATTTGACAAAATATGGAAGTTTTAGTTTAGGAAAGCACCTTATGGATGCCTAGGTGCATATGCAAGTAGGCAGTGACATTCTGAATTGGAATTTGAGTTAATTACTTGCATCAACCAACATTTAACGAGAAAAGTTACTATTTTTATAAGTTATGGTAGAGTGACTGAAGCTTTTAGACACCGCTTCTCAGAAGAATTGTCTGACAAGTAATGGTTGTGTTATTTTTATATATAATAAAGATGTTTTTAATATTATATCATGATACAAAAGTAAGTTCCAAGATAAAATCAGATGTATTTTGAATGTATAACATTTAAAGTACTCATTTATATATGAGTATATATCTCCTTATCATTTTATTAACCAAACACATATATTCATGTTGCAACTTACCAGTTTTCTTCTTAGTTATTTTTTTTGTGTTTGATACTGTCAAAAGAACACGTAAGTTCACATGCAAGGTGATTCCTTTTAGTTAAAAATAGTATTTTGTTCTCTTTTGTTCCCTTTACATACACTCACAATTAATATACAAAGGAGGATTTAATTCCACCTTCACACGATGCCAGGTCTCACTGTGAATATGGAATATGTAAACAACCAGACATACCTGTAACCTGCCAAAGGGCTGTCACGAAGATGAATTCACTTTTCATGCTGCAGTCATTTCTGTGACAGTCTCTAGGGAGAATCTGCATTCAATGTTTGACCACATGGAAAATCCAAATCTCTTGACAGGTCTGTCATTATACACTGTAAAGCATAACAAAGTATTTTAAAGTTTTACTCTGTTAAATCTATAAAAGGAAATGCACATGATTTAAACCAAATGGAAACTTTGCTTTTCCATTAAACCCTCTTTTTGTGTTTTAGTCAATGTGGCTGCTTCAAAGAATACTTGCTTTAAATCTTGATTGGAGCCATATCTTAATTTTTAATATTTTTGAGAAACCATTTTAAAAGAAATCCGGATATTTTTACTCTTTTCGTTATTATTTCTTTGCTGAAGAGCTTTAACTCAGACTGACCTTGAGCTATGAACTTCCTTTCTTGTTTCAGGAAACAAAACTGCCTTTGCATGAAATATGCTTCAAAAGCCCTGGCAAGGCAAAGAGAAAATCATTTCAAGAGCTTGGGCAAATAGTGTCTAAACCAAGGGAAACTTTTCCTTGAATGTTGAAATCATGTCCCACCCCAAATGGAAATTTTTCTATGACCTACATTACTTATTTGGAAAATAATCACCAAGTAAACTGTGTATTCTCAGCATCTTTGGGAAATGATTTTAACTTAGCTACATTTCCTTATTTAGCTTTTATTTTTGATGTCATTTCCACACTGCAGCCTTAGAGCATATCTAATGGACACTGGCTTTTGATTTAAATTCAGAATTTGAGAATTTGAAAAGTATGCTTGTTCTGTTGCTTACTTGACTTTACCGGAAGAGTTCACTTAGTTTTTTGACAAGACAAGCCCCTGATATTTCTTCGTACCTTTAAAATCTTTTGCAAGTCCACTTCAAACTAGACTGAAGAAAACAAGTGATATTTTATTTCCACAGGTATCTTCTCCATTGATTAGCTCTAGATTCCCATTGGGCTTTCAGTCCTGTCTAAATACATGTCAGCTATAACACTTCCAGAAAACTTAAAATTCACTTGACTCTCTTCCTTTTCTTTTTCTTTCCTTCCTTATTTGCTTTCACCATTTCAAACTCTCCTTCTCATTCATCCACTATCATTTTGGTCCATTGGTTTTGATTTGTCTGACACTGCTCTTCATCAGTGCAGTCGCTGCATGTGTTAACATGGGATACCTGTTATTTTCATTATTTAGTCCCAACCCCTATGTCTCCCTCTTCGAAATCAGTGAGCACACCCAGTGACGCAGGCAGCCAGGACTCAGGGGATCTGGGACCCATAGGAAGGTAAGACACAGAGTTAACAGACTTGAATTAATGTGAGGTTTTTTCACGTTGCTCTTACTTCCCCATTTTCTCCTTTTCTGCTGTAAGTAAGAACATGTGGTATCGAATGTGTACTTTTGTCTCTGCGTTGTCCACTGGCTGTTACCATCCAGTAAGAGTGGTCTCAAATGGGAGGCAAATGAATGCATGCAGCAAATGGATCTTAAGCTCTGACCCCCAAACCTTACAGTGGAAGCAAGAGCTGAGTTTACACTTCTAAAATGGCCTACAGAAAGCTCTTAAGCTCTTTGGAAATACACTAAAAAAAAAGGAGCTGTGCCCAGGGGTAGGACCTGTTATTCGCATTGAGTTATCTGTGTACACAAAACCAGTCCCCTTGGAATTCCTCCTCATGTAACACCAGGTTGCCTCAGGTTCCTGTGACTGCTCATTGCAGTGTGTGTCACTGACAGTGGGTGAGGAGAGCTTGGAGAGGAACAGGCTGAAACATCCCAGGACCCACTGGCAATTCTGCCTTGGGAACTCTGGATATTGGAAAGTTTCATGCAGAATGGAAGGGAAACAGCTCTGTTCTTGTTGGAAAGTGGAATGTGTGTGAGGGATGGAAACAAGAGTAATCTTCTTGTTTTTGTTTCCATGGGGGAAATAAAAAATGAAGTGGTAATCCCAAAATAACTCCTTCTCTGGAATAGAAAAAAAGGAGAATGTAAGGATGCTGCTAGTAAAGAAGGGCATGTTCAAGTAAGAAGGGGTGCAAGCAGCTCTACTGTATATTTTGAGAAATGTGAAAGATGGATCCTAATAGCTCTTTTTGTATCACACTAATTCAACATAGACCTGAGCTGCCATCTCATCCAAGTCCGTGAGCCAAGACTCTGCTAATGGTTTGAAAGCACAGTGATTGCTTTCTGTAAGTTAACAGTGTTCAGTAGACATCATATCATACCTCTGCAGACACAGACTGTAATGTGACAGAGCTTCAGGTCACGAGATTTCATGCCACACCAGCCTTCTGCTTAGAAAAATCACACTTCCATAAGCAGAGAGTTTGTTGTGTCCCCTTCAGCCAGATGCAGACACTCTCCCTTGTAATGTGGATGCTGCACAGCTGCTGTTAAATCAGCTCAGCCCTGCTCCCAGGTCTACCCTCTAGAAGAATTTGAGGTTGTTAAGTGAAAAGCCCTAGCCTGTAAGATGTAGCAGTTTAAAACACAGAAAATAGTGTAATTCTGCCTTCATAAGTAAATGCAGTAGATTTCAACAAGTCAAAGTACTTAGAGTAGGACAAAAATCCTTTTTAAGCCAAGTATAGCCTGCTGTTCAGGATGAAGCTATTTACCACAGTCCTGCATGAAGCTCTGACAAAGCTGGGTGGAGACTTATAAATTCCTGCTTTTCCTCTGAACCCTAATGGTGTAACTTTTTTGCCATTAAGGTAAAAAAAGGCCCTTGGAAGAATTTATTGGCTGTTACCCACACTAGCAGTTTGGCTCTCTGTCAGCAGCAAGCAATGAAAGCACATGACCACATGTCTTTACAGAGAAGAATGGAGTTTGTCCCCTTCTTCTGAGCTCATGACATTCTGCATTGTGGGCTTTCATACTGGATCCATTTTCCAGCTTCTTGTGGCCTTACTAGGAATTCAGTGGGAATCCTAAGACCTTGCTTGTAGTCTCCCAGTTTGCTTGGCATATTCTCAGGTATTGAAAAGGGCTGTGCTGTGTGGCAGGAAGGCTGCTTGCAGATCTTTGCCTGGAGTGATTGGTTTGTGGTAATGGAAATATGATAATGTCTGGTCCAGGCCCTGGGGAATGTCTAACCAGTGGATAATACTGAGTGGTAATTAGTCAAATTAGTGTCACTGGGTGCAGGTAGATGTGCTCGGTGTTTGTGTGAACAGGTGCACTCAAGCCTGCACGTGTGATAGGGTGGTCAGACTTGGCAAGGAAGATGTTGATGGAACTGTCATCACAGTGGCTAAACAGGGTGAAACTGTCTCAGCTGTTTTCTCTGAGAAGTGCCCAGACCATGCATCTAACTTATTTTGACTACTGCATATATTATTGCCTGTCTGTCTGTATAAACAAGGTTATCCTGCTTCATTTTAATTTATTTTTCCATTTTACTTTCTGTAATAGAGGGGGCCCTTCTGCTGGATCCCCTGTCATGCCATCATGCTTGTTAGATCTTTCCCTTTTCTGTACTAGGCTGAGCTCAGGCTTTAGAGGAGAGCAGATTAGTTTCAAAGCTGCTAATGCCCCAGTCTCAGCAATCACAGCTTGTCTGTTGTTGCTGCTGCTAACTGCTGCAGAAATGACCAGCTCACACAGCCTGGCAGAAATCCTGCAGGCAGTCTCATTACTCATTGCTGAAGTGTTCCCAGAGGAAGATGATGGATATTAAAAAGAAAAAAAAAAAGCTGTGAAGTCACAGATTTAGGCTCATTACAGGAGAGAGGCTCCATTGAGAGCTTTGAAGAATGCAGGAGGTCTTCATATGTTCCCATAAGAGGGAACATATTCTGGTGCAGAACTAGGTTGTGTTCATAATTCTTTGAGTTATTGGTACTTCTGGTAGTTGTCAGGTAGTTGTCAGTAATCTGTTCGTCCCAATATCACCAAGTATATTTGAGATATGCTTTGATCAGCAAGCATCTTTGATTTCTTATGTAAATGTTAATGTAGTTCAGCCAGAATCATAGGTTTATGACATCTGCTTTTCAGAAAAGAAAACTGGTAAACTGGAGAGTTTGAACACTGTTAAATAGCTGTAGTCCTGAAACCACAGATCTCACTCTGTCTTACATTGCAATATGAAAACTGACTGGTAACTTGTTCACCATTGCATAGGAGCAAACAGACTCTTCCAGCAGAAAAGGTGAAAGCAGCAAAGTGTTTGGTATTGAAGTTGGAGAAATATAAAACAGAAAAAATTCAATAGTGAGACAAATTCATTGCTAAAACAATTTACCTGAAGACTCCCTGGGGTCTTCTATCACTGGCCATTGCTCATCCAGGATAATGTGCTTGGCAAACAGGCAGATAATAGGTCAAACAATAATTCATTCATGAAAGTTGTACAGCCCTTTTGTTGCACAGGAAGAAAAGCTGCATGGTCACAATAGTCACTTCTGCCATGCAGCCTACAGACCAGTAATGCTGCTATCCTGCTAAACATTGTTCATTATCTCCAGCACAACAGCCAGAGCTGTGTTGTCTTTTCTCTAATGCCATTCACTGTATTAGGAGAAGAGATGGGGTGGACTTGGTAATAGCACTAAATTGTGGAACCATTTCTGTCTTCCGCATTCCAGGTTTCTATGGGGTCTTTTCTTTTTGCTGTTTGATCTTTAGTATCATTTTGATGTTTGTCATAACCTTTTCCCTTGGGAAAACATTAGGTTTGAGCAGCATTCCAGCTTCCCTCTGAGCCATGACGGCAACCCTAAAAATAAGCAGATGTTAGATGGAAAACTGTTCTAGAAAGTGCTGACTGAATGCTTTCAGTTGGACAGGAGAGCCAAATTTTATATATTTTTGTGGTCTTGGGGATCATTTCTGAGTAGGCAGAGGTGTGTTACACTTTGATTCTGGTGCTGCTCTTAGTTACCAGGCTACACTGAACAATTCATTGGAATTCATCCCAGTTGTTGCTCAGAGAGCAACTTACCTGTCTCCACATTGCTTTACACATCTCACTTCACTTTTTTTTTTATGCCTGTGTTGCTTGTGCTACACTTACAGGATGGAAAAATTGCATAGCCCGAGGAGATACCCATCTCTGAATAGATGGGTCATTTGTTCACAGAGCTTTGTTATGTGATGTGTTCAGACATAACTCATTTTCCATAAGACAGTATTGCAGGATTGCATGGAGATTCTCCTTGCAATAGAGCATGCTTGGCTCTTTCAGGATAAGTGTTCTTGTTTGTTTAGTGTTTTGTAAACATTTTGATGATTCCCCGTGTCCTCTTGCTGATGGTCAGCTTACACATGCACAGACATGCACAATTTTAATGTAGATTTGAATGCATGTGAAGAAAAGGGGTGAGGTAAAGCATTTTCTGAGAGTTCCTGTGCTGTAGCATAGTGTAAAACTCAAATTTGTCTCTATTAATATAAAACTCCTTTGTAATAACTATATGCATCTCCCTGGTGGATACTCTGAACTTTTGCTGCCCTAGCATGCTGGAGAGGATGCTAACTAATATAATTGAGCCTCCATGAAATATGCCCATGAAGAGGTATGTTCTGCTACTCAGCATACCTTAGGCATTTGTAAATCTCGTCTTCACAGCACTCACAGCCATGAATTTTGGGTTTGTGTTGTCTGAGGAAGTGCACAAGGACAAACCTTGTACAGTTCCTCAGAGCCAGGCAGTGCAGTATAAGTGCAGTTGTGGGCTCCCTGGAAAGGCCTCGTGTCCTGGCTCAGGTAGGATCCGTCTGTGCTTTGCATGTCAACCCAAAATAAGATAGCAGAAATGCCTCTGTGCTGAGAGGAGGTGCTGCTGTGGCTGGGCAGCTTTCAGGGCTCACACCAGCCTGCACAGGGGCTCCTGTGTTCACCTGGCATGTGGTGTGCTGGGAGGAGTTCCATTTGGGGGTCTAGGTGTGATTTATCTCTCTGGCCCATTTTGCTCTGTATCCTTCACTGCTCCTATGTGTTCCTAGCTGGGAACATCCTGCATGTTCTCATCTAGCTTCACAATCCCACAGTAGTAGGTTTGTGCAGTAACATCTCATTTATTGTGAATTGTGTCTGTGGGTGTGTGTCCAGTGGAGTCCCATGTGTGCAGCACTTCCCGCTGTGCATTGGGGAACATGAGAATCCCATTAGGCTGAGTGTAAGGTTTCCTGCCTTCCATCTGCTCACTGAACTGCACCAGGCTCAGCTGTCTTGGATGTGTAAAGGTTGCCCTTCTTTCTGCAAGAACTTTTTCTGTGCTCTTTTGCTTTCTAACTTGTGTATTTTGCTGTGCGTAGGTTTAGGTACCTGATTATTTTGTGGGCTCACATAAAGACAAAGACATTAATCTTCTGGTGGCTCCTTTCAGAGGATGGTTATTTAAAATGGTGCTTTATCTGCTGTAAAATAATGTAAGCTGGATTATTTTGTAGTATTTTTCTTGTAGCCCATTGGACTGTGCTGTGGATTTGTTTGGCTACAGCTACTCATTCTGTAATCATTATTCTTACTTGGATTAGGGTACAATGTAATACTTGGTTTAAATGGTTCCTACCTGATTTATGTTATTGTTCCTTTGATATCACAGGTTTTGAGATAAGTTTTATGCACTGAAATCGATTAATTTCCTTCAGCGCATGAAGCGTACTTGCAGTCAAGCAAGGTTAGCCCTTCTTTGGATGAAGCTCTAAATATTTAATGAAAGTTCCTGTGAGAATGAGTTTGAGCATTGCATTAGGTATCAAAGAAAACAAAAAACAAAGGGAAACTGGATTTTTCAAAGAGGTTTTGTAGCAGTAATGTACTGGAGAAGTTAGATCACTCTGGAATCCTGATTTTCTCATCATCACTAGCTTTTTAATTCTGCATAAAATACATTAAATGAGCAATCCTAGAAACAGAACAGCTGTCTGCAATGCTGGAGCACTTTTCTCTGAGGAGCAGTATCGCCTTTGGCTTTGGCTCGTGGCATGATTTTTTTGTCCACTACATCAGTTCATCTTGCAGTCACTGTGACCTCTGAATGTTCCCAGTTGTATTCCAGAGAATATAGTAGCAGCTGTCACATTAGGTTGGATGTCCTTACTGATAGAGAGTCAAAAACACATCTTCTCTCTCATTCTGTTTTGAAGTTTGCTGACAGTATTAGTCTGCATTTGTATATGTTTTCATCAGATGTGATCCTATGTTCCTTCCATCTACCATGGCCACTTTGAGCCATTTTGTTATAAAAAGAAATACACTGGGATGTGTTTTCTTTGAATGTGTTGATATTCACTCCCAGATTGTATTGGCCCTGTGCAGGAAGAAACAAATATTATTCCAGTCCTTTTTCTCTGCAGCATACTGTTTACTCATTTTTGTATAAATAATAGGTGTTCTGATTTATTTTGCAGCATCTGAACACACACACCAGTCTTGTGTTAATCCCACATTACTTCATGTCTGACTGTCAAACACAAACATTTCATGCTTTTCAGATACACAATCAAAAGGAAAGAGAGAGCTCTGGAGCATCTGGGCACCAAATGAGTCAAAGCATGAAATGCTTTGTATTTTACAGTTTTGCTTACTGCATTTTACAGTTTTGTATTTAATCTTGCTTGCTGTCAGTCAAAAAAAAAAGTATCTCTAGTGTGTTCTTGATACATAGTATTTAAAATCAGAAAGATACTTTTTGTTTGATGATCTCTCATGAGTACATCTACATGTCTTCAAAGTGTCCTTTTTTCCTGAAAAATCAGACTTGGCATCTCAGCTTTAATTTTCAAGCAGCTTCTTACCAGAACAGTAATATAACACATCAATAAGCTGAAGAAAGGGTATCAGAATGCCATTCTCCCTTTTAAGTGACAACTTTGCTGTTAAATTAGACAGATAAAGAAGGCAAAAGAAGGTAGACTCTGGTCTCAATTTCACTTGTACAGGAGGGTTGGATTATTGTAGTAGATGACCTTTAATAGTCCATACAGCGTATTTCCTATCTTCTCTTCAGCAGCAGAAAACATCTCTCACAGACATTAGCAAAACCATGTTTCTATAAGATCTGCTAAAACCACTGTCAACAGAGTATTGCCTTGGGCTTAGCCACTTTATCATTAAGTAAATGCATGTGACAGGTTCTGTGCAATGATGCTGTTTCATCACTGCCACTCAGCTTTGCATTAGCAGCATTTCATTGTGTTACCACGTTCAGAAATTACAGGGATCCTTCTTCACTTGTTCCAGGACAAGTGGGCCTGTGATGTATTGCCTCAGGAGCAGCAGCTCTAACAGTTACTAGTAGTGGATTATTTTCTTTATGGTGCTTTTTTTGTAAGATCAATTTATATGTACAAAATGCTTTCTAAATAGCTGCTTTAGTGGCATACTTATTTCATGAATGGGCTGAGCCAAAGGGAAGTACAGAACAATGTAAAGACTCTAAGGGAGCTACAGGAAAGACTGAGGGGAAATAACAACATCATGTCAAACTTTGCTTGCATGGTGTTTTATTCAGGCAAAGAAGGGTTGTAACCCTAGGGATTGTTGTGTAGTCTTTCACAGTGCAGAGTCAGAAGTTTTCTGTTTGGTGGCTAGAGATAAATAAATGGGATACCCTCTGGGATGCTGGCTGCCACTCTCTTTGGAGGCTTTGGGCTTGGTATGGGGTGTGCACCATTACGTGGTAGGACAGAAATCAATAACACCTGGCTGTTACATTTTTGTCCATTTAATTTACCACAACTCCGTTGTCAGGATGGCTTGGCACACGTTTCGTTTTACAATTTCCAGGAGACTTAGAGGCCAAATCATGCCTTAAGCCTCCTTGACCTTCTGTGAAGCATTGACAGTGTCAGCCTCTTCCCCTTGCCTGGGGGAACCCTGGTTGTCTCTGCTGTCTTTGGCCTAGGAACTCTGCTGCTTTTTAAAGTGATGCTGCAATCTCTCATAATTCCCAGCATCAACCTGTTTACAGGATAGCAGTAAATGACTGTGTTGGGATGTTTGTACATCACGGCTTGCCCTGCATAGGTTAGGATGCAAAGCTGGACAATGGCAGATTTCTTACATTGTTTTCCCTCCTTTTCTCCCTGCACAAGAAGAACCACAATCCTTTTCCTTTACATTCAATGAATATTTAGCCCTAGATATCTAAAGCCTCTCTCTGCCAGTTTTTTGGTTTTTGTTTTTGGGTCTTTTTTAGTTTTTTTTTTTAGCCCATAAACAGAAGCAGACACCTTAGGGACTGATATTTGGCAGCTGCTTTCAAGTGTCTGTATATCTGACCTAGAAAGGGAGTGTTTTTTGGTGCGTGCCAGTTACAAAGTCTGAATGGTCCATATTAATTAGAATCATCTGCAATCCTTTTAGCATGTGAGCCTCTGGCATCATTAAGGATTTTCATGCTTTCCTTCCTAAAGGATTGATAGAGTTTAGTCCTCCCGATCTTTGATTATTTTTCTCATTAGCAAGCATCTCCATGCTATAAATCAAAGGAGAAGGAAAGATTGCCATTCCCAGGGTGCTTTGTAAAATGCCTTGGAAACCTGAGCCCCAGCTGCATCCAGAAGAAAATAATATTAATGTATAAAGCCCCACTTAACCATTTAGGTTATCAGCCCAGCTATAGTTAGTTCTCTTTAGTTATTTGCAGGCATATCATCATATATTTAGTCAGACAATCAGACGATTTTAGGGACTAAAACACTAATCCTCTTAAAATAAAATAACTTACTTGCTAAGGCCAGCTCAGCTTAAACAATTCTCTTGAACTGAATTTCATCTTGATTTAATTAAATTGTGTAAGATCACCTCCTATATTAAACCGTTTAACATAGTTAAACTGGTACAATTTGTGCCTATTGATGTTTTCTCCTTCTCTAGCTTATTAGAAAGACCTTAGGGAATTTCCATTCACAATTTTATGCTTTATCTGGAAAAATAAAAAGATTTAATAAGTAACTATTTTGGTAATGCAATTTTTAGGATTTTTGTTCAAATATGTAAAATGGAAATTGCTGCCACTGGTGAGCTTTTTTTAAATTATTATTTTATTTTTTTTTCCCCAAGGACTTTTGAAAGAGTCTAAGTATGCCATGTAAAATTTTCCATAAGCAGAACCGATGAAAATGAATTGTTTTCCATTTAAAACTGATTTTGATTCATAAATTTTAGATGTACTCACTTACTTTAACAGTTCAAACTCAGAAAATAATTTCTGAGCTGGTCTATTAAAAGTCAGATCATTGGGTCGTGAGAACTTTTGACATTTTGACTGTTAATGTGAAAAATTTTTGATAACTCTCATCCAGTGAGTTCTTCTTTCAACTCTAATCGTAACAAAAATCTCATTGCCTTTTGGAATGATTTTGCTTTTTCTACCACAAAATAAATTGTAAAAAGGAAAGGGAACACTAGCTCTTCTTCCAGCTAGTAGTTGTAGGTGACTTCAACCTGCCAGACATCTGCTGGGAGCTTAATACAGCAGAAAAGAGACAGTCCAAGAAATTTTTAGACTGCATGGATGATAACTTTTTGTCGCAGCTGGTAGGTGAGCCCACCATGGGAGGGACTATGTTGGATCTGTTGTTCACAAATAGTGATTGGCTGGTAGGAGATGTGGTGGTTGGAGGACGACTGGGGCAGAGTGATCATGAAATGATAGAGTTCTTGATAATTGGTGAAGTCAGGAGGTACACCAATAAGACTCTTACATTGGACTTCCAGAGGGCAGACTTTGGCCTATTTAAAAGACTTATTCAGAGAGTTCTTTGGGAAGCAGCCCTTAAAGACAAAGGAGTTCAGGAAAGCTGGGTGTTCTTCAAAACAGAGATTTTGAGGGCACAGGAACAGACTGTCCCTGTGTGCTGAAAGAGGAGTCGACAAGGCAAATGCCCAGCCTGGATAAATAAGAAGGTTTTGGATGAAGTCAGGAATAAAAAGAGAATGTATCATTTTTGGAAGGAGGGTCAGGTCCCTCAGGAAGTATTTAAGGAAGCTGCTAGAGAATGTAGGAAAAAAATTAGGGAGGCCAAAGGTCAGTTTGAACTCAAAATGGCAACTTCTGTAAAAGACAATAAGAAATGTTTCTACAAATATATTAATGATAAAAGAAAAGGCAAGGCCAACCTTTGCTCCCTTTTGGATGAGGGAGGGAACTTAGTAACTGCTGATGAGGAAAAGGCAGAAGTGCTTAATGCCTTCTTTGCCTCAGTTTTCAGTGAGAAGACAACTTGCCTTCAGGACAACTGTCCTGGGTTCATTGATGGTGTCAGGGAACAGAATAGTCCCCGCATTATCCAAGAGCAGGCAGTCAGAGAACTGCTAAGATGCTTGAATACTCATAAATCTATGGGCCCAGATGGGATCCATCCCAGGGTGATGAGGGAGCTGGCAGATGAGCTTGCAAAGCCACTCTCCATCATTTACAATCAGTCCTGGCTCACTGCGGGGATTCCGGATGATTGGAAACTGGCCAATGTGACACCTGTTCACAAAAATGGTAGGAAGGAGGATCCCAATAATTATAGACCAGTCAGTCTGACATCAGTACCTGGCAAGATAATGGAACAGTTTATACATCACGCAGCACCTACAGGATGGCCAGGGTCTCAGACCCAGCCAGCACGGGTTTAGGAGAGGCAGGTCATGTTTGACCAACCTGATCTCCTTTTATGACCAGGTGACCCACCTGGTAGATGCAGGAAGGGCTGTGGATGTTGTCTATTTGGACTTCGGCAAGGCCTTTGACACTGTCTCTCACAGCACACTCCTGGATAAGCTGGCAGCCCAGCTTGGACAGGAGCACTCTTTGCTGGGTTAGGAACTGGCTGGATGGCTGGGCCCAGAGAATGGTGGTAAATGGTGCTGTATCCAGCTGGGGACAGTCACCACTGGTGTTCCTCAGGGGTCTGTGCTGGTACCAGCTCTGTTCAATATTCTCACTGATGACATAGATGAGGCTATTGAATCTTTCATTAGTAAATTTGTGGATGTCACTAAGCTGGGAGTGTGTGTCGACTGCTTGGAAGATAGGATGGCTCTGCAGAGAGACCTGGAACGGTTGGATGGATGGGCAGAGTCTAATAAAATGAAGTTTAATGAGTCCAAGTGTCGGGTCCTGCACTTTGGACACAACAACCCCCTGCAGTGTTACAAGCTGAGGATGGTGTGGCTGGACAGTGCCCAGGAGGAAAGTGGCCTGGGTGTTCTAGTCAGCAGCCGGCTGAACATGAGCCAGCAGTGTGCCCTGGTGGCTAAGAAGGCCAATAGAATCCTGGCCTGTATCAGGAATGGTGTGGCCAGCAGGAGCAGGGAGGTCGTTCTTCCCCTGTACTCAGCACTGGTGAGACCACACCTTGAGTGCTGTGTCCAGTTCTGGCCCCTCAGTTTACGAAGGACTTTGAGATGCTTGAATGTGTCCAGAGAAGGGCAACCAAGCTGGTGAAGGGCTTGGAAAACAAGCCATATGAAAAATGTCTGAGGGGGCTGGGGTTGTTTAGCCTGGAGAAAAGGAGACTCAGAGGTGACCTTATCACTCTCTATAACTTCCTGAAAGGCAGTTGTAGTCAGGTGGGGTTGGTCTCTTTCTCCAGGCAGCAATTGACAGAACGAGAGGACACAGTCTTAAGCTGCGTCAGGGGAAATACAGGTTGGATATTAGGAAGAAGTTTTTCACTGAAAGGGTGATTAAATACTGGAATGGTTTGCCCGGGGAGGTGGTGGAGTCACCATCCCTGGATGTGTTTAAAAAGAGACTAGATGTGGCACCTGGTGCCATGATCTAGTTGAGGATTAGGGCTGGGTTGGACTCGATGATTTTGAAGGTCTCTTCCAACCTACACATTCTGTGATTCTGTGATTCTGTGATTCTGTGATTCTGTGATTCTGTGATTCTGTTGCTGGATTTTAGTACCAAAGCAAAATGGAAAATTTGCTGAAATCTTTCACCTTCTTCTTCAGCTGAATAATACCAAACTTAAAAGTTGTAGGTTCCAACCTTTGCATTACCTCTTTGAGTCCTCTGAAAGGTTATGGATTACCTTTCCTAGATTTTACTGTTAAATATGATTTTGACTTTTTTGCAATTGTACCCAAATCCCCTTGAAGTTTATGAGAAAACTTTGCTCATGCATATCTATGGAGTCTGGATCAAAGACTCCTAATGTGAGTACTGCAGTTCCTTTCAAGCATTTGCACAAGCTGATACCATATAAAACTTCTTCTGCCAAGTTCTTTCTTTACATTTGTGATCATTTGAGTTCTGTTTTGCTGCACAGACTTACTCATGGTATAAAAACCAAGACAAAAAGAGTGTTTGAAAAAAGAATTTTCAGAGTTTGCTGAGGGAATAAAACAACTTGTGCCTTGCCTCCGAACCTGTTTTTTATTACTGCACTTTCAAAATGACCATTTTGGTATCTGGCACTCAGAGTACATCTGTGTCAGTACTAACTGTTTGATCTTGTGTCCTCACAGATCCAGCCTGCTGGTAAACCAGCATAAATTTGCAGACTAAGATTTCTGTAGCTATAGGATATAAAGTGTGAGTATGATATTGCCAGGAGATCTGTAATGCAGACCTGAATCAAAGGACAGACTTCAAATATGACAGATAAATTCAGCAGATTGGATGAATTAAATTTCTGATTTAATTAGTGGAATTCTGTGAAATGGGAATCAGCAAGGTGTTGGTCCTGTGATATGTCCTTATCATTGCAGGCTTGCCAGAATTGTTCATCCTGATTTTAAAGTCAAATGGTTTTTGAAAACTGTTAAATCCATTCTGCAGCATAGCCTTGATTCAAGAAGAGTTTTGACATACACGTGTTCTAAATATTATTTGTCCATGATTTTTCATCAATATACCTTAAAAGAAAAAGAGTGTTTTAAACTCATGCCATTCTGAAAAGGGCTCTTATGGTTGCCAGGCAGCTAAAAGATAGTGCAGTGCTCTCTAGGGGGTCAGAGTTGCTCTTTTTATTGGTGAAGACTGGAAGTCAGAAGTGTCAGCCTGCTTGGAAGTGTAAATGCAAACCCAAGCAAAACCTTCTGGCCGTGCTCCAGTAGCAGTGCCCAGGTCCTTGTTCTCTGAATGTATTAAGGCATTTTATTTTATGATTTGCAGTAGCAGCCCAGCTCTGAACACAAGAACGCACAGAGAAGTCAGAGCAGACTTCTGCTCTATGAGCACAAGGGAGCATCATGTTGAGAGGCACAAATCCTTCCTAACTGCTGATAGCCATCTTATAGTGTGCTTCAGAAAACAAGTAGCACAAGGAAGGTATTTTCTTTTTGCCAGTCCTTTCAAAGTGGAACAGATCTGCAAAACAGAGCACAGATGGCAGCAGAATAGTGGCTTAGATGCAAACCATCCATTGAAGCAAATGGTACTTTTCCATCTCTGACTTGTAGCTTTGAATCTTCTTTTTTTTATATATAGTTTGTTTTGGAGACACACTTCAAATGTACAAAAAATATCAGAAAGTGAAAATCACAGTGGAGAGAATTAAAATTATAAAAATGTAGAGTGAAAGGAATAAAAATAACTAGCTTATGTATGCACACATATAAACATCTGCAGTAATTTCTCATCAATAGTTTCTTAGTTCAGATTTTCTATTTAATCAGCAGCAAGTTAGGAGCTTTGGAGAAACTGACGCAACAAACTAGGTAGAACTCTTTAAAGCAGCTAAATTATTATGCAGCCTTAAATTCATTCTGGCAATATTCAGACATAAAAAGAAAAGTGGTCTAGATATGTGATAGATTATGTATTGAAACTGCAAATACTACTGGATTGCAATTTGCTGACAATATTTAGTATCATATTGAAAAAAATGCATCCATACACATCTTAGCATTTTATTCTGTTGGTGATTTTAAAAAAGGTCTCTTATCTCACGGTTGTTGCGTCCGGTATTTTTTAAAGTTATATGAGTTGGGTGTAATGTGTTTTTCAGTGTGCCATCAGTATGAAGGTGCAGATTTCCTAATGTAAGCAATTCTGAATCTTTTAGAAATTGTAATCCAGGGTTAAAATTGTAATTTTAAACATGAGGCCTTATGTCAAAGTCAGAAGCAAGAATTGTTTTCTCTGCAGTTGTGGGATTTTTGGTTAGCTCGTTTTTCCTAATTCCCTTTTTTTTTTGCTAGTTGCATTTGAAGTTAGAAGAAAAGAAAGCATGAAGCAGGCTGAAGCCTGCAGGCTGGTTGCTTCCTTATCTATTTCTCAGCAGATCAAAGTGAGAGTGAACAGTAAAGATACCAAGCACGTCTAATAACTATTCACAATTGGAGTCTAAGTTGGGTGTTTGGAACTGCTGCATGGAGCAATCTCCTGCCTTTCTGTTTATATGGAAAGAGTCCATGGTAATGTTTCACTGGTGGAGCCCTTCATTTAGGTGCCTGAAGATTGTTTAAATACCTCCTGTAAAATCAAGAGCCCCTCCTACCACAGATGGGGAGAATGAGGCTAGTCACATTCACATCGTTTTATAAATATTGCTCTGGTAAGCAAAGGTGCCTTGAGACTTCCAATAGATAGGTCCTATATGTCCATATGCTCTGGGTGAGTCCCACCTTCATTTCTGGTCTCTTTGCTTCAGTTTAGTAACAGTCTATGCTCTGCTTAGTGGATTGGCCTTTAATGGCTGAAAAACCCTGGCCCAGCCTAATCTGTGGAGTCATGGCACAGTCTGCCACTGAATTTTAGGGTTAGGAGGGCATTGCTATTTCCCATACAAAGGGTCGTTTTAGGACACTGCTGTTGCTGCAAGGGGAGGTGCTTGGTTTGGGGCCTGTCAGATCTAATGGTGTTTCATTAGGGACACATGGATATCTCAGTTCAGGAGATACCTCGGGTCTCAGTACCCTGTCGGTGCAGTTTTCTCCTGGTCTGGAGAGCACAACAGCTCTTGGTGACAGGAGATGCCAGAATATGGTGTTTGCTTTCCTCTGGTTCTGCTTGAAGGTGTGATTTGCAATGCTTCAAAGAGATGTCTGCCCTGCAAGAAGCCCCTGGGAAAACAGTTCTCTGTTATTCCTGTGAGGAGCCTTTTATTCAAAAGTATGGATTTTCAGGCCTGGCTGCGCTTGACCTGGGAAAGGGGAGTGGGGGGAGAAAAGAAGTCATGCAGAACACATGTTCTGCAGCATCAGCAACAGATGAGGGAGGGTTTGATTTTGGCTGCAGGGAAGCAGAGTCAGAACTAAGCTGTCAGTATGTTACATATGAAGAGTGTAGGGTTGGGGCACTTACCCAGAGCCAAGTTCTGTTGCGATATGACCATGATTATGGACATTAAATATCGTTTTATGATGGCAGATTACTAAGTATATGTATTGGAACTGATGCCTTACGTGTTTCATACACTACCGCTAAGGCCAGACCCAAAGTTGCTTAAATTAGCTGAGAAGTTCTCATGGATTCCAGACAGTTTTGGATGTCAGAATCTGTGCTTCATTAATGCATTCTGATGTTGGGAATTTTCCAAAAGGTTTCAAGTGTTTTGTTTTAGTTTATTTATTTTAGTCTTTTCCACATTTTTAATCTACATAATTGACATTATGCAATCAGAATAAAATCTTCTGGAGGTAAGGTTACACAGGGCATTGTAGCATATGGCAGTGCCTGTTTTTCCATGGTAATAATAATAATGCTACAGAAAAGGGAATACTTCTGTCCAAATTCCTCCCACTTTAAATTTTGCAATGGTTCTCTGTCCTTCTAGAACTGTGCTCTGAATATCTTCCTAGTGGTTTGGACTTGAATTCAGAATAGATAAATGTTGTTTTACCATCTGATCCTTTAGTAAATACATCTGGGCGTCTTCCTCTTGTTGGTTTCTTTCTTCAGGTTATTAAAAGATGATGTGTCAAAATTATCTGGTACTTCTTCAGTAGTAACAGATGAAAACAGCATTAATAATTTTTTCCTAAATTTGAGAAAAAATAGGCTATTGAGATGCCTTCCTGAAGGAAGAGAGTGAAAGCAGATCAGTTTAAAGAGAGGTAATAACACTTGTACCTTGTCTTCTTAGTGCAACATCTAACAGCCCTCATTCCCTTTGTGCTGCTTTAGAACAATCTGTTATTTAGTAATACAGCTTTTGATCCTTCAGTGAGCCAGGGTCAGCTGTTGTGCACTGAACATGTAAAAGAGGGATGGACCATGACACAGGGCTATTGTTTGCCACTGTGTGGGAGACTGATACAGCACCCGGCTCTGAAGCAATGTTGGGTAGTTCTGATTAAAATAGTGTCAGTGCTGTCTGGGTGAGGGAAATGGGCCAATCTGGCTTAGCCCTGACTGTGCAATTCAGTGAGTTTCCAGGGGTCCTTGCCGTGCCTGTGTCACTCCCTTCATGCATGGGAGGAGTCTGCAGAGCTGGAGACTGCTAGGGGGCACTGCTTTTACCTGCTTTTACCTGCTTGGTCTACTGCTCCTTGCTTTTTCCCACAGAAATATTCAACTAAAATGTTTTGCATCTCCTCTACATAGACCTGTGCCAAAATCCACTGAATCCATTAAGGGGAACCTTGATGGACCTGGGCTCTCTGAAAGATCCAGAGTAGGAGTACCTCAGCCTGACTGCTGACTCCTAGGCCATGCACTTATCCTCAGGGTCTGTGACTATTCCTTCTCTGCCTCTGTCTCTGGGTGACTTGAAGTCAAGCCATTGCAGTTTTCTTATATGAAGAAGCAAGAAAGAAAAAGGAAGAGTAACAGCATCTAATCCTTTTCCTCATAAAGAAGTGTCAGGAGGAGGAACTCATGCACTAGTTGAAAAAAGATTGGCAACCACTTTTCTGCTGAGATCCAGTGGCATTTCAAAATCCCCACTGAGGAGTGTCCACAGGAGAACAAATGTAATTACAATGCTCATGCATATGATCAAGGAATGTCAAACCTAATGTCTGTTCATCACAAACAGATTAGCTTTAATTTTCTAGTCAGGATGACAGCACAGGCTATTCAACATCATTTTTGGGTTGCTAAACCTCAAAGAATCTATTTCTTTCTTTTTTGATGTTATTGCCATGGAAACTGGCTAAATTGCAGGTCCAGATTACATCTTTACTGTTCACTCACTTTCATTTTGATCTGATGACATTCTTCAGGTGCCAGGAAGAGACAAAGAACAAATCAATAGTGTTCCTTGAAACATAGAGTCACTCCCTGTGCTCTCCAGTTTCAGCTACCTGAGTGTAGCCACTTGTGTTCTGTCTCCCAGGGCAAGAGACTTAACACCTGAAGATTTGTTACCTGCAGCTTCATTGTCTGTGATAGCATTGCTCAGCCAAGCTGGAGAGGACAACTCAGCAGATTGCTTCCTCATCTATTTCCCACACCTGTGCAAGTGTGGCAACACAGCAATGCACAGTGGACCACAAATCTGGGAAATGTTTTGCAGATGCATTAAAACTGTTGAAAACAGGTATAATTATGAGTCAAGGAGAATTGCTATTAAAAGTAGGTATTAGTGTCCCGAGTGGTGAAGGCTGTATGTGAGAATCCAGATAATAAATACTTAAGGGAAGAATGTCTCTACACATCTGCACGTGATGGCCCGAACTATATATGTTGCTCTTCTCATATTTTTGGGATTTGAGTGCTGTCTTGAGTGTGGGAGATCTCCAAATTTATTTTGTTTCAGCATTTTTATCTGGGTACCAGATAAAGGTGCCTTCTCTTGTGACCTGGCCTGGATTCTTGGAGGTGGAACATAGGGACCATAATTCTAGAGGCCTGTTGCAAGCTCTTGCTTTAATCAAATGATAATGGTGTTCTTTCTGATGAAATAGCCTTTATCCCCCTACAAATCCTGCAGGTTTGAAAGTGAGTGTTGGGAGGAGGAAACTGAAATGAATTATGTGTATTTTCTTTTAAGAGTTTGGAAACCTGGACATGAGTATATAAGTAGTCCCTAGGCAGCAGTAAAAATAGACACTGGCACTTATATAGCAAGTCCTAATATATGCAGCTGACCTTGGTGCCATTACAAGAGTAATCTTCACACAGATAGCATTTTTAATGGAGTATCTATAATGCATTAGTCAATGATGCCTTTGCCTTGCATAAGGCATTCCGATCTTATGTCCATTTTCCACTGTACTTACACTGCAATCAAGTTACAAGGGAAAAATCTGTTCTTCATTGCTGTATTAATTTATCTCTTGACCTTTTGTAATACAGTTTAGTTTTGGAGAAGCCTTTCTCTGTCTGTATTAAGTCTTTTATCCTGATAAACATTACTATGGATCATAAGAAGTTGAGGGAAATGCGTGCCCTTACGTTTCATGAGAAAGCAGCTTTGCCTTACAGTTTTTCATCTTTTTGTATGCACAAAGTGTTGAGATTGATTCCTTTTGATTCTGAAATGACAAGAGTGTAACACATGCCCTTGTCTGTCTCTCCAGAGAGTGAGTTAACAGTGGTAATAGAATGGGTGAGTTTACTAAGGACAGGAAGTAGAATAATTATTTGGCTTTAGTAGATCTATTTCTGAACTAACTCAGTAACGTGTTAGTTTATATGAGTGATTCATTGTCAGAGGTTGCTATTGTTGCAGAAAGACTTGTGTATATTGACCACAGCTGATTATATGGCTGGTTTTGGCTGAACCTGGTACTATTATGACCTCTATATCCTCAGAATTTGTATTCAGAAGAAGTTAAGAGAGTTTTTTAATTTTGACAACTATCATTATCCAGCAAGTCTTCATGAAGACTTGCTTGCTTAGGGAATGAGCACTTTCCTTTGCTCTAGCCTTTGCTAGTGAGAGCAATGCATAATCTAGTATTCATACTACAGGAAAAGGTGCTCAGGAGCCAATCCTGTGTTCCTGGTTCTGTCATGGATTCCAGCACTTTTCTTGTGTATAAGATGTGGCTTCCTGAGAGTGGAAAAATAAAGTAAAATTAAGAGACAGGGAAGGAGCAGGTTTTTTGAAAATGTTGGCCTTGATACGTCGGTTTTTGCATTTCTAAATTGGAGGATTCTGAATATTTCACAAGATTCCTAAAGGCTCTTTGGAGTGTTTGCAAGGTGTTTTAGAGCTGTGGTTGCATGGGAAACTGCACTGCTGTGTGAGGAACGACAGCTTCACTTCAGATCACACCTCTGGAACATTTGTACACTTGGTGGTAGCCTCATCTGACAGCAGTCCATAAGAGATCATCATAGATCTGATTTTCTCAGATGTATTATTGACCTCTTCCCCAGGAATTTTATCAAGAGGAAAATAAGAACTTGTTTGTTTGTCCCAGATGATCTCAGAGTATGCCAGAGCTGGTATCAGTGAGCCATTTGCTGTCATATGCACTCCGTGATCTTCCTGCCCAGAGCGGTGTTGTACAGGATGGATTACTGTCTGACTGAGGAGTGTGTGAAGGGATAGACCCTTCAGTGGAGTTCATGGCAAGTGCTCAGTCTACCTTATCATAAAAACATAAATAAATTGTGCCTGCAGATTTTACAAATTATTATGAATCCATCAACCTAAGTTAAAGAGTTAGAATTTTTCAGGAAGAAGAAAAAATACTCAACCCTATGTTTCGTTAATCAATATGTGACAGAAAATCCAGCTTCTTTGCTCTGTTTATCAATAATATGTAGTTTTAGTAGATTGCCTGCCCTGTCTCAGTTTGACCTACAAACCTTGTTTGACATATGGTGGCTGTTGCTTGCACCTGGAGGTTGAATGTACTACATAGAGCATGTAACTAAGGAGATGGGGTTTTGTTCATCCTTTCAGTTAATTCTGTGTGTTCTTTTCTTCCCTCCCCTTCGTGCTGCACGGCTGATTACCACCCTAGGACCTTGCAATGGGACACAGACCCCTCAGTGCTGCAACTCCAGTCTGACTCTGAACTTGGGTATATGTCAGCTCTTTTTGTTATCATTTCTTTGCTAGAATTATGTTGAAAATGCTTCCTAGTTGAGCTGGTTTTATGTGATTTTCATTTGTTTTTTTGACTCAAAAAGATGATAATTTAAGTTTCCTTTTTTCAGTTTCATAAATAAGAAGCTTCAGCAAAGTCATCTTTGTGGAAAAAAACCCCAACTATTTAAACAAGCTTATGAAAAGATAAATTGCTATTTCTGTTGCCTGAAACACAATACAAATAACTATTTCATTGCAGATGAAATGTTATTATTGTGGTACATATGTGCATGCATAGTTACATTGATCTTGTTTGTACCTGCTGATTCAGACTGTTCTCTCTGAATCCTTTGCAAGATACTTTTCCCCCTCCTTTCTGCTGGCTATAGTTATGCTGTTTCCACATGCAGTAACAATGCCCCCTTTTCCCTTAGGAGCTGTGTATGTGTTTAAAATCGTGCACTTAAGTATGATCATAGTCCAAGAATAAGTGCCATCTTATTTGAGTTCAGGCCTATGAAGCTTTTTTAAAATTGTATTAGAGCTAAAATGAATATTTTATAGTTTGGGATGAACTTCTTTACCCAATACAAGTAAAAACAAAATAGTTAGTTTAAATAATGTAGAAATGCTTGCCTGCAGAAGTGTTTAGGATAACCTGTTCCTCTAAAAGGGTGGGTAGCAGTACCTCAGGTTCTTCAGAGCATGAGTCATGGGTAAAACCAAATCACTACACTGAAAAATTTGCTCTACCAATGAACTTACAGGGGTGCCTGTTTTGAGTCTCCAGGCGAGTGTCTCATGTTTTACTTGTTCATGTGTTACTTCATTCACCCTTCTGTAAGAAAAGCAACAGCTTCCCTTTAGCTGCTGATTGACAGTGCTCCCAGCTCCAGTTAGGTGTGTTAGGTTTATTCACCAGGAAAAATCCAGAAGGAAGGTATCCAGAGAGCTTTCTAGACAGAGATATTTCTCCATATCTAGAACTCCTAGGAATGTTTGCAGTTTACACATGAGTATGGATTCAAATAGATCACACTTCTAAAACTTTGCCTGGGCTGTACCAAAAAGGTAGAGTTTTTTGAGCTATTTTAACCTGCAGAAGCCCTTTAGGAATCCCAGCTGCTTTTTTTACAGAAGTTTGGATAAAAGATGAGGACTCCTAGGAGCAAGGTTTCTCAAACAGCTGTGCAAGGCAAGTTCCTTTATCTGACTCATGAAAAGATAACTCTGTATGTAGCTACAAGACTTCAATCATTCACTAGCAGTCAGTGCAAAGACAGAAAAGAAGCATGCCAAAGTGCAAATCCACAGGTATACATTTTAATGGAAGTCCAGCCCCTTTTGAAAGAAAACTGTTTTCAAACCTGAGGCAGAGTTAAACTTTCCCCTGGGGTCTTGAGACTACAGCAAAAAAACCCCACAACAAAACCAGTGCAAAAGAAATCCTTCAGTCAGCAATTAAATGATGTGTGTTGCAAAACACTTCTAGCAGATATATCTTTCTTATGATACCTATGGACAGAAGGATCAGTTTTGCATGGGTTTTAGTTACTCTCCTCCTACTGACATCCCATTGGCAGTTCAGAAAGGAGTCCTTCAAGGCTTATATGCTCTCTAAGATGAATATTCATTGAATTTATGAGAATTGTGAGTACTTCAGATGAAAAATGAGGATGGGAAAAGAATAGACCATTTAGTGTTGTTCTAAAAAGAACTAGAGACTAGAGTGTTGCAGCACGTTTGGTAGAGCCCAGATAGTGAAAGGATGCTCCAGTTGTCCCTGAGTGCTTGGGACCAAAGACTAGGCCAACTTCAAGTAACTTGAGAAGAATTAGAGGTGGCTTGACACAGGCAAGCAGCAATCAACAGATGACATTCGTTCAGATGAAGACCTTCCAGTCTTCACCAGTAATTATGGGATATGGGTGGCACAAGGCATTTATTTTTACAGGCACCAGCAGTGACTGAATTGGAAGTGTTTCAGATGAAGAATTCCATTGTCTCAGCACAGTGCCATGGGAAGTAGCTCACTTCTGGGACACAGTGAGCAAAGAGGTTCGATCCACCCAACCAGCAGTTACATCCAACTCTCTGTTAGGGTCGTGTTCCCATCCTCAGGCAGTCCAGGAGATACAGAGTGACCTCATGTGAAACTCTTGTAGAGTTAGGTGAGGTTCTAATTAAATCCAGATTAGACACATAATTAATTAGGGATTATGCTTAACCAAGACCACTGTCAAGAGACTCTTTCAATGCAAAGGCTTAAGAGCCTCAGTAAATGGAAAGAGTGGCCTGGGGCAGCAGGGGACTGGTTACACAGGGAAGTCAAACTGACCAGGTAGGCAATAGAGATTGCACATCTGGTGCTGAGGGAGGGAAAAGCACATGAGAGTTAGCTGGGGTGAGATATTTATTAAAGATTGAATTCACACACACTGTAAGTTAAAGCAGCTATGAAATGTTAAACTACTAAAATTTTTGCTAGCTGAAGAAACTTTTCTGCCACCAGTAATGAGGTAGAAGTTTTTCTGTAGAATTTTTACACAATTGTAGATTTTGTTCATATTGGTAAAGTCAGAGATGGTTGTAAGGAGGGAGATTTGTTATTTTTTCTTCTTTGAAAAGAGGAAAGACAGAGCTACAACCACTGTTTCTGCTCTAGTGGTTTGTTACACAATACAGCTGATTTGTACTCATTACCTGCTGTATCTAATTGCAGTCAGCTTAATAACAATCCAGGCAGTAAAATAGATTAAAAAAAAATACAGCTGATGCAGCTGAAAAGTTCAGTAGGGTTTTCCATTGGGAACAGTTTCCTTTTGAGTCTCCTATTTCCTTTCAGACATCAATCTTAATTGAATACCTAAACCACTGTAAATTAATTAGATCAAAACCCCTATGACTTCTGTTCTTCTGGCAATCTGGAAAATGAAGAGGATATGGATAATGTGTAAGAATTTTCTGCTTTCCCAAACTGTTCTCTTCAATAATGTGGCAAGTTGAGAAATGTTGTGTCCAGGAATTTGTTTCACCATAAATGCACAAGCATGCTCACACTTGCTGATTTAGGTAACTGGCCTTATTTAGTTAATTTGTTTATTATGTTTACATTCTTTTCTCTGCTGAAAGTTGGCATTTTTTCCAGTAAAACACTTCCAAGTGATGATTTGTATATCTTCACTCCCTGCAGACAGTCAAATAATATTCAGGAAATAAACTGATTTTTTCCCCTGCTGCTAAATGAGCTGTGCACAACTAAAAATGTCCATGACCATGCTCAGCTACCTCCCTTCTTTTTCCCTTACCCACTTACAGTTTGCTTCACTGATTTATTTCATATGGTTTATCTTTAAGTAAGGGAAGTAGACAAAATAGAAGGCTATACTTGCCCTGCTCTAGTTGTGTTTTAGCTCTCCTCCAGCCCTTGCATTAGGACTCCACTAGTCATAAACCTACTTCAATGCCACTGTTAATGACTCCTGTGGAAGGGAGAATCTCTTTCTTTATGGAATTACCCAGCTGGCCAGTTAAAGGCTCTGTTATTGCTCCCAGCTGAGCATTTGGCAGTCCTGATCCATCCTGGTTTAAACCCACTGTACCCTTTGCACACCTGTGTATCCCAGGCTGAGGATGAACTCTTCTGAGCAGACAGAACATCATAGTAATGATGGTATGAAAGAGAATTTGGTTGCATGTTAAGGGACACAAGCAGGCTATTTCTCTCTCCCATTTGCAGTCCCTCTCAGCAGCATGATCTAGAGGTTCAACAACTGTACTTTATTATGGCAAATGGTTCCCAGGTTAATTTTCTTCACTGCAATGAGGTCTTTCTCATGCATACTGTGTTGTGTTTCATCTTAACAAACACTGAAGTGTTTTTATCCTGTTCATAACAGCAAACATTTGTTCCTGCTGCTGATTTACATTTAACATGACTGACCTTTTGATGTTGTGTATTCCACCTTAGACGCAGACTGCACAAACTGGGGGTGTCAAAGATCACCCAGGTTGATTTCTTACCTCGGGAGGTTGTATCATACTCCAAGGAGACGCAGACACCTCTGGCCACGCATCAATCTGAAGGTAAGGTTTATATTTAAAAAAAAAATTAATAGAAAATTTGCATCTGAGTTAAAGAATGTAATAAAAATAATAGTAAGTTATAGTGTAGCTGCTTATCGTGTATTTTCTGCGAGACAGGTATTGTTTATGTGATTAATGGTTGTTCTGATGAGAATAATTATAAAAATCACTTTAAATGCAGGTGGAACCAAACTACTTCTGGCTTACAGTGGGTTGGCCTTAGATAGCAATTCAATGGGAACATTTTTAAAAATAAAACATTATGTATATAATTAAAATTGCGCTTTATTCAATTTTTTTATGCTTTCCCAAGGAAGTTATAAATTTTGTGCTTTGTAAAGAGGCTGTGTTGGAAAGTTGCCCTCAGTTGTTTGGTCAGGGTAATTGTGTCCCCCTGCCATAGGTGAAGCTGAGGGAGAAGTTGCAGCTTAGCTCCATACACTGAAAAAGGAGTTTTGCATACTTTGATGTGGACAGTCTTTCTTTCTCTCTGCTGATATCATGCTGGCATCTGAACTCATGGAGCTGTTTATTGGCTGTTTGGCTCTCTTGTTGATAAGTAAATACACAGAGGGCAGGGGGTTGCTGATCTGCCAGTGTTGTACTGCAGAATGCTGATTGCAGGTCAGTGGTACCATTTAAACTCAATGCAAAACTGTACATTAGCCTGATATTATATATGCACTCGAACAAAGCAGGTAGAACAGGAAAAATTCATAGCAGTCTTGACCATAATTTTTGCTGTTAACAATGAAGGAAAAACTCATAGCCATCTTGACCATAACTTCTGCTGTTAACAATAAAGGATCAAGAAAAGTTCAACAACTGAGTAAATTTCTGCGGAATATAGTGTAGAACTTTACTGGGCTTCATTCAGGGAAGAAAAATACTCAAGTAGGTTCAGAAGGTAATGGTGGTGGTGGTAAATCTATCTAAATACAAGTTACTGTCAGGGAAAATAGAGTGATAAATGTAGCCAGCTTTTTTTTTTTTTTTTTAATTTTTTTTCAGCTGTATTACCAGGTCTGCCTTAGGAAGCAGGAATAGAAACTTGCTGAGCTGGATGCTCAGATTCTACTTTTCTGGAGCAGAAGTTTACCTTGGTTGTCTGTGGCCTGAAATAGTGCCTTCAAACACAGACAGCCCTGTTGCTTGGGTGATGCTCCTTGAGCAGCGTGTCCAGAGAGCTTTGCCTGCTCATAGGGAGAAGCTGTCTCAGAAGCCTCCCTGGGCTGATCCAGCTCATCTCTGCTTGTCTCTCTGTGGGCTGATGAAGCCTCGAGAAAATGGGTTTTGCACCTGAGTCTTTGTCTTCTTCACTTAAGACCAGTTGATGCTCAACCCTGGAGCATTATCATGAATTCATTGTTAGATGAGATGGAGGGGGTGTCCTTCCTCTCTGACACATGACCTTTTTTCAGTGCAAGAACCTATGGATATGGGGAATTTAACACATAGCTTTGCTTTTGTCTCCCTCAGACCTATGACTCCGGCACTCATGAGCTGACCTGCCTTTCTGAAAAGGACAGGCTCACTTAAGGAAGCATTTTCTTTCAGTAATATCTTGCTTTTTCCCAAGGAGCTCTTCAACTATTAGAAAATCCTTTTCTTGCTAGACAAGAGGACAGTCTCCTACCCTTCAAGGAGAAAACCCCAAACAACAGTGTGATGCCATGGAGCCTGGCAGTCAGGACAATGAGCAGACAGACAGTGTGGTTTGAGTTGGTCCTTCCAGCACAGAGCAAAGTCCCTTATTCCTCATTGGTGTGAAAGAAGATAAGAGCAAACATAAAACACAATGCACTTTAAACTGCCTGGGCCAAAACTGTGATGAAAGATGTCAAATATGTGGGTTTTGGTGATGGGTTTTGTTATTTTCCTATTCTCTGTCATCACAGCCAAGGAGAAAACATCAAAAATAGTGTTGTTTTACACATTGAAACACAGAGGAAATATCACCCAATCTCTTTCTTCAGATGTGTGAGGGAGAGAAAGTGTAACTTACATTTCCTTTCCAATCTGCTCCTGAGGAATTCTCTGCATATAACTTGGATATGATTATGGCTGTGCATCAGTAAAGGAGATTCAGGAAAGTTTGGTTATTCCATTGAGAGGCTATTTAATTGGAAATTCTCTAGGGGGTAAATAAGTACTGTGATTTTGGTCTCCCAGGTCTGATGGAAATGAATTCTCAGGTTTCCAATCACCCAAGCCTCTTTGCGAATGCTGAGCCCTTCATACTGCCAGTCTAAACATGAACAACAGAGAGATTCCCAGGAGACCAGCTTAGAGAAGTATCTATACTATTTTGATGCATTCATGTGATAAAATATGGCCATTATCTTTTCAGGATAAATTGTTCAGCCATTAATATGGTTATGGGCTCTGTTATTTAGCATCTGAAGCCTTAGAGTTTGAGAATAGAAAACAAGAAACTTATTTACTTGGATGAATCAGCGTTTGAGATTCACTTTTCACTGCCTGCCTTAAATACTGAAAATGTCAAAATGCAGAATTTTAGGATGAGATTGTCCCATGCTTGCTTCTTGTTTGGAAGACAACTAATGCAGGGTACAGCTGGTTGGAAAGATGAGTGAAAAGAGGACTTTGATTCCATTCAAAGTTCTTCAGCTTTTTTGAAATATCCTCATCAGGTTTTCTGCATTTGCTTCTCTAGAGAGCAAGAAAGAAACTCTGAGGTACTTTAAACCTACTGCTGTTCTGGAGCTCAGTGGATGTTCTTTGTGGTAATGGCTATTGTCCACCAAACCTTATAGAACTGGAAAAGGAAGGGTTCACCCTGGTAAGTCCATGTGGTGCCAGAGAGCCAGATGCTATGTGCAGTGAAGTCTCAGCTTGTCACCTGCTAATTTTAGAAGAAATAGTGTGGCATTATTCTTCACTGTGTAAAAAACAGATTAACTCCTCTTTTCAGAACAGGTAATTTGCTTTATTTTGGAGGAATAATGACATGTCATTTTCCCCACCAACTCTATTATTTAGGGAGATGTGTATATGCATCATTCAATCCTTTGATCACAAGTACCTAATTCTTTTGCTTTATTTAGGTCACAGTAAGCTTCAGCCTTTTCTTTGCTTCCTTGTAGGATGACTTCAAAAACATACAGATCTTGGCTCTGGAGCCTGAGGAAAAAAATATGCTTTTTAGTTTCCCCCTCCTCCTGCTGTAATTGAACTTGAATTCAGGTACTTGTAGGCATTGAGAGACATTTTACTTGTGCTGATTTTCCATTCTGGAGTTGATTAAGACCTAGACCATGCCAAATATTTATTGAGAGGTCTCTGGGACACTTCCTTCATTGTGCAGAGGCTCTCACATCACCTCAGGCCCCATGTAGCCTTCAATGTTTGAACCCTCCAAAGCACTGCAGACCTGCTATTTGCTAAAGGTGCACCTAGGAGGAAAGAGAAAAGCTGTGGCCTGGCCTGTGCCCGGGACAGGTCCCTCACTGCTGTGCAGCAGTGGACGGAGCTCTGTATGACTGCCTACAATCCACCTTTTCAGACAAGAAAACAATCTGCACATTCAGGCTCTGCTAGATTCCTGCCTCCACCTTACTGTTGTGCTCTTTAATGGGCCAGGAAGTAAAACCTCAGAGAAGAGAGCTATTCCTCTGATCTGGGTCCTCTCAGAAACTGAGGGCTGCAAGGAGAAATTCTGTGAGCTTTCTGGCTTTCCTGTCCAGTGTCAGGAGCGTTGTTACTCCTCTTTTGTGAAGTAGAAACTACTTCATGAGGTGTTCTCACATTCTGGCTTGACAGACTGTCACTGCAAATAGGTTAGTTGGAAATGCATTCCTGAAAGAGTAGGTCCTGTGTACAAGATCTGACTTTCTAAAACAATGGAAATCATGGGCACTTCATCAGTTTATTATCTTTAACAGATGTTTGTTCCTGGGGGGAAAAAATGATCTGCCATACTCACCTCCTGAGCAGGGTGACCTCATCCTATGTCACAAATGGAGCCCAGTTCTGGCAAAGAACACAACTGAGACCTGTGATCCGTCTGTTTATCTGCCATTTTCAAACGCTAAGCGTATTCTGACTATTAGAGTAAAAAGAAAAATAAGCTCTCTACTCCATCTGGAAGAAGGCTGAAATGAAGTGGCAAAATGGAGGTGGAGCTCCAGAGGCTGGGTTGTTGGTTCTGCATGTATCTGACTGTATCATGTAATTCTCTGAACTAAGGTTCCTGAAAGTTACCCTTTTTAAAGCAGTGAGGGAAGAGAGGGGAATTTTGCTCACAGTCAGGCTCATGAGACACATGAGTTCAGGTCTGTGTGGGATACCAAATGTTAAGTGCCTATTGTAGGGTGAACCAGAATTCTCTAGGTGCCACTGATTGCATTGACTAGCTCTTCACTGACAAACTTGGTAAGAGGGCACTTTATATAGCCATAAAGGATTTAGGTTTGTCATTATTGAGCAAAATGCATGTGTCTAAAAGAGTGATACATTGGCATCATGTGAGGCCTGTGGCCTACTTTGAATTTTGGTAATTGGATGGGAAGTTATCTGTGACCAGGACTGACAAGCTCCAATACTGTCAAAGCAGGTCAGGCCTCTGGAATTTCATCGTTTCCATGATAAAACCCATGGATAAACTTATTTATACTTTTATTGTCAAGGTCTGAGATTTCCAGGTTTAGTCAGTGAGATCTGTCTCTGCACATGCTTTAGGATACTGTGCAGCAGGGCTCTAGCCCAGCAAACTCTGCCCCAGTCCTGCTGTGCTTTGCTGTGCCTGACTGTAGCTCAGCTCTAGCTTTGTGAATGCATGCTGCACTTTGGAAAAGCCAGTCCCGGAACTAAGTGAGATCATACTTGAGCTTTCCCATGGCCAATCTGGCTGGAGCTCGTGGATCAGAAGCTGGAGTTTAAGTTAAAGAGTTTACTTTGGCTTTTCCCTCCCAGAGAATTGTAAGCTCAGCTCCAGTTTGAAAAGGACAAGTCTGGGCCCAAGAATAACTTTGAATGCCTCATTTAATGGGAAATGCAGATGCATTCCCATTACCTTTGTGCATTACCATGCATGCAGCATATGTGTCAGGATGCATGGTATTGTGTGATGGAAATTGGACATAACTAGGGGGAAAGCAAAGACCTTCTGTTTACAACAGAAGGAGGTGCTGAAAAGCAAAACTAGGATAGAAATCACTGTTAAAAGAAAGGTAACCTAAAGATGAATCAGTGTTAAAGCAGAGAGACTTTTTTTGAAAAGACAGAGCTTTAAGATTTGTACTAATGGACACTAATTTTGTAATAATGCTTTTTCATTTTGTGAAATGTTATGCTCCACCCTAAGCAATGCCATGTATCACTAGGTGTTCTCAGTTAGCGATAAAAATCCAGTTTGCCTTTTCTTGTCAGACTGCAGTCCATCAGAGTTGTACCGTGGATCTCAATAGCTGGCATAAGCACTCTGATTCGAGACAGCTTTGTTTGATTAAATCAGCAAAGCTTAATTTGTACTGTTGTACCAGACTGCAAGATTGGATGAGACTAGAATGAAGCAGTGCAAAGATTTGAGGCATTGCATTGTATAGCAGTCTCTCAGTATTTCCTTTTTCTTCCTGTCATAACTGTATCACCTTTTCTAAATAACAAGGTTTTCAAGGTGGATTTTTAAACTTTTTTTTTTTAATTTAAATTTGTCATGAAAACCTTTCAAAAGCATTCAGGCAGCGCCCTCTGGTGGTGCAGCGGTGAAGCGCCGCGGGTGAGGCATGCCGGCAGGGAGGGATGCGGGGAGGCTGGAGTGACCTGCGGAAAGACACTGGCCTGACCTTTTGTCTGAGGGAAGAATTGTACTTAACAGAAGGTATTTGAGTTGTATGATTGACATGTATGAATGCAAGTGCTGATGAAAGAAGTATGAGAAGAGACCAAGACATTACATAGAAACTGGGGGGGGAAAGATATTATTTTGAACTGTTGAAAAGCCTTGGAAAATCAGTTGTAGGTATTCAGGGCAATAATACACTAGTGAAATCAGGTGCAAACCCTTGTTATTCCCAATCTCTTTTTGCAGTGCAGTTAATGAAGTACAATTTGTTAATATACATATATTCCAGAGCAGCCACAACAGGCGGCTACCATGTGTGGTGGGTCTGTATTCCACTCCAGTTCCACTCCAGCAAGCTACAGACATTGGATGTATGCTTCTGGAGGCTTTCTTCACCACCTGGCTCATGATGATTTTATGTGGTAAAGAATTAGAATAAGGACTTCGCTTTAGAAATGAGTTTCTCTAGTTTTTGTTGTGCAGAAAAATATATTTGACACTTGTAAGGATTTTTTCTTGGAGGAAGAATGAAGAGGCCACAGTGTGGTCATGGATACTTTGGTGTTTGAGTGCGCAAAGGGACATTAAATGTCTGTTCTCCTAAAATATGTAACAGGCTTGGGCTCAAACAGGATTTCTGGAAGACAATTGCAGTCCATTTCTAAAAGGTGGCCCAACAGTATATTAATCAGCAGTCATTGCTTCCATATTCACTCCCATTCCCTGTTTCTCCTTCCAGGTTTTTTCTAAAGACTTCTGGAAAACGGCTTTTTTCAAGATGGTTTTCAGATAATCTTATGCAGAGAACCCTTTTAATGCTAAACTGTTTTGAACAAGCAGATCTGACAATTTATTAAACATCAGTAATTCTCAGGGAGTTATCTGCTAAGAACTGGTTTAACAGAGAGAAGATTGCCTCTGGTCACACACAGTTGGAGGTCTGAAGAAAGAAAACTCTTTAGAGATCTTAGGCTTTTTCTTGATCATTTCATTATACAGGGATCAAATAACTTGACTCTGCAGCTCCTTCAGAATCTTAACAAAGTTTTGGGCAGGTCTCCTGAAAACCAGGCACATACAGATAGGAGTTTCGTGCTCCAAAGTGTCCCTGACCATCTGCAGACTCTTGATTTCTTTTGCACAAGGTACCTCTGCATTAAATGCAAGCCAAGAAAGTGTATCTGGTAATTCTTTCTGAGGGTGGGGAGAGAACAACAGACTTGTCACAGCTGAACTATGCCTTCTCTAAACCATTCAGGCAACAAAAGATGAGGAACAAACCAAAGCTTAACTGCCTTCTTGATGAAACAAGGAACAAGTTTTTGGCCTGTGCTGCCTTGGAGGGGACTGTTGTGCAATTTTTTTGTGTGCATGGAAACAATACTGGTTCAGAGCTTTTGCAGCCGTTGTGGAGAGGGACCATCTATACCACCCCTCCTTGCACCTTCTCGATCCTAATGGGTGAACCTTTCTCTGTGCTTTTAAGCAAGTGGATCCCATCCTCCACCCAAGAGATGGGAAGCTCTTCTCTCCTAGAATAATCCAAAAATCATTGTAGTCAGTCTCCTTGTGTGGAAACCAACTTGGTCCATTAGTTGCAGTGGGAAATAATGTAATTGAATGAGATCCTGGTACATCTGGTGTCGCTTGATGGAAAACAAGAGAGCTGATGTTAAGAGCCCTGACCTCAGACTCCTTTAACTAGCTGCAAGTCATCTCACAGTGCCTTTGACCCATCTCTGTGTCCTGACATCTGAAACTAGCAGTGATTCATGAATTCAGAGAGAAGCCCTGTAACACCTGTATGCAAATTGAATTCTTTGTTGGCTGGAAATGAAAACCTTCCTCTAAGTCTTTCTTCTCTGGAAAGATCCTGGCCATGTTTTACACATGAACAACTGCTGTATTGAGCTGATTTGTTAAATGTTCCCCTCAAGCAACAAAATATTTCTAAACTTATTTGCAAATATATGACTATTAGTATGTTGCAACTTAGCTTTAACATGAGAACAAGGAAATTGTCCCACTAATGAGCAGCACCATGATTTCCCCAGTCAGCAGTCAGTGGAATGACAGTGGCCAGTTTTTCTCCACTTGCTGTTTTCACGTGTTCCTAGTTACCACTTTATGTATAATTTCAGCAGTTTTTGAATATGCTTTCAATTAGCAATGTGCATGCATATTACAGTGCTCAAATGAGAAGGTTCAGACCTGCAAATGTAAAAAGGGTAAAATTTGGGTTAACAGTACTTCCAACAGAACAATGAAGACGTGCCTTTTTGTTTTCTTCAGAAACTAAGCATGCTTTTTCCTGCCATTCTTGTAATTCCTTCTTTAGACTAATGGGTGACGCCTATTCAGTATATACAAGAAAACTAATACCCAGCACCTTCTATTATGTGTTGAGCAACCTTTGGCAAATTCTGGCTTTGTAACATGGACCAATCTCCACTAGAGTTTAAGACAAGATTAAGAAAAATGTGCATTACAGAAGTAGCAGTTATTAATCCTCAGTGCTCTAATTAGCACTTAATCTTTCTAATCCTGTAAGTAGATACAAAATCAGGGCTGAAATAGACATAGGCCATAATGTGGAAAGGCCTTCATTAGTGGTGTTAAAAAGATGTACAGAAAACTGCTTGGTTACTTCACACTTCTCAGTTTGATCCTTGGCACTTGGACTCTAAGAGATGAAAAAGATTCACGTGCCAAAATCCCCTCCTCTGTTTTATCCCTCAGTACTAATGTACTGGGTCAAAAATTATGCAGCTGAAAATTCTCCTGTTCAGCACCTCTCTATCTTCAATTCTATAGCTGAGCCTCAGCCTAAGAAGCTGGCTAATTGTGCCCCTCTATAGCCTCCTTTAATTGGCTCATTTCCATAGGAGAGGCCACCTGCCTTGGATAGAGCAGTGTCAGCTGCTTGCCCTCAGACTAACTGGAGAGGGAGCCAAGTGGCTGGGCTGGGTAGAGTGAAGATTTTGGCACACCCTACATGACTGCCCGCCTTGAAGATGAAGGGGGATGCACCCCAAGCTGGGTCTTTGTTCACCAGGTGTGTCCTCACATCCTGACCTGAGCACCTGGGCAGAGCCCTCCTGTGGCACCCCAGGGCCCCCTCCTCCCTCCCAAGAGCTGCTCCAAGGTCATGTAAAGCCATGTGTATTTAGTATAATGGCAAACTGTAGATCTCATCTGTATGTGATACTTGAGAATCCCTGCTCAAAATCAGTAGTAGCTGGATCCTTTCCAGAGAACCCTTTTGCTCGCTCACAAACCAAGAGTTACTCTGAAAAGTGAAGAAAGGATCTGGATTAAGAAACCTTTAATGAAATGGATATGTCAGTGAAGTAAAAGTCTCAGCATGAATTCCCACTGGCCACTATTAACAGAAGATGGAATTCTCTTTTGCTGCAATACAATAGACTGTCTCCACAAATAATGCCACTTTTCAACCAGTCCCTGGCTGTCACTTGCCCATCTATCTTATTTAAAATAAACTTAGCATGTATTCACTCTGAGCCACAATTACTTCAGATGTATGTCCTAGCCATAAACCTCCAAACCAGCACTCTCTCTTCCTGCAAGCTAATACCCTACTTAAAGCACACAGGAAGTGAAAACATAATCATTATTTTTCTGAAATGTGTTGAGCTTGAGCCACAAAGCTTCACACTTATTTTAAGTCTATAATTGCATGTTGTTGCTGTGGATACTCCTTTTTTTTCCTCACCCCAATTGTGTTTTGAAGTTTGCTGCATCCAAGCTCAGTATGGGTTCAGCTCCTCTGTGATTGGCACAAGCAGATCTCTGCACTTATGAATAGACTCACTGATCTCAGTAGCAGCTGCTGGGTTTTGAGGACTCACTCAGAATTCACTGCTTGGTTTGGAGCTGAACTTCTTTGAAGGTCTTGCCCCAGCTGCACAATTGGAGAATTTTTGAAATTTTAACCTTTAATCATGGTTGTTTCGCATTTTCTTTCTTGTTATCTCCTCTCAGATGTTCACTCTTCCTCTGCTAGGCACCAATTACTCACCAACAACACACTCAGAAGAGCCACCCATCTGCTGTGAAACACAGAAAGTGCTAAAGATCTCGCTTGTGACTACAGGAAAAATTCTGTGTGCTGGTATTGCATCACAGATAATGTGCAAGTTGAAAACACAGCATCTTACACAGTGAGATAGCACAAACTCCTCCTGCATGTGTTTCACCAGCTTCTTACCTGTGACATGAGACATACTGGGATTCACATGGGGGGATAATTGAGGCCAAAAGAGCTTAACCCAACACAGTCTTGTGGGGGGATATGGATCCTAGCCCAGACTGCCCTTCAGTCTATGCTCAAGTTTCCAGACCAGTGGAACTAGTTAATTTGGTCCAGATGTGAACTGAGTATGCTGTAACAGGCTCCCAGTTCGTACTGATTAGGAAAGAGCATCTCTTATAATCTGCTTTTTCCTCTTTGCATATTGAGTATTGCAGAAAGCTCGGATTCAAGATTTCCAAGTAGGCAGGGTTCCTAAGAGTTAGGAAAGTTTACATGCATTTTAGGGATCTAAGAGCTGCTGTTTAAGCAAAGGTATAATGAATTGACATCTGGTTCTCATTTTTGCACTCATGAAAAGGTGTCTAGTGAACAGTGAGCTTCCATTTCCAAAAATGCCTTGGACAGAGTTAGGGTGGAGTGTGCAGGCACAAGTGCACCATGATACTCTGTGCTTGGGAAACATCTGTTCTGCCATTCCTGGGCTGTAACAGGATGGAGGCAGAGAGTGAACAGGAGATGAATCTGATCTCTCTTTTCTCTTACTGTCTCTCTTGTCTATGGACTGAACTGTGTTTAGAAGTTGCGGATACATTTATCTAGTTATTTAAATATTTACTTATAGGCACAGCTGTAGATAAAATGTTTACATAATGTATTACCCATCTATATTATATCTGTAGGTTTACAGATACTTGTAGATAGATGCATAAAGCTGACCACTACAAGATCTCACTGCCTGCCAAGTGATACCCTTGGGCTCAGAGCAATGGTGTGAATCTCAAGAGTCTTATCTTTGTTGCAGTCTGTATGTTTAATTCAGAGCAAGTCACAAACTGAGTTACAATCAATGCAGGGACATAGGCCCGTCTCTTCATTTCCCCATAGCAGAGACCACTAAAAACTTAAACATGAGCTAAGTGACCTCACAACAGCCTGATTTACTAGGATTTTGAGCTGTCACAGAGCTGTCTGATCTGGCAGCATGACTAGTGTTGGCTGCATCCTTACTGAGATACGTCACTAGTTCAGTGTAATCACATGTAATAGCTTTACCTTGAGTGGCTCAACCTGTTTGTGTAAACTTTCCATACTCAAAAGACTGAGACAGAACCTCCCAGACGTCAATTTACCCTATCTACTCTATTTATCATAACACTGGAAAAATTACCTTCTATTTGTGCCTTTCTCCATTGCTTACAGGACTTAGCCAATACATTCGAATTATAACATTCCCTTTTAGATGATTGAGTTTAGGTAATTCCTCCCATTTTGTCATGGGAATATGGGCAAGTGAGTTATGAAGTATTTTACTGTCATGCCCTGAAACAGTTTGGGAACTTCTGTTACTGTTATTTCTTTTCTTGAGCTCCTTCATCTCTTAGCTATTCCCCTCTGAAGTTGCTTCTTGGTCCTCTGTGAAAGAAAAGTGAAAAAGCAGGCATCTTATTTTCCTCTGAAACCTGTGTAATTGAGGGCAGCACTTTCCCAGCTGATAAAGGCAATAGGATAGAGAAGAATTAGAAAAATTACTTTGCTGTCTTATATCTTCAATTAAGTAGTGTTTTCATACTATTCAGAGGACTTTATTGTGTAGACTCAATACTACATTTTATGTGCTAACATTTATTTTGATACATCAGTCTAGTTTGCATATTGTGTAGTTCCTCAAAAGCATGTTTCTGTCCCATTTTGCTCAAAGGTTTTGCCACACAGTAAAGCCCATCAAATTCCTTCCCTGAAAGAGTGCTAAGCATCAAGTGGATGCACACCTAGATGTAGAAATTATAGCACCATGACTGTGAAATGGACAAAACCATGACTTTGTTTACTGATGTGTAGAGTGGGGAATATATGCTTTCATCTCTTTTTTTATCACTTTCAACCATATCACATAGGTTGTGGGACTTTTCATTTGGCCTGTGAGATTTCTTGTATTGGGGTGTCTTGAAGTATAAAAAAATGAATACCCACCACTTAGGTATTAGCTATGCAGTGAGGATGTTTTCAGATCTAATTACTGAATTAGTTGGTACAAGTTTGCGATTACCCTAAATGAATCTAGATTAGAAAAGGTTAGTAAAAGTACCTTTTCTGTTTCACAGTTCATCAGCTTGAGATAATTTAGTAACAAAGGCTCATGTTGCAATCAGGGAAAAGACTCCCACTGACTAAAATGGGACCTGGACTGGGACCAAATTAAGTGCTTGCCATGAGCCTAAATAGCTGACATTGTCAGTGACTCATGATGTGAAGCCCTTCAGTACACTGTAGAATCATTTTATTTGTATTTGACTAAATACAAAAGTATTTTGCTAAGCTTTCCAGCTTTGAAAAACAGTCATTTACCTAAGAGCCAGGCAATCAAATAGCTATCCTCTTTTACCCTGGTTAGCAGGCTTGATCCTGCAAATATTTATGCATGTTCTGTGCTCATCACTAGTCCTCTGACATATTTGATTGTCTGATATCAGGCGTGTATGTGTTTGCAGGTGGGGATCTGGTGCTCTGGCTTTCGTGTGTTGTATCCTGTTTTGCTGACGGACTGAAAACTCTTAAGGGCAGGAAATGTGTTCGTTTTTCATACTTATTGGTACAGAATATAGGAAACATGCTGTAACAAAATACTGATAATGAAAAGTGTGTTGATATATCATAGAATAGTTTGGATTGGAAGGGACCTTTAAATGTCATTTAATCCAACCCCCCTGCAATGGGAAATTTTCAATAAGATCAGGGTGCTTAGAACCCTGTGCAACCTGACCTTGAATGGTTCCAGGGATGGGGCATCTGCCACCTCTCTGGGCAACCTGCACCAGTGTCTTACCACTCTTGTTGTGAAAAAACTTTAGTTTAAAGCTAGAGTCCCTTGTTTTATTGCAACAGGCCCTACTAAATATATGTATTACATATATATATATATATATATATATATATGTATATATGCATTTTAAGGGGAAAATATGCTTCTTCCCTGTATGCCAGGTTGATTCACTTTGGCAACTTCTAAAAATGTGCATTTTATTGTTAACACCTTTTATCAATCCAATGAACAATAGAAACAGCAATTCTGTCCAATGCTGGCCACATCTTGCAATAATTTATAAATATCCCATAATAAAAATAATACAGTTACTCAAACTTTTTCAAAATGTTCCAGGGTAAGCAAATGCTTTTGTATTATTATTAGTTTTGACAAACCTGATTGTGTGCTGGCCATTGTTAAAGGGTTCTATCTGCCTTCAAACACAGTGAGAGACAAAGAATTTTTAATGAATTTAATTAAAACTTTATGTGGTTTATGGTGTTCACCTCCAGCTGGTGTGCCATTCTTCTCTGTTGAATGAAGTTTCCTCTAATGCATAATGATGTGTTTTATAAGAGGGATGTTTGAACCCCCTTCCTAGTAGCCCTGAGGTAGTTTCCATGGTATGACACAATGGTGAAGTTTTTAAAAGCAGGTCTCTTACACTTAAGTGAATTATTTATATGGTTAAATGCACAGGCATGGATGTATAGATACGAATCTTAAAATAAATTTAAGAATCTTCTTTTTCCCCTGGAAGCAATCCTTGTGGGATAGCTTTTATGACCCATGCTGCTGAACATTTGTCTGTACAAATGGCACACTGACATGAAAGGGTCTTGTTATTTCACTGCTTCTGTTGGGGGTAGAAAGTTGAATGTGTTCTCCTTTGGTTAACACACTGACATCTGTACCAAGCACAAGGTCCTGATATTGATGGGCACTGCTAGTGCTGCTATAATAAAAATGAACAATAACGTGCAGATAGCCTCGTTAGCAAATGTTTCAGTGCATTTTATGAGACATGCTGCGACACTGCAACAAGCTGGGTCATTCCCATGGCTGGTTAGAGTTAGTGGAATGTTAGTCTTCTGAATTTCTTGTGTGTTAGGGCTTTCACTTGGGGTCTCTAAAAAGTGCAGTGACCTGTGTCCTTTTCCTGCAAGCTGTCAATCAGTATTTCTTCTGTCCAGAAGTAAGCTCTTGCTAGAAGAGGTGGGCTCTTCATTTGTTTTAAGCACTTACTTTTCAAATTCTTGAGTTTGGGTGTGGCTAGACTGAAACACAGAGCTGTATTTTTGTGGTTCTTTGGATGGTGAGATCTCAGTTGTGCAAGAATCTTGAACAAGTTCCTCAGGGAAGGAATGAATGAAGCAAGATGTCTTGGACCAGAGGAATAGGACTTAGGAACAACTCACATCTCTACAGGGTGTAGTATGATCCCTTGAGAAGTGTCTGCAAGGGAGGCTACAGACTGACAGTGGTTTTGCAGAGACTGGAAAACTGAGATGAATGTTGAAAGGCATCTTCATAAATAATGTGTCTTGTTTTAATAGTTGTGAGGAATTGGATAGGAAACTGGTTACAAAATCACCCTGTACCAGGATCACCCTTTTATATCATTGATCAACTCACTGAGGTTGGGAGAGCCTTTTATATGATCTCATTGGAAGATGACTAAAATAAGAGGCTTTCCAGGAGTATCAGTGTATCAACTGGAAAACAAATAGTGCTTACCTGGAGATGAGACTGGTCTCTTGGGAGGGGGATCTCAGTGTTGAATCCACCTGTGATCTTTAACATTGTTTTCTAAGGTTTAGCCAATAGTAATAACAACAGTAAATCACCATACCTGTTTTTCCTCAACTGATGAAGAAACAAAGTGACACTGGAGAGGACCAGTCACAAGCTAAATCAGGAAAGTCTTTAGAGAAAATGCTGAAAAATGTGACATTTGGCACTTGGTGGAATGAAAAAGAGCTAAAGAGATGAAGAGCATCAAAAGCTGAAGAATACTTCCTGGTGATAGGCATGAAAAAGAAAGCATGGTGAACAGAGAAAGAAGGTGGTTAAATACTAGACTGTAAAGAATGAAGAAATGAAAAGGAATTAGATGAAGAAGTAATTGGAAGAAAGTGGAGGAAGTCCCGGAAACCACAAAGACATATTTGTATTTTCCTCAGAAATTAACAGGATGCTCCTGGAGGTAACAGAAGGAAAGGATATGAGGAGCTGACTGTCCTACATGGGAAAAAATCTGACCACAGACTAATGACTCATCTTGTTGCACTGCTCCTGATTCCAGATGCTCTGACTGCAGTCTCCAGTGAAGCTTTGTTCTTTAGAGCAAATCAAATATACTTGTTCTCATAAGCTGCAATGTACCCTTCAGGGAAGGTAGAGCTTCTGTCAGCTAACACAGGGAGCTCTTGGACTAAATGTACCAGCAGCTGAGTGTCACGTTCTGTCCCTGGGGGTCTGTTGTCAGCTGGTGGACTAGATTCTGTGCAGTGTAAACCAGAACAACTTATATTTAGTGTGAGCATGAAGGTGGCAGTCTCAGAACTGCCACCCTGTGCATCGTGGTGTGGAATTTTCTCTGGACATAGGCAGAGGCGTATGAAGGGAAAATCAAACAGTTGTAACAATAAATAGTTTGTTCATACATCATGGGGGTAATGCACTTCAGTATGCAGTATCAGTCAGGACATCCAAGGCTCTGTAACTTACCTCCTGGTAAATCAGTGCTGCTCTTTGCCTTTGGTTAATGTCGTCAAGTGGTCAAGCTGTGAGGCATCGGTCTCTATTCCTGTGCTCTCCAGCTCTAAAACAACATTATGTTTAACTAGTACCCTTTGTTCCTGGAGTTACTTTTGATAAACAGTTTTGGGAACAAAGTAAAAGAAACCTGAGAAGGACTAAAACTTGGGACTACAAGGGCTGAGTTGTGTACACCCATGACACACTGTTAGTGTTTCATCAGCCTGTGAATACTGACATCTGACAGTGAACCATTGTGTCCTTTAAAGCAGAAAGGCAGGGCCGTAAGAAAGTGTAGGAGTCCTCCCCTGCTGTTTGTAGTCTTACTGTTAAAAAACATGGAAGAAGTCAAGGAGGAAAGTCAGATGACTGAAACCAAAGATTTTTTTCCATGATTTGTAAATATGTTGCACAAAGTGGCTAATTAACAAAGGGGGAAGATACATAAGGGTTGGATAGTAGCAGGTTTTATTGGCATGTGAAACTCACAGAAGCAGAGGCTTGACGAGCCATCTTAGGGTGAAAAAGGGGGCCTTTTCTCAGCTCAGTTGAAGTGCAACACTGCCTGCCCCAGCCCTTATGCAGAACAAGGGCATTGTGGAAAATGATGCTGCTAAGAACATTTTGATAGGAAGTGAGTGTGGCCAAGCACACATCCAATGGTGTGCCATAGGACACTTGTCCTTCAAGGCACACTTCTAGGTGACCTAAGTGGGAAACTCCTGGATGATTAAGGCCATTGCTGGGTTTTGGAAGCAGGTCTGTACGCATAGATTCATAACTGTTGGCAGGACAGTAGTGGGGAACAGAAACAGGAAATCTGTGCAACTTACTATTTTGCCTGTTTAAGGTAGTTTATTGAAGCACACAGTGATTTTGAGCCATAGAGGTCATTAACAGGAACTGTACATACCTGTCTGTATATGCAAATCATAGAATCATGGAATTGTTAAGGTTGGAAAAAACCTCTAGCATCATCAAGTCTAACCATCCACCCTGTAGCACCACCATGTTCACCATTGATCTGTGTGTACATAGACTGATGTCATTTTAGGGTGAAATAGGGTCGTTTTGATGAAAAATATGGACAATTAGTAGGATACACCATGGATGTCCTTAAGTGTTCTTCAGATTGGAAACACTGATTCTGTCAGAATATAAAGAGAATCTTACAAAAATAAAAGGTTATAGAAACAGACATACAAAAATAATGGACATTTAATATGTCTTCCTGGTTTTTTCCTTGTCTCTGGCTTCAGGCCAGATTGTTCGTGTGTGGAACATCTTCAAATTCATAACCAAATTATACCATATTTTCATCAGAAGAAATAGGAGATTTGGCTACTCTATTCCCCTTAAATGCTTCAGAATCCCTGGATCAAAGCCCACAGAATCTCTGCTGAGGAGAAATTTGAATGTGGATAATTATGCAGGAAGCTATGAGCACTTTCATGTTTTAGCTTCTTTTACTATTTAAGTAGAATTTAAAATGAAATAAAAAGATGTATCATGTCTTATCTTGACAGGTTTTTTTTCTTTGTTTTGGAATCCAGTATTCACGCTGTTTCCAAAGACATGATGAAGAATTTTATGTAGAGTTAGTTCAAGTCTTTCCCCCAGTAGTCTTTATACTGAAAAGTATTCTCTTTGAAAAACAAAACTTTTTACAAAGCTTGCCAGTATTGTTAAAATGACACACTTTTTGGTGACCTTTGCTAAATCTGCATAAATATTTCTGTCACTTTTGATTATTTCTTTCTGCAGTTTAGAAAGTATTTTGGAAAGTACTTTGCTATCTGTGTCCATGTGAATAGCAAAACTCATTAATATTTCCTTTGCTGAGGGCAAACTTTTCTGTCCTATACTTCCCACCCTGAAACAGTCTTCACGTCTGAACCCTTTGACCCTCTTGGCGATTTCAGTGAAGGGACAGCAGTAGTTATTTGAGCCAGGAAGCTGTAGAGCAAAGGATATAATTCACTTGTGAGAGATATAAATCAGTTATCCACATAGGATATGAGTCAATCAATGTTTGTCTGCTCAACACACTTCTTCGGTCACTTTGCCTTGAATGGCACGTGTCACGCCCTACTAACCTCCTGTAGATGTGTGTCATGTGGGCAGCAATAACAATTCCCTTCTTGAACTCTAGCAGAGAAATGCTTGCTGAAGCCAGTTACAAAATATCTGTTGATAAAACTGAGATCAAGATATTACTTCAGTGTTCCAAGTCCCCTGTGTAGCTGGGCTGCTTTACAGCGTTGTGCTAGACTACAAATCACATTTACATTAGCTTTAATGCCCTTCTCCATCCCAGTGCTGTATAAGACAGCTTCATTGTAGCTGAAAGTGAGGCCAGAACAATTTACATTCATTTGACTTACTTTCCCTGAGTGAGAGCCATTTGAAGCATGATCCCCTAGAGGCAAATCAGCAATGAGATCTCTGCCTGCTGCCCACTCAAGGCCCACCATCCCATTCCCAGACCAGCTTAGTTAGGTTCTGCCTTGGCTGCATTCCTGTGTAACCTGCCCTAGGTGTCCCTGCCTTGGCAGGGGAGTTGGATTGGATGATCTCCAGAGGTCCCTTCCAACCCTCAATATTCTGTGAGTGTGATTCTGTGATGAGAAATTTAGCCTAAAATTCGTTGGTGTTACATGGTACTGCACAGGGAACATGGAAAAGCACCCATACAACTGAAGGAAGCTGTTTGGTAGACTGAGCCTGCAGCATACAGTAAGGACATCAACAGATGGCAGGCTTGGTAGCAAACTTCAGGCTTGCTCTCAGTGCACCCGTGACTCATTGCAGTGGTCACTGTTTACAACATGGATTAATGAAAAAAGGCAGTGCATGTGAAATGATTAAAGAGCTGATCACTCTGCAGGCTGAGGCTGACTCAGGAAAGGATGGTCTCTTTCCTTGCTGCAGGGATTGCCTGCTTTACTGAGGTAGATGTGCATGTGCTCCATATCATTACTGGTGGTGTGTTCTGGACTTGTTATAAATACGCTCAGTTTAGGTCAGAATTTAAAAAAAAAAAAAGGTCTCTCTGATTTGTTGTAATGATGGTGTGCTGTCTGCACTGTGTCATTTTTCTTACCCTTGTAGTGGGATAACATACATTTAGAGACTGATGTTAGCCTGTAAAACTTTGGTACAAAATTTTTTGGTTGCACCAAAATACCATACTTCTTAACAAAGCTGGCAGACATCTCCTTTGGCAGCAGCTGCTTGCCATGTGATTTAAAACTTCCTGTCACTATAATTGATGTGTTTTTATTCTTTCCACTTCCTGAAGCCTGATCAGAATTAAAATTGCTGTTGGAATTTCCTGTCAAAGCAACTCATTTATTCGCCGAGTGCTGCACTGACAGTACTTTGATTGGACATTGCCTTCAGCTATTCTCAGGCAGAGAGATCGCTGTGAATTATGCTCCTTGCCCAGGTTTGACTTCCCTGCATGCCACATCTGCAAATATATACAGATTGTCCATCATGTGGTAACCTTGTCCTAATGAAAACTCCACATGTAAAATGTTAGATTTGAATATCAAACTTGGCCACCTGCTGGGGCCCTGGCTTTTGTGTTTATTTAGGAAACCCCAGAATTCTTCAACTGATTGTCTCACCATAACTTTCATGTTACCTACCAAAAACAGCTCTGCTATATTTCTACACTGAGAATTTATGCTTCTTTTCATAATTCCTTCAGAAAAAGCTAATGCTTGTGGTTTTTTTTTTCTCTTATTCTCTGCTTCAGTATGCTGCTTGCATTCCTTCCCTGAGATGGCTGTGTTGTGCTACCATGTGGCAGTTCCCAGATGTTCTTGCAGAGTTTGTGAACATCCAGGGTGAAAGATTCTGTGTCGATAGAAGTTGTTGTTATTTGCAGTGTGTGTGCAATGAGGTGGTAGCTCTGTCCATTAGGAGAATAAACTGTTACATTTATTGTTGGATGAATACTTCAGTTGCCCCATTTGTAACTTCGTTTTCCTGTTAGAGCTGCTTAGAGAATTGCAGGTTATTTTGGGAAGCTGCACAATGGGTAACTTTTGGATTTTTCTTCAGTTATAGCTGACATAAAGTCATTGTCACTTCAGAGTAGAATAGATATGATGATCCTTACTTAACTGCCTTTGTAAAATGTTTTGATAACCTAGGCTGAAAGGTGCTTACAATCCTGTGAATTGTTACTATTATTATTAGATGCAATATATTGTTTTTAAAGTTCTAACCTACATTATTTTGAGAATATATAGTGGGCATCTAAATATTCATGTGCAGGCTCTTTCCCTTGACCAAACTGAGTGCCAAGTACTCTTCCAATGTTTTAAGGAAATGCCCATGATTGCTTTGGCTGGGAGTTGTGGTATGAGGCTGTAGGTGGCCATCTTTGATTCACTCTCTATTTGTAGCTGGGAAACAGCTCCCACCAGACCCTGGTTGGGGTGTAAGCTACTATTGCATATTTATTAAATCTTCCATTTCTCCCACATAAAAACAAATAATAACATCAACAAAACCACAACAAAACTTTTTTTCCAAATAGTTGCCCTAAGAATATACTTGCCTTATATTCACCAAGGGTTTTTTGTGGTCAGGAACTTGGACTTCTTACTTTAAACAGAGACAAGTAAACAGCATGCTGCTTTCAAGCCTCTGCAGGGCCTGTAGGAATAGAACAGTGTCCCTGGGCTTTCCAGCTGAAAAAACGGGAATGCAGATGCAGGTGTTTTATGGTGATGGGAGAGTACAGTTAAAAGGGAAGTGCTGTGAAAGAGAGTGGGGTACAGAAGAACAGAGGTTTAAGGATGGATGGTGGGGAGCAATGGAAGGGCCTTGCTTTAAAGACTGACGCCTATTTCCGCCTCACAGGAAAAGTGTCAGCTCTTCTTTGTATTCAGGGTCACTCTGCATTTAGATAAATATGCTGTGTAGGAGAAAATACTGAATAATGGTTTTGAAAGAAGATGGAAAAAAGAAAGAATAAAAAGTCTGTAAGAGAAATGTCCAACTGTGGTAGGCAGGAGCATTGACAGGACTGTGAAGTTTCACTGACCAAGTGATATAATCAGCAAACTGGAAAAATGGTAATTTTGTGAAGGAAAGCCAAAGTGAAATCCTACTTGGAAAATAAAATTGGCTCTTGCTGTGAAGGTCAGGAGAAGGGTATGACTGCTAATGACTCATTTTAGTGCAGAATTTAAGGAAGACTCAAGCTATTCAAAGTTGGACAGCAGTGGACAGCTCTGGACAGCAGTGGCTGGCTGGATGAAACCTCTCAGTAAAGGGAGGATTACAGGGATCTACGTACATGGATCATGAGACATGGCAGCAGGAGTTCCACTGGCCAGTCCTTAACAGCAGAGGTAAAGCCAGGACAGCTGATCAAGGCAGAGGGAAACACCACATTTAAAGAGTTTCCCCAGGTCACTTACCCTAAGTAGACGCCAATTTCTCTTTGGGAAGTTACAGTAATGAGGCTGCGCATTGCAACATGTCCAACAAAAAAGGCTCAAAGTGAGTCCCTGGCTCTGGGTTGGACTCCTGCCTGCAATCCACAGCAAGGGGGGAGCATGGGCAGACTTCTGAAAAGGAAGGGAAAGGATAGTCAAAGTAAATTCAGTTCTCCTGATGTGGGTTGTGTTTGTTTTTTTTTTCAGGAGAGAGGCCAGGATAAAGAGAGAAGTATAATAAAAAACACAAACAAATACACTCAGTGTGCTGCTTCTTCAGCTGCCACGTCAGCTCAGCTGTAAATGCCCAGTGTAGGAAGAAGCCAAACCAACAGTGCCGAAGGCTCCAGGAAAGACATAATGCTGACACAACAGTATCTGAGTTCCCAACTGATTTCAATCACTAGATAAATATCAGTTTCAGCCCTAAATGATATTCTCAAGTAATTGTCCAATGCCCAGTTGGGCTGGATTGGTGTTCCTCTGGAACTAGTTCAGGCCAACTTTAACTGCTTGGGAGTTGCTGGCCAAGAGCAGACTTATGTGCTGGAGCCTGAAATGCCATTAAACAGGCTGTAGTCCAGAGGACAAAATGCCTCGTGTGTTTAGTCTAATACACCATGGGACTTGTTTGCTACAGTTACAGTATTAAAGCTGTAATTATAGCCAGTGAACCGCAGATGTACTGTAGCCACAGGGTTTAAATGGGGTGTTACTGCTGTAGAAACCACCCCCAGTAGGTTATAAGTTCAAAGGGTCATTTTTCCCTCTCTGTTTAATCAGATACTCAAGCTTACAGACTTCTTAGTGATCATTGTCAGGTATTGAACATCTCAATGTGTTTTATGGAGGTCCCTTTGGTTTGTTTTTAGTTTTTTGTTCCTGTTTCAGAAGAAAGATGATAGCTTAATGCTTGCATGTGACCAGGCAGTCAGTATTTAGTGCACGGTGCAAACAGAATACCATTTTTATGATGTGCTGGTTAGATAGAAGTATGCCACCCTGCAGCAATATTGGGCTGCAGTTCTCAGTAAATAATGATGTTGATGTTTTTTACTTGAGTCGAGACTGAAAACCACAACAGAAAATGTGGATTTTGGCACAGGAGAGAACAAAAAATAACCTCTTTGAGACAATGCGAGTACAATACACGTGACGATGATATTAAAATATGCCCTTTTATTAATTATTAAATCACAGATTTAGGGTTTCTGACCTTGTTAGCCATTGCATGCTGGCAGTCTTTATGGCACTGGTCTGAACGTGAGCACACACACCTTTTACTAACACATATAGGTGTCAAGTCTCAATTTGAAATGACTGAAGAAAAATCAGTCCAAAGTCATTTACTTTTTCCTCCCTGTGCTTGACAGACAAAATTTCATATTGAACCTAAAAGAGATGATAGCTGAATATTGACTTTACATTTTAGCAGTGAGCATAACAATTTTTTTTTTTCTGATTAAGCAGGACTGTAATGGTTACCATGTAGGAAAATATAGGTAATATTAAACTGAAATATGTCTGTCTAGGGATCCATTCATTTCCCCAAAATAGCTAGTTTCTATTTATATATGAATGTCTGTATGTTTATATATATTTAAATGCCCCATTTGCTACACTGGTTTTAGCTTCTTGTTAGCATCACTTCTTGTTAGCATGATGTTCTACAGCACAAGGCAGCTGGAAAAGTGAAACATGTGTTCAAGAATTTATGCAGTGTCTTTCTTTCATTAAGAGAACTAACAATTATAGGTGCATATTATAGGTTAGCAGTGCTAAGCAGTATGTTATAGCCATGTCTGACAGACATGTTGTTTACATTCATATTTTATATTGGTGAAACTGTAGCTTTTTTATCAACATGACGTTTTTCAAATGCAATATTTATACCTCTTCTTCCATACAGAGGAAACATAGTCGTCTAAAAACATGATGTGTTTTAAATCCACTTGTCTCCTTTTCAGTTAGAAAATATTTCCAGTTATTTCCCCAGAAAAATACATAACTCAGCATATTCTGTATACCAGGCTTTCTATTAATTGATGAGGGGAAAATTTCTCACCTCATACTAACGATAACCCATCTTATTTTAATATGGCTGAAACCTCTGTGGGTATGTGCAACCCTCCCTTATTGCTCTTAGAATTTTCTTTGGACTGCATGCACCATCATTTTGCATGTACTGTCTCTGACAGTGTCAGTGGGAATTATTCACACCCTACCATTTTTCCCAGAGGAATATTCTTGCCTAAACTGCTTGAACTGTGATCTCTGTGATCCTCAGAGACAGCTAAAAATACAAAATCTTCTCTTGCATATATACCCCAGGGATGGTGTGATTATGAGCTCCAAAGTCTAAGTGCAGTTCATGTGAAATGAATATATATGTGGCTTTAAAAGACATCTCTGACACTAAAGTAAACAAATTAGTTAGTCCATCTGAATATTCTGTCCTTAAAGAAAACTACCTTGCATATAGTACAGTCTATTGTAGTATACAATCAACAGTGCAATATACAGGAGATATTTGGTAACATAAATGCCAACCTGGATCAAATCTGAGATCCATCCAATATAGTACTTTTATTTTCAACAACATCCAGAGTGATGTATTTCAGAGAAATGTTTCCGCAGCTCAGAGCAGGCAGGGGTGGATAATTCCTCCCTCTTTTCATCACACTCAGAAAAGATCTCTCTTCATAAATTGAGATTGCTTTAAATCCTGAAGCATAAGGTTTCATTTTTGTTCCCATACTCTTCCTTTAAGCATTAACTATTACAAGCCTGGATATTACTACTGTTTCAGTACATGCCTACGCTCTCATAAGACCATAACCCCAGTAACATCCTGTCATAATGAGCTCCAAGGTCCAATTACACGTTGTTTAAAAAAAGCATTTCCTCCTTTCAAGTTTGAGTTTGCTGCTGTTCAGTTGTACAGACTATTCTCTTGTTCTTGTACACTGCAATAGGAATTTCAAGCTACAGCTTTGCAGCTTTGTGTTGTAGACACACTAGTACCTGAAACATCGTTATCATAAGCTGGCTCTCCAAATATTACAAGCTTTTCTCTTATTCACCAGTGGATCAAATCCATGTAGATAAAAGTAGGAAGAGACAAAACCCACAACTTGTAAGGATAGAGTAAGAATGCTAATGCCCAGAAGGGTCTGTTGACCAGCCCAGTGGTTATTTAGGGGGACTCTCCTAAAGTCCAGAAGCACCTAACAAAGACTTCAGTGGATGCTGTGTCTATCGCTGTCTGAGCCAGACCCTTCTAAGACCCCAACTGCACCCTGATCCCTGAGCACAGCATCTGCCTTACCCAGCTTGCTATGGAGTTGGTTGTCTCTGTTGGTTGCTGGAGTTGCCTGTGTGATCACGGACACCTCTAGAGAATAGCAACATAAGAATCTAAAGTGAGATGAGCTGCCTATTTCAGCCTGTTGACCACATGGGAAGCCCAGGTAGCTTGCTTAAACCGGGCTGAATTCAGGTAGGACCAAACCTACCTGTGCCAGCAGGCAGAGCTGTGAAGAACATAGCGAGTCATTGGCCCACAAACACAGACACAAATGGCACATCGTTTGCAGCAGGCAAAGTGTTTGAAAGATGCTTTGGGAAAGGGAACATATCCATGCAGCTGGCTATGTGCTTAGTAATCACTTCCCAGTGGTCAAAGTTGTCTTCCGCATTTAGATGGTGCAACTAAAACTAGGCAGACCCCTGATTACTTCCTATTTTGTGCAATTGCAGCAGCATTTCTCTTTTGCTGCGCTTGTTTCATCAAGCTTTCAAAAAATACTAGGTCACAAGATAGAAATAACTCCACACAGTTTAGATGTTTATTAACGTGTAATTCAGAGTCTATTTTAGAAGGACATGTTTGTGTCTGTTGATGATGAGCTGATGTGATCATTAGATTTCTTCCCTACACTGGAATGCTTTTTAAAATCCTGAAGAGGAATTTTGTGACTGCGTGTATTCTGAAATTTCTTTTTTTTTTTTTTGGTTAAAAATTTTTTTTGAACAAATTTAATTCAGAAATAGTAAAAAGCACAAACAGTACAGAGTGAACACAGCTTGTCATTTTTGTGGGGGTTGAGGCAATTCATTAATTCAAATGGAGAAGGTATGAGCATGCGGACAGGTTGGTAAACTGTCACATTATCTTAAAGGAGGTAATTAAATAAAATGGACCCATTCAATATTATTATTACACTTAAAAGAATGGTTGAAAATTAGTAAGCAGGAACTAGCAGAAAAAAAAAAACGGCAATGGCTTCGGTGGTTGTATAGCTTTGCAGATTGATTTTCTGTGTAATACACTTTGGTTCTGCTGTGGAGAGTGATATATTGTATCACTTGTATCTTGTATTTTATATCTTGTATATTATATTCTCTGCAGTAAAGTCTGCATTTCTCTAGATGCAGAACCTGCATTTCAACTCTTCTGCACTTTATATTTTACCACAAAATTACAAACTTCTTCTGGATTTGAAAACGACATGATTTTATTAATGAAGTTGATTTTTTACCTAGATATACAAACTGAAACACAGTTGATCCATATCTTCTTATCCCAATTCTTGGTAAACTTCTTCCTCTCTTTTATCCTGGTTTTGCTGTTGCTAGACTCTCAATCATAATTGCACTGACTGCGTTTTTATGGAGTTCAGCAGTCGGCTCCTTTGTGTTGCTCATTTAGACCTATAATTTCAGTAACAGTGAGATAAAATGGGATTTCAGGAAATTCTTGTGTGGTCAAATGGCTTTGACACATGTACGTGACAATGGAGAGCTGTTTCTGGCAAGTGCCTCTGCCAACAGTCCATACCATCTGACCATTACACTGGGCCTGATAACAATGAAATATAATTCTCTCTGATGAGAATATGAAGGGAAAAAGGACCCACAAATGTCACTCACATTACTCAGTGCTCTGCTGAATAATGCATGGCTGCCCAGAATACCATGGAGATGGAGATTATAGAGGGAAAAAGAGATAGGCAGCATCTCTCCAAGAGGAACCCAGGGTTCTGGATGGCATCCTGCTAGGACTCAGCCAGATTTAGAGACACTTAAAAAACATGTAATGGGCACTGTGAATGCTACCTTTATAAATTTAGACTGATTGTAATGGCCATAAAAAAGGAGAGTCCTCGTGCATCCGACCCTTACTATTATAAGTGTCTGTTCTGTTAATTGGTCCCATTGGGATGTGGAGGGCCTTATGCCGTGCACTCCCCTGCAGTGAAGGGCTCCCAGAGCTCAGCTCTGAGTAGGTCCCCTTTGCTGGGAAGGAATGCTGGGCTGGGAGAAAGTTGTTTTCTGAGATGAATTGTAGTTGTTTCCAGCCAGAATCTGGCATTATTTTCTGCCACTAAAATAAAAACAGCTGAATTAGTTTCTGGATATGAATTCTTTTGGCGCACTTAAAATCTCAGCTGTTCCAGGCCAACCATTCTTCTGAGGCCATTATGGAGATACAGCAGAGGAGAAGGTACAATAGATTGATGCTGTATCCCCTCCAGTTAGTTCTTTGGGAGATAATATTAGCTAAAGTAATTTAGAGCAGCCCTGAGGCTTCTCTAAGCCATGAAACATGCACACTGGTTCCAAGGCTTGGGAGGGTGTGAAGGTATAAGGGTAAGTGAAAGGTATAGAAGCATGGCTTAGGACCTGAGCCAAAGTTATTGCAATCAGGGAAGTCTTTCTATTGACTTCAAAAGGTTTTGAGTCAAGCCCTAAGGATGAAGGAATTGAAGTCTGGCTGGTTGAATTATAATTCCAGAAGTATTTAGCTTCTCTTACAGGGTTCAATTTCATCCCTCCTTAGCTGTGAGACAGAAAGAAGTGTGTGAAAAGTGCCGGTTGCCCCATTTCTCTGAAAGAACATTTCTCTGAAAACTATCTTACCTATTTTCCTGTGATACTGTTCATGATCACATATTCTTTTGTAGACAGTGAAGTAGTTCCATGAAACAAGCTCTTGTCCAGTTTTTCAGATAAAAGGACTGGATACACTGTTTATAGGTGTGATTGGTTGAATGTAATCTCTTTTAAACCTGGAAAAATAAACTTGAAATTCTGCTGAAAATTTGATAAAAGGGAGTTCAACTTATTGCTATTAGGAAGAGTCAGAGTTTTGTGGACATGATATTGATTTGTTTTCATATAAACTAAAAATTGCAGCTGCATGTGATAGCCAGCTTGGCTTTCAGTGACCCCCAGGGAATTGTTTCTTTCTCTGTAGTATAAAAGGATGTAAGTCTCTTGCAAGCATCTTTTTTGTAGGCTCTGTAAGAGTTTGGTTGTATTTCTTTATCTGCAGTCAGAAAAAGGCAAAATCATTAAGTGAATTTATAGAAAAGAAATAGGCTATTATACAAAATTTGCTATGTCAATAAGAACAAAATTATTTGTAGACTCTGGGGTTTTGTTACCTTTTTTTTCTTCTTTCTTAATTCTGTATGTCCAGTTAGGAAGTTTATTTAATCAGTGTTCTAAGTAATCTGTACATATGCAAAGATGTAGGTTGAGGAATGAAACTATGTTCTTTTGAATTAAAAAGAAATTAGTGTAATCTGTCATAAAGAAGCAAAGATATCAGTAGCAGTGATAGTCTACAAACAGTTGCATAAATTTAAAGTTAGGTATTTGTGTTAAACTTTTGCAGTACACTAATGACTACTGATAGTTGTTTGTAAAATCAATGTTTTTTGCTTTAGCAACTGAGATTTTTTTTTTTTTAATAGGTTATTTTATTTCAACCTGAAAGAAGAATTAGTTCTCTGTATATGTCATTGAGGGATGTTTAAGTATGCAAGCTTTTTTTTTAACTGTAAGATTTTGGGAATGTACTGAATCGGTGTATTTTGAAGGGAATAACACATTAAACTCATCAGTTACATGAAACTGGATTCTGTGTACCGGGTGCTAACAGCAGAAACCTCACACAACACTGAAGCACCAGTTTAACTGTTTCTTGTGGTCTGACACACAACTTGGCATGTAGGGCACATGCCTTTGAGACAGACTTTTCATGAGAGTGAATGACATCTCTCTGTAATGTACTCCATGCAAAATCAGCAAAATAGCAGTCTTCAGTTTCATCAGTTATAGAATTCCCAGGCAAAATGGTGTATTTGCACAAAGATGCAAAATGAAAGAACAGAGGAAGTTTAACCACAAACATCTTGATGAGTATACAGACATCATTCTCCTGAAACTGTGCTGTGCTACAGCATCAAAGAATCTTGAACGACTGAGCTGGTATGAAAGACGAAACATAAACCTCTACCACTGTGTTTTCACTGTGAATATTGGAACAACAGTACTAATTCTCTCAGTCTGTGCTTTTAGACTGTCAGGCTCAGTGTGCATTGCAGTGGTTGGTTTCATTCTCTTTGCTCTATTAACATGGAAACTGCAGTGCTGCAAGTCAAGTCGTTTGCCTTCAGCAACATGAACGGGTGGCAGAAGCAGGACTTGCTGTCCAAATCCTTTGGTTTTTCCTTTTTTCCAGCTACACCGTATTTTCTCTGATAGTATCAGTGGAACGGTAAAAGATCCTGATTTACAGTATTGTGTAGAGCTTTATCTAGAAAACTGCAGGGAAACAACCAGTAGAGTGTGCTGCTCTCTCATGATGGAACAGAAGAAAATCTTTAGTTGGTTTGCTTAAAACCTCCAGAATATATTTTCTTTTTATTCATTATTCCTTAATGTAGAAATATTCTTGCCAGATTATACTTTTGATCCCTTTACCATTGCCTTTTCCGGAGTGGCACTCAAAAAATCAGCAGGTAAAACAAATTTAAGTTGTGTAGAAGACAGTGACTCTCCTGACAGTACAAGAGAGCAGTGGAGTCAGATTATCTCATTTTTCTTCCATCCTGAAGTTCCTATTTTGAGAGTTCCATTCATGAAGGTCCAAAGAGTGTTTACATTCACCCTTTTCCAGCTGACCTTACCAGTTATCCTCTGACCCTGTGTTATGATCTCAAAACATCTGTGCAACCCTGGTAACGTCAGTGTTTGAGGGAGGGATAGGGAGGGGGAACTGAGGTTGTACAGGATCTTTCATCACCTTTTGCTTTGGGTTTCACAGTATTTTTTTGTGCCAGAGCATGCATAAGAATATTTAAATATTTATATTTAAATAAGGATATTTAAATATTTATAAGTTATAAATATTTATATTCTAATGAATTGTTTCTGAAAGACTCTGTGTCACTTCTGTATTATCTTTTGCAATGTTGCCATAAGAGGTTATTTTTTGTTTGCTTTTTTGCAAATAACTTATTAGAAACAGCCTTTCTCAATGTGTCCAAACTTTTTCCTACATGGCATTTTCCCACCAACTGGGAATGGAGGTGATGAGCATCCTTTGCAGCTGGTGGGTGCCACTCTTGGCTGGCAGATTAGCTGGCACAAGATGTGTTGTGACAGCATGAAAAATGTCATGCGTTGGCAAGTGAACCCATGCCTTCTACCACGCATGCTGCTTTTGGACTGGGAGTTCAAAAGAAGAAAACATGAGTCATGCCTCAGAGAGCATGGGTTTTGCTGCTCACTATAATTTGAATAAGCCTCTATCTTCAATGCAGAGATTAGGAGAAAATATTGTAATAGTTCTTAATCTTTATTTCTGGTAAAAATCAATAAACAGCAAGATTGCCCTTTATCTTCATAAGTTCCACAGCATACACCTCAAAATCTGACTTGTTTTCAGGCTTAATGAGACAGACCTCTCCAGATTATTATTTTGGCTTTGTATCAAAAAATATTGTCTGTCATTATAACAAGGCTATGCCATTAGTACAATCTTAATTCTTTAGTTAGAATAATGAAACTGGAAGCGTAATTTTTTTTTCTGTACTTATTGGCACCAAAAAAAATCAATCTATCAGAAGAAATTTTATTTTAACATTAACAAGTTGAGATTTCTGGAAATGATGGGAAAAGTGGCCACAGTTGAAAAATTTGACTCAATAGGTAAAGCTGTAGGTGTGTGTGAGATCAAAAGAGAACAGTACTCTGATGTAGACAGCTCTTCATGGCTTGTATAAACAAGTGCTCCTGTTGTTACTACCTCTGTTGGAGCTGCAGGCATCAAAATGATCACAGAAAACACCATGGAAAAGGCAGATTTAGCAAATGCCTGAGATGACTGAGGGAAGATCACAGCTTTCCTAATGACATTTATTTAACTTTTGCAACCATATATTTAGCAGGATAAGAGTGGACTGACTTAAGTCATAATGAGCCTTTGAGGACCTGAATGCATCAGTGCCAGAGAATGTAACAAAATCAATGTGAGTGGTTTTTATTGCCTAATACAGGTGCCATTTTCTATAAACATGTAGGGGAAATACTTCTGGTGTGGCTTCCTGAAAATACTCTAGCCATGGCTATGCACTCAGGGAGTAGACAAGTCAGGCTGTTTCTATATGCTTTGTAGCAGGGAAAGCAATGCAAAGAAAGTATGGGACTTCTCTGAAACCATGCTGGCTACACCTATGCTGTGTGTAGGTATGGGGCTGGGGCTGAGTCATAGAGCACAGCCTTCTTTCCTACCTGTGCTCCCACTATTCATAGCGTGCACCAGGGGACATATCCAGGGACACTCTGTTACAGGGTTAAGGGAACTCAGGCTTCAGCTCTTCCACATTCTGGGTCATCATACACAAGCCCATGTTGCAGCATGGATGGTGCATGGACATCTGGCTGCATGGGGAATTTGGCATATATGGGAACTCTTGTCCCACAGTTATCTTCTTTCTGCCCTTAGTAATATGTCATACAGGCACTCCTTGCCAGAGACACAGTTTACACATCTGTGTTTTGACCCCAGTCTTGCACTGAATCTTTGCTGCAGCACCTCCTTCAGATTTCTGGGCTAGGAAACTAGTCAAATTAGTTCTGCAAGTATTCATGCAAAATGTTTTTCTTTGTTGCCCATCCTAAGCCCCTTCTCCCACCCCCACGACAGAAAAAAAAAACCAAACCCAAAAAAACCCAACTAAATGAGAGCAAAAAAACCCCAGTATCAACCAAAAAAATCCCAGATGTACATGCCACTTCTCCTGTAATCCATGGGAGCTGCACAACTGACATACTGACATGAATATAGGATTTCATGCTTCTTTCATTTGGAGTACTGTAAGAAATTACTTTATAAAACTTTTGCAGATTGCTGTATGTAAGTATGGCTAGAGTTTATACGCTAGACAATAGTGCTCAAGAGCTGTGCCTGACATAAAATATTTTGGTTAAGTAAAATTCCATGGTGCAGAAATATAGTAGATTCCTAAAAGAAGGTAGAATTTAGTACTGTAAGATTCAGTCAGAGATCATCTCAAATGTTGGCATTTTTACAGTGAGGAAGAAAATGGAAAGAGAGTGTGCTTTGTGTGCTTGTCCTTTCCCCGTGTGCCTTTGTAATGTAATTACTAGGTAAAAATGTAATAGCATAAAAAAAAATGGCGTGCCTGAATTAAGTACAGCCTACTGCATGCATGCATAGGAGCAGAGACTTCTGTTAGATTCCTTGTGTCGCTGTGCAACTTGTGGAGTAGGTGCACGGTTTTTATTCAGCAGCACAGTCCAGTACTTGGGGTGCATTTACACAAAGACTCAGATCCTGCAATAAATAGCAGTATGCTTATAGTCATTGCTATATTTCTTACAGACTTTGTGAGAGCAAATGCTCCTGTGGTATATGCTTCCAATAACATCCACTGTATTTTTTCCTTGGCGCTTCAGCTTTCTCTTTCATATGGCTTGTTCTTGTTTGGAAGAACAGTATATATTTAGTTTGTTGACAGAGCTATGCTTGAGTAACACTGTCTGGGGTGATAGACTCGAGTTCCCAGAGGATAATCTGAACACCAGCCTCATTATTCCAGATATTGACACAATAGTCACCTATGCCAGATAGAGGAAATATATCAGATGAACTGCACGACTGCTACAGCATCACTACAGTGAGATTAAACAATCTGGAGCACTTCAAATTTTAGAGAGAGAAGGGCTGTGGCATGCATTTTATACAAGGGAAAAGTAGTTGAGCAGAGATCATAAAGTGAGGGCTCTGATGTCCTAAGGTGGAAACTGCAGTCTCTCCTCAGCAGTCTCTTGCCTTGAGGTGGTCAAAGTACAACACACAAAAGAACATGTGGTTAAATGCGGGTGGCTTTCGGCATCAGTCCGAGCATCAGGCGAGCTCGAACCCTGTGTGTCTGTGTGCATAGCAAAACACCTCAGCCACTAAGCTCTGTGTGTTCTTGTAAACATCTCTCTTATTTATACACATGATACTTGCTCACTCCCAGTGTATAGGTTTTGTCCATGTGAATCCCAGTGTATGCATGCCTGAGGGCCAGCGCGTAACAACTGCACCCACAAAATTACCTGTACCTAAACAAGGCTATCTTGGCTCTTTAAAAATGTGACATTTGCTGTTTCAGGGAGGCATTTTATCCTCAGAAATAAGTGCAAATTATATGATTGCAGTATTATCTTGGTTTTCTGTAGAATGATCATTTTTGGGACGTTTATCAAGCTAGGTATAACTAGTGCTCTGACAACTATCTGAATAGGTTTTTACCTAGGTTTCCCAGCACAGACAATTTACATTTTAACTAGCATGTGGTTACATTTTCTTCCCCAGGTTTAATCACTAAACACTGGAAATCTTAATTTCATCAAATGCAATCAAAGAATTTTGTATTGTAGCAATTAAAAGTGTAAAACTCGCATTCGAGCTATAGCAAATTAAACAGCTGCATTGGAGTATTTTTAGCAGTCATTCCAATCAAAATGCACAAAAGCCTTTTCTTTTTTTGAGGAGTATCTGCCGGGTATAGCTCTGGTTTCCATAATTCAACAACCTCACTAAATATACGCACATACTTTTAAAAATTCAGTTACAAAGAAGCAAGAAACTATATTTTTTCTACCAGGCAAGTAGAGTGAAAAAGTTCAGAGGGCTTGTGCTGACTGAGTTGCTTTTACAGAAGGGGAGCTTCCAGCTGTAGTTGAAGTGTTTAAATAAGGAAACCAAGAACTACTTTGTTGTTTCTGTTACTTTTACTGTACTTCATGTGTGGCATTGAGTTTTCCATATTGTAAATGCCACACATGAAGCCAGAGGACCTTGTTTCTCATCATTCCTAACTCCTGCCACGTTGTGGCAGTAGGTCTTTCTATTTATTTTACTTTTTTTACTTTTTTTTTTTACTGGAATGCCCTAGCTTTTGTGTATGTCAGCCAACAGAGTCCTACATAATCAACTATATAATTAACCAAGAGGTAGTTCTAAGCTTCAAGTACCAACATGTTCCACATCCCTACTCTGTTTAGAGACTGAATGAAGAAATTTGGAGGAACTTTAGAAGCCTGTGCAATTCTAAGTTGCTCAGCTGTGGGAATTTTCCTGCATTCCCCAAGTCCAGGAGATACAAGAGACCTCAGTCTCAGTATGCAATGACACCTAGAAATTTGGAGAGGGTCACAAGTTTTGTTTTGGTCTGGACCACGTAGGAGTCTTTTAACCGAGCATTTGAGTACAAGATGTAGATGTTATTACAAAGGGACAAAGTGTGTCTGTCCAAGGCATAAGTAGAGAAAGCATGTTTGGAGTAGGGACTGGGTGGGAAAGGCAAAGCAACTCCATCAGTGAATGTGCTCATTGAGAAACCAATACAGCCATGCAGTTTGATGAACCATGAGGTGGGATCCCAGCTTCTCTTCAGGCTAAGCAGAAACTTCATCACTCATCTTGAAACTGCTGGTGACCAAAAAGATTATGGGAGTCAGAGAATGTGAAATAAACTGACATGGTTTCATATCCAGGTCTCCCCTCAGCTTCTTTGTATATTTTCTTTTTTGAAAAGGAATAAAATAAATGAACACCCTAGCCATTCATTGGGACAGAGATCCTACTTTACCTAATATGTACTTAGGGAACCTACCTCTTGGGGGTTTTGTGTTGTCAGCCCTGCACTGTCACAATATTCTCTTCCATTCTTCTAGCTTCTCCATTTTCCTCTGTTTCACTGTTTGCTCCATCTGGCTTTTGGTCATTCTTGCTGTTTTGCAGATCATCTCCTGTTAATCAGAGCTGTTCTCCCTCCCCCAGTGATTCAGTTTGTTGTTTACCATGAAATGCATTAGCTTAAAGTTAATGAACTTCCACTAGAGCTCTTTGCTTTTACTTGCTGCCATGGAGCATCAATCAGTATCACAACAGTAAGTGCTAGTTCAGTGTGGATGACATCTTTAGAAGTAGGGATGCAGCTGAGGAGGTGAAGGGAAGTGGCTATTTAGAGCTCAAGTCATCAATTAAATTACTCAGTGATAAAGTCACTGTCTTGTTCTTCAGTGATGTTCATGTCATGTTGCTGTGTGGGGAGGTGGTGATGCATCATTACACTCTGATGCTTTATGCTGTCTTATCAGCACTGGAGATATTTTGGGATAGTGCCAATAGTCTGCAAGCTTTGCAGACATGAGATGTTATAATGAGCAAGAGAAATAATTACCAAATCACCACTCCCCTTACACTGGGAGCCAGGACTGGAACTCAGCTTTCTTTTAAACACGTTTCCCAGAGTGACAGAGGCGGCTTCCTCGCTGCTACCAAAACCACATTCTCTGGCTGGCTGGAAAACATGTTTTCATATGTCTTTATGCCTGCTTCAGGAAGTGACACTATGTTTTTCACAGCACTTTTGAAACCTTTCAGACAATCTTATAAATAAAGGAAACTAGTGTTGCTTCTTGCTGTGTGCTACTGCTAGCACACTGAGCGTCCTCCAGACCTTGGCGTTGCTGTCTTAGTCTCTGGTCTCTGCCTAAAGACTTACTCTGACTTGAAAGGAAGGGATGGAGTGTTGTTGACCATTCCCCTGAGAAAGTTCTGCAGAGGAAGTGTGAATTGTAAAAATATGGACACTCAAAATGGGGAATAGCCATTTTAAGAAGAGAGGGACTCAAGCCTCCAAATTACTTTGTAAACTGGCTTGCTTCCTAAACTCCCTCTGGCATGGAAAGCCTAGGAATGCTCTTAGACACCTAGCTAGGGCAAAATGTCTGTGCACTGTCAGCAAGTCCTTGCTGTGGCAATGTGTAGTGTTCACCTAAATTCCCATGATTAAACAATTCTCTTGCCCAAGTCTGCTGCTTCTGAATTTTGTAGATTCATGCTTTTGCAAACTGTAGCATGCACTGAAAACCATTTTGCTGTTAACGATCAGCATGAAAATGCCATTGTAAGTATATGGACACGTTATTACAGTGACATTAATTAAAAATACTTACCAGTCTACCCTGTTGCCAGTGCCTGAAGAGCTTTCTAAGGGATTTCACCAGCAGCACAGTAAATTATTTGTCAATGAATGATAAAAATATTGGATTGTTTATACTTCAAGGATATCCTCTTAATAAGCAACTGCCTCCCTGCTGCCCTCTTTAAATTTTTTCCCCCTCAGAAAGGTGTTGAAGGTGGAGTTCCACTGTGGGAGTTAAGATACCATGTTTATATTTCAAAAAGCAAGCTGAAGCCCTTAGAGTTTGTCTCCAGCTGAGAGAAGCACACATTTAGAAATTACAACATTGGTATTGGCTATCTGGAGCTTTAGGAAGTGGCTGAGAGCTGGCAGTCAATTAAAACTGGGCTAGAGTTCAATAGAAGAGTTATGCTGCCTGTTTTTGTAGGATGTGTTTGAATCCTGGGCTGTGCTGCAATATGGTTTTGATGTAGAAGTATGTAAAAAGGAAATGTAACCCTTAAGAAGCTGTCTGCCTTTTCTGGTACAGACAGGTTGTTCTACATAACTTCAGGACTATATTTGGTCTGGAAAGTCGCACCCCATGTACTGTGGTGCCAATCCTGATCCCATTTGTTGTGGTGCAAACGTGGGGTAAAGCTGATAGCTTTGTTCATTTGAGCAAAGAGCTGTGATACATATATTTTGGAGTGTGACTAAAGTATGTCTTTCTGTCTGCAGCACAGTGCTGGCTTTGGAGTGTGTGCTATGCAGTGGCAGAAATAAGAAATAGTGCTTCTGCTTGACAAGGAAAGATGTAATCCATGTATTCTGTAAATTAACATGGATATCTAGTGGTTTGATCCCCAAACTTCCCAGCTGTGATATGGAAGATCTGCCTGATTGTAGAAAATCTCTCTGCCTGGCATTTTTAAGCAGCTGGTTTGTGCAGTTGAATTCACAACTGCCTTCATATAAGAACTCTGAATTTTTCTTTTTACTTTTTTTAAATTATGTAACTGTGGCCCCTTTCCGTGGTTAGTGTGCTATGCTTTACTCACATTGAGCAGCACCCTAAAATTTGCCACATCGGCTCAAAGTGAGTGTGGTGTCCATATCTATTAGCACTATCACATTCACTGTTCACTGGCATAATATTGCACTTATCAGACAAAGCAAATCAGACTTGTCATCCAGAGACCTCTGGGGTTTTTTTTCCTTCTTTTCCCAGTATGGTTTGGGGCTTGTAATAAGAGCGCTTTGGGAGCATTTGCCGCACTGTTGTGTATGCATGAAAAATACCACCTCCCGGCCCTGCGAGTTGGAGAACGAGTTTCAAAAAGGAATATTTGCCCTGAGGGTTTTCCCCAAAGACACTGAAACTAATTAAAAGGCTCCCATTAACTTCAAGAAGTTTTGGATCCGGTTGCTGGTGTTTTTTGTTTTCAGAGCCTGTAACAGAGGTTTTCGAGCCGTGGTGCAAGGCAGCCTCACTCCTGTGGTGCTTCTGTTCCCAGCAGCTGATGCCCCTTGGAACAGGCCACAGATGTGTAAAACAGATTCACCTCTTTATAAAACCATTCTCAGATGAAACCGTTTAGACTTGCTTTAAAAGGAAAGGAAATAATTATTCCATTTGCTTTAAGGGTTAATTACACTGGCAAACTAGACTGTGCAATACAGAAAGGATCCAGGGATCTTCAGCTTAGGAGTGAAGTCATGCCCCTTACCAGTAGAGAAAAGAATGGTAATTGCCTGCTGTGAGTATGAACGTATTTTGCTGGCTAGCAAAGAAATGGCATTGACAACTGGCAAACCCACTCTGCTGAGGAAAAAATGTATTTTTGAGGCAGGCACACAGCCAGCATTTTCATTTGGGAAGTCTCATAAGTGGAATCAAAACTCTTGCGGAGGTAACATGAAACTTGTGCGTTAGAAGGTTGGTTTTTTTAATCCCACATTTAATTCTGTCAACATTTCATGCTGGAATAAGAAAAATATTCCTTAGGTTGGTTTTAGTCAATCCCCCTCATCTTGGTTTCTCCCCCCACCCCAGTTCCTTTCTCCACCCCTCTCCTCAAGACTTCTTTCAACAATGCATTTGTTTAGAAAGCAGTGGTCCATAGGAAAATGGTGATATGGTCTCCTCTGAGAAAGGCTGTGTGAGCAGCACCCAGTATTCTGAACCTGGCCCTGATGTGGGGATTTGTTGAAGACTGTGGATTCTCATAGGAAGAGTGGTCTGGTAGACAACAAACTGACAGGTCTGGGGAGGAGCAACCTGTCCAAGTCACCTCTGGCACACCCATGTCTTCTGCAGCGCTTTTGGCTCTCACATAGCAATCGCAGTTTTGAGATGGAGTAAGAATTGTAAAACCACCATGTGATAGGGAAATTCACTTGAGATGAAAGGGCAGAGCTGTGACCTTAAAGATGGGGCAAGTCTTACACAGCCTGTCTAATAGTAGTAGGCACAGAAATTACCTGTTTTAGTGTATTTAGGGAGAGATTCCTAGGGTCATGGCTGTGAATACATATAGGTCTTATTTAGGTCTAAGATAAGTAGACACTGTAATTGATTCTCTACAAGCATCAAGGTGGCCATACTGAAAATTGTTTGGTATTGAGGTCCTCTGAAAAATCTTCTCTACAATGTAGATTTGCACCTAATCTTTTTTACTGTAATTAAGAAATGAGAACTTGTGAAGTATTAACCCTCTGCCATTGTGCTTAAGGATTTATAAAGAGCTGAAACTTTGGCTCATAAATCTGTATACAGGCACTTAAACAAATAGCCTGGTTACCCAAAGTGCTGAGCACGCAGCCTTTCCGGTTGATTTTCTAGGGTTTGGCCTAAAAATGGCTTATAGAGCTGAACTCCCATTCTTTCCTTTCCTCCCACTCTTTTTAGTGGTTAAAACTGTGTTCCTCTCTATAGGACTTCACTTTGCAGTGACATCTGCTGCATTTGCTCTATGTCACTTGCAGGGAGAATCACTAAAATTTGTTGTATGGAGAGTTTTGAAATTGCAGGTATCCTGCAATTGCCCTAAGATGATGCCCTTTCTGTACCAAAAGCTTCATTTCATCAAAATTTTTTGACAAACTAGTTTTTACCTGAATGTCTGCTGCTCTTTATGTCTATCCTGGCTCACCATGCTTCTATGTACAGCATGTTATTGAAATATGGTTTTGGTGTTTGCATATTAGCAATTAGACTAAAGTCACTTTTGTACTTTGTATACTGTGGTGAACAGCTTTCAGGTAGCAATTGTTTCTTGCCATCAGACAGAATTTGATTCATAGAATCAAGACCATTTCTCGGTATCATTCATGTCTCCAGTCATTACTCTTCCTAAAAACTTGAAGACTGCAATAAATGTGCCATTGTTTATGGTTTAGCTTGGAAAGTCCATTACGTTCAGTCTCCTGATCTTTGTTGGTACATTTGGTGTGGTTCTTTATCACAAAGAACTTTAAGTTATGGCAAACAAAATAATTATTTGATGCCATAAGTTTCTAATAGGGCAACTTTTCCCCTTCCCTCTCCAACCCACCCATTTTTAAAAGAATTCATAAAAGAGCAAACTTGTTTGCTAGAAAATTGGTTTGTTGGGGCTTTTCTATTTGTTACAAAACAAGTAGCATAACAAAATACAAATGTGCAACAAAAAGTTGTATGACAACAGAAGAACCTTTGGAACAGGAGCTAGAAAAGGCATTAACATGAAGTTTAAAGAACTGTTTGGAGAGAGGAAATAAATGTTGGGGATTTTTCAAGAAATGATTTGCTGTTGTACTAAAGTTCTCTGTTCTGGCAGTTTTGTGATGACATTGCTGTGGCAAAACAGAGAACAAAATAAAAATTTCTCAAATTCTTAAAAGAGTAAAAAAATCTCAGATGATTGTTCACACCAAGAAGAAGGAAAAAACAACAAGAATAGAAGATACTTTAATAGTCTGTCTGGATTTCGTCTAAACAAAGATGAAAGCAATTTTGCAGGGATTTCTACTTAGAATGGATTGAGAATTTTTTGCCCTGCATTGTTTTATACTGCCAAAAAATGTAATTGATAGAGGTAAATACTAAAGATAAAATACATTTGTTGTTAATTCTGGGAAATAATTTTTGTCTTTTACAAAAGCATGTATAATAACTTTAATGGGATTGAAAAGTGAGGGGCAGACAGAAGTCCTCTATGGATTCAGGGATACACTGCACCTGCCTACCATTTTGTTTGGCCTGGGTATAAATAGAGGTCTTTGGACCAGGTTGTCATTAATCTTTCATCTTTCATTATTATTCAGTAATTTAATCCACAAAATACTTTAAGTGGTATATTATGACACTTTGATTTCTAAATTATTTTCCTCATTGATCTTTTTCTCCTTGTGTGTTTATTGCATTCCTGAGCACACAGAGGAAAGTCTGGGTTTTCTAGTGAGAACAGAGCAGTTTTCTGAACAGAAAACAGTTCACTCTGACTTTTGAATTGTAAAATACTTCTAAAGGGAGGCTTTTAAACATCAGAGCAGAACTGAGCATTAACAGACCTCTCAGGACTGAGTCACGGAGTCACAGAATCGCTAGGTTGGAAGAGACCTCCAGGATCATAGAGTCCAACCCATACCCTAACACCTCAACTGGACTATGGCACCAAATGCCACATCCAGCCTTTTTTTAAATACATCCAGGGATGGTGACTTCACCACCTCTCCGGACAGACCATGCCAGTACTTCATTATTCTTTCTGTAAAAAAAAAATTTCCTAATATCTAACCTGTATTTCCCTTGGTGCAGCTTGAGACTGTGTCCTCTCGTTCTGTCAAGTTGCTGCCTGGAGAAAGAGACCAATCCCCACCTGACTACAGCCACCTTTCAGGAAGTTGTAGAGAGTGATAAGGTCACCTCTGAGTCTCCTTTTCTCCAGGCTAAACAACCCCAGCTCCCTCAGTCATTCCTCACAGGGTTTGTGTTCCAAGCCCCTCATCAGCCTCGTTGCCTCCTCTGGATGTGCTCAAGTGTCTCAAGGTCCTTCCTAAACTGAGGGGCCAGAGCTGGACACAGCACTCAAGGTGTGGCCTCACCAGTGCCAAGTACAGGGGAAGAATGACCTCCCTGCTCCTGCTGGCCACAGTATTCCTCATCCAGGCCAGGATGCCCTTGGCCTTCTTGGCCACCAGGGCACACTGCTGGCTCACGTTCAGCTGCTGTCACCAGTACCCCCAGGTCCCTTTCCTCCTGGGCACTGTTCAACCACACCATCCCCAGCATATAACACTGCAGGGAGTTATTGTGGCCAAAATTCAGGACTTGGCACTTGGACTTATTAACGGCATACTTATGCATCCTTGTATTGCAGTCTGCCCATTTATCCAACCATTCCAGGTCTCTCTGCAGAGCCCTCCTCCCTTCCAATAGATCGACACATGCTCCCAGTCCTTCAGAAGCAGGCCTGCTTTGTGCCTGGACTTGCACTCCTTGAAATTTTGAGAAAGGTGTGAAATAGAGCTGTGCTTGGGGTGTGTAAAATAGGCCTCTGAATGATAATGAAGTGTAGAAGGAGGTCCTAGATGTGTTTCATTATTGTAGGCTCTTGAAGAATTACAGAAGTAAAAGAGTAGCCCTTTCCACTCTCCTGCTAGACATAAGTAACTGCAAGTGTAGGGAGAGCACATTGGTCTCAGGCTATCAAAAAGGTCTGAACAGAGGCCTCAGCTACAAATACTGTCAGGGTACGTGTTTGTTCAGAAGTGTATTTACTAATAAATGATTTTAGAATTTTATTCGTAAATGCTGACAATTGCTGACAATAGGAATGTTCAAATAAAAAGTCTTGCCTGTCCAAAATTTAAACAGCTCATATGTTTGAAGACCCAGATAATGTTAATTTTTTGTCAGATTTCACAGAATCAAGTAATGCTTGAGGCCAGAAGGGACGTCAGGAGATCATCTACTCATCATTTTCCTCTATTACCTTTTGCACTTGAGCAAATCCATGAAAAAAAAATCTGAGCAAGCTGCTAAATACTGCCCTAAGTTAAACCTATGAGATGTGGAGATTTGAGAACAGAAGGATTTTCTTGCATTTCCAATGTACTTTCAGAAAAAAATAGATGTTAAAATGAAGTCCTCCAAACTTTGGAGAAATAACTGAACTCTGGGACAGTCACCAAAACCTGGCTTGAAAAAAAAAATTAAACATTTAAAAAGAGCATTAATATGCAATGAATTTTTATGAAAGAGGTGAAATTGTTGTGCGTGACTGTTAAATGTCTCTGCTTAAGAACAGAGCTGTTGGCAGCATGAGTTCAGTCCAAGCTGGGCTGAAGAAGTACTTTTCCCATGTGAGCTGTGTGCCCTGTGTCCACAACATTTTAAATATTCTGTTCTGCTGAAGGGTCACTCAAAACAAGTCTCCCTATTCCTTGTTTAGACTGTTAGAAATTTCTACCTGGTGAATTTTAGCATTTACATAACTAGAAACTGTGCTTTTGTTATCAATTTCCAGTCCCCTTTACTCATGTAATTCCCAAATTAGATGATCAAGTATTATTTTGATGTTACTCCTTCCAAAAGTCAACTAGTATAACACATGTGATGACTGAGTATGTTCTTTTCTCAGCCTTATCTCTTGTGATCCTACTCGTCTTCTCTTTATGTATATGGGTGGCTCTTGGAGCTGCCTACCCCCAAAATCAAAGTTCCTACTGCCCAAAGCACACCTTAACTTAGAGGAAGCACATCTTAATGTAGGGAATGCTTGCTCCTAAAAATAAAAAGTACAGTCAAGATCTTGTCCTTTTTTTGAGACAGCCACCCAATGTGTCAGTACTAGAAACACCTGTCCTTATGCCTGGAGAGACTCAGCTCTTCACCCCGTGTCAATGAATCCTGTACTGGAAATAGATTACAGACCACTTTAAAAATTGCTTTCTTTTGTTTGTTTGCTTTTAGTTAATAGGAAATACAGAAACATTTTAAACCAAGTTCAAAGGGAACTTGGTCATCTCTATTTCCCCATCCAGGAGAAAGGGGGTAAGATCTGTTTTGAGTTTAGCTATCAATCTAGTAGTAAATTGAATTAAATAAAATGTTTGAAAGCCGAGTTGTATTTCATTCCAAGTGCATTGCTGATTCAAATGGGGTGGTGGGAGGGGAATAGGGCTTAAATATTCAGCATTTTATGATCAAGTATCCCTTGTGTTTCCACCACGCCTCCTCTGGAGACAAAACACAAAGGATGTTTGGAACAGCTCGTTGCTGCCATGCTGCAAGGCTCCTGTGCCTGCCTTATCAAAGCATAGCCCAAAGCAGGGCAAGGTGCTGAGCTGCACCAGTGCTGTTGGCTCCATGTGTTTGGATGTGCATGTGTGAGCTTGCATGTGCACGCTCAACCTTGTGCAAACATCAAAAGAGCCAGAGCTCATGCTCTGGATGTGCTACAGTGGACTTCCAAGGCAAGTGAAGGAAAGGAAGAAAGGTTTTCCCAAATTGAAACGCATGCTGGTGAAGGAAAATGCCATTTGAAGGATCAGTGGGCAGGAGGGGAATAATGTTAGTTAGAGTTTTCCAAAGGCAGGGAAAGAAAACAAGTCTGATCTTTAATTCTGAATTCCATGTGCAGGACAGGGTGGGGAGAGGGGAAGTGTACTCAGGCGTTTATTTAATGTAAGGATTTTGTACAAGTGTCTGTGTCACTAATTTATATAGGATATTCTCCAGTTCTTACAGTGCTAGGCAGGCTCAGCACAGTGACAGATATACCAGCTGAAATGAGAAAAATGACATGCACAGAAATGGAGGCTGCTATTCACCAACATGTAAGAAAAGGAAATAGTGTAAGCATATTCATTTCCAGCACATCTGGGAAGTCAGGCATTAATGGGAAAGCTCATCATCCTGATGTGGTCTTCAGGCAGTGGTCCTAGTTCAAAAGCCAGCAGATCTTACCCACTTGCCAGGTGCTAAAGACTTTGATTCAGTCACTCAACCTTTTGTATAGGGTATCAGACCCAAACACAGAGCCCTGGTTTCAATTCTCATCTCTGACACTTGGACTATTTCTTTCTGTTGTTATGAGGGCTCCCAGTTTGAGCCTCTGCTCAAGGCTGAATGCCTTGGTGCTCCTTGGTGCTTGGCTGTTGGCTTGCAGTCTGGTACACCTGGGAACCAACTCTGATTTGCAGGTGGAGAAACTCAGTTGGGTGGGAACACATCAAGACACTGATCTGACCTCCAGTGTCACCACCACCAGTAAGTTGGGTGTAATTGGTTGAAACCACATGGCACAGGAGATACAAGCAGACATCCAGACATGGCTAAATAGGAAAGGATCAACACATCCGAAACTGGGAGCTTGTGAACTGAGAAATGCGAACAGGCAAGACAAACAAAACATTTGGCCAAATGCTGAAGCATGAACTGACGTATATCAAGGTCCAGCCATGGACTGTGAGTCTTGCTGCAGCAAACACTGCAGGAAGAAGCTGGTGTGGTAGCAATACTAGTGTGCTGTTGATGAAGCCGAACTTCTTACCATTTGTAAAGAGCTCTGGAGTGCACTATCTGCTAGATTAACCTGCACTGATTCCACATCCATTTATATGGGAAGTAATGTATTTTTAACATTAGTTCTGCTGCATGCTTTATGAGACATGCTTTACAATGTAATTAAGAAACTCTTCGCACAGTTGTCAGCTCACACTTTTCCCACTTTGCTAATGCCTTCAATGCACAAAAGCCATGAAGAAAATCTTTCCGTGACATGATGGCATTACCAACTCTTTTCAAGTGGGAGGACTGTACTCCTACACAGCAGATTTTCCCTGTGTTGTGGTATTCATGCAGCAAAGAGCTGTACTTCTGAAGGGTTTCTTGTTTAAGCTCTTTCATGCTTCTTGCCTTGGAGACTTCTTTTAGATTTGTAGCCAAGAGGAGGTCAGGAAGTGCTCCATGCTGCAGCTTCTTTTTCTGTTTCTATGTGGTTCTCCACAGATCCATGGAACACATTCCCTTCCATCTCTCTCCCTTTCAGAATAGTTTATGTTTCATTATTTGCAGATGGAAAAATGACAACTTGACAAACAGGGGAGGATCTTTTTATTTAAATCATCATCTTTCAAGCTCTCATGAAGTGTAATGGGGTAGTACTGAGAATGCAAAACCCAATTGAATTTTATTTGCTCAGTGCATGAAAAATGAACTTCCATGCACATTTCCATGCAAGATTGTTTTTAGCTGTCATTCTGCTGATGGAATTTGCCCATCTTCGTAACTTTCCAATTTTGGCCAAACTACTGATGCATTTACTGATGCCATTGCTGCCTTTGGTTTTAGGGGACTGAGTATGGCTTTATAAAGTCTGTATTTTCAACTCTTCTGTACTTCTTCATTGCTAAGCACACAGAATAACAACCAGGGATAGATTCAATCTTGAAAAAGCCACTAAGAATTTTTAGCAGCTTAAACCATCCCAACTAACCCAAGACACACAGGCTCTGTTCCCCAGTTTTGTTTATTCTTTTCCTACCATGATTTACAGCCAAAACACACTAGCTGTGCTTGCTTCTCACATCCCAATCACAAAACCAGAAAAGACTTTGTTGAACTGAGCAACACTGTTAAGCCCTTGTCTAAGAGTTTCGGATTCATTTAACCATGAGCACAAAGTTAATCAAGTTTCACAAAGATCTGTGTGGGATCTCAGTCATGTTGGTAGGAACTCTGAAAAGTGGTGGAGTTTGAGGGCAGCATCCTGCCTGCTGCTTGTGCCAAGCTGCTTCTCTTGTACTTCTTTCCCTGCTATTACATTTCAGTTCTGTGGAGGAAAGTACTGAGAGAATGAGGCCAGAACTTACTCAAAATCTTTCAGTGGCAAATGGAGTGGTGGGGAAGAATGTGACTCAGGGAGCAGCCTGCCTTGAAGTGGAGCAATCAGTTCATGGAAGCAATGATGGGCACTAGCTGGCATTGCCCAGCCACCCTCCCCCATCTCTCACCTTTGCTGACCTGCCCATGTAGGAGAGCAGTGCTTCCACCTACCTCCCCATGAGCACAGGGTATTGACCAGAGTGCTTTCCCACCCAAGTGTCTGATCTTCCTTGTGCCTAAAGCCAGCCTGTTCTGTAATGCTGTAACTGGAGCAGCAGGGCTACTGCTCAGCACAGCACTAGGGTTGGCAGGGCTGAGCACAGCAGGTGTTCATGGAAAAGGACTTTCTGCCTTTCTGCACCACAGGTCCTTGAGCACAATGAGTGGTCTGACTGCTGCATTCACTATTCTGTTTTGCATTTGTGTCCACAGTAAGATTTTTAGTACATCCAAAAGTGTCTTCCAGCATCCCAGTTTTCTAGCACGGCAACTGAGCTTGGGTTCATAAAAGGAAGCAATTACTTCATAGCAGTGTGTACTGTCATGAGTCTGTTCTGAGAGCTAGGAGCAAACCCCTAAACCTTCCTGTATAATTGGGATAGGTGTTTTTACAGAAAGTGATGTCATGGAATCAAAACAAAATGCTTTTTTTGCCTGTGATTTGCTCTGAATCATGGTTGTTACTGCAGTATAAGACAATTCTGCTGTTATCTTCAACTTTCTCTCCTCAAAAATCAAGCTGTAAAAAAACCTGCCTAGATTTTAGCCACCTGGTTATAGTTAGTTTCTTATTTTAAAATAGCTTTCAAAATAGATCAGACATTACACTGTTAAAAACAATTTTCTCTGTAGGTATTGAATATCAGACAGGGCTTGTAGTAATAACTGATAGGTATCTAGAATAATCTTCAGTATGAACTGAGACTACAAAGATCTGTCAATCACTGTATTTAACTTTAAACACAGATGATTTGAATTCATGTTAGCAGCATGAGGAAGTCAAAAAGATGGAATGGTGCTGTTGGAGAAAAGATGATAGGATTACCTCTGCTGTTAGCCTTTCCTGCTACTTGTTTGAAATACTAAATCAAGGTGAAGTTTATGAAAAAGGCTACAACGGGGGTTTGTAACTCTTCATTCCTGCTGGGATTTTCCTATTATAAATCTGCTGTCAGAAGTAAGTGCTTTACTTGTGGCTTAATTTTATGCAGGCACAAACACCTTGGTTCAACACATTTTGCCAGAGACAATCTTGACTATCTTAATGCAACAGAGTCCTCATTAACAGGGACCCGTGAAAAAGAAAAATGCACACATGCTCTTTTGTCATTGGTCATTCATAAGCAGCCTGATGAAAACAGAAATAAAACATAAATCTCAAGGTGGTGTGGAGCTGGTATGGAGACATGAGTGTTTGAGCCACACAGCTTATGAGAATTATCCAACTTGGAAGAACATTACACTCCACCTTTTGAATGAAGTTTCATTAATGTAGTGGAAAGCTCACAATTTCTATTTGTTCTGCTGTGGCTGCTGAATTTAGCACTACCCCCAGTATCCACCCCCAAAACAAACACCTCTGTTGAGGTGATTTTTTCCTACTTTATCCAACCATATAACCGTACAGGCAACTAGGACAATGGTTTCCAAAATGGTGGTCAGACTTGGCTTGTGCAATTTTTCTCCATGCAAGAGCCATCGAGGCGAATTGGTAGCACTTTTCTGGCTTCATAATGCATTTGTCCTGTTCATTTTGAGTTCTGCATGCAAATATAAAGAGTCAGGATCAGGCTTCAAAAGTAATAAATACCTGTTTACTAATTTCCTGTTCAATGTACTGGGCCGTGTTTCAGGTGTGCATCAAGTTTGTTACCTCTATCTGTTATCTTGTTCTCAGGACATGGATGTGAAATTTGCCTTCAGGCCCTTAGAACTGAAAGCAGGACTTGAAGTTTGTCCCATCTAAAAGAAATTATTAACCTGACGTCTTAAGAGAGGGAATCTCAGATCACAGAAAGAGACATTTTGTCATTATGGTGATGAAAGACATCCTTATCCCCAACCCAGTGTGTGCTTCTATGTTGCTTTAATATCAGATTTTAAAATTGCCACTCAAGTATGACAACATCCCTTAGACAGTGACTGCTTTAAAGTTAGATCCAGAAGGAATCTCTTCTTCATGCAGTGCTGGGAAATTTCAAATTTCAAAATATTGTTTTTGTACCAGCTTGAAAGAAGACTCCAATATACTGACACTCCACCTTAAGTAAAATTTTGCCTTATTTTCCAGTCTGGTTACTGAAAAATCTGTGTTTTAACAAAAACTGAAAACTTTCAATTTTACTTTGCTTTACCTCAGTATGTTAAAGTAGTCTAAAAGTAAAAAGTACAAGACATACTTTTTAATGGAAGGCCCCCAAAAAATCCACTCAGAAAATGTGAAAACAGGCCATTTTATTGTTTCTAGGACTGTGTGTTCATCTTGGTTTTCTTTTTTAATTTTCTCACTTCCACAGAGAAAGTGGCACCATTTTGCAAAAGACCAAGATTTGATGGAGCTGCACCTTTTTGACAGAATATGAGTCCAGCATTGCTGGCTTTTGTGATCTGGCTATATATGGAAGAGTCAGCCAATGAAACATAATGTGCTTTGAATTATCACAGCAAAACGCTTCGCTTGCAGTAAATTCATTGGTGTGTATGCACGCTGTGTTTCCTCAGATCAGGATGACAACCTCATTGCTGCCTGGTTTGTGGCATCCCAAGTTAACACATGTAAATTTGCAGCTGTGAGCTGTGTTACAGCTGAAGGACACGGGGGCTGAAGCCAGCAACTTCTTTCGTTTTCCTCAAAAGAAGAAAAAAGAAAAGGAAAAAAAAATTGATGCAGGAGTGCTTCTTCAAGTAAAGGATCATGAGGCAGCATAACTCAGCTTATTTTATCTGCTTTCATAGGGTTCTCCTGACTTAATGCTCCTGTCTGTAGCTGAGAGCTTCCAAGAGCTTGCAGAAGAGGGACTTGGCAGTGTTTTGGGAGAAAAGGAAGGGTTTTAATTTACAGGCAGGCATTGTATGGCACTTCAAAGCATCCATTTTCCAAAGGGGGACAGATATAAGGTAGCCACAGAAATGATTTTCCTGATGAGTCTGAACTGTGAAGTGGGAAAAAGGCAGCATATTCCAGTGAGTGGTTGTGGTGCAGTGTAATCTTCCCATGTACCCCAACTGCAGGTGCAGTCTGCCTGCTTGGACGTCTGAACCTACTGAAGTCTGTTGAGCTTAAGCACAGAAAAACATACCTGATCCTCTAAGTTGCAAAACATAAACAGGGTTTTAACTATAGCAGTTGTGAACTTGGGTGATGAGAGTTGGTTTTTGTCTTCTTTTTTTTTTTTTTAATGATGTCTTCCAACCCAAGTTCTCCAAAAAACCTAGAAGTTCATCTGAGAATCCAAATCAGAGGGCATTTCTGTGTCAAACAGGTATCTGCAAGTGGGTAGGGCTCCTGGCATGCAGAAAGTCCCAGATTGAAAATAGGGGATTTTTGATATCTGCTTTGTGAAGACCAAATGCCAGGGAAGCTGGAGAGCAGCCAGGAGGAAGGAAGAGGCTTTCCCGGGGCACGGGAGACTTTGAAGTCTGACCCTGAGCAGAGCAGGGGTGGGCAGGGTGGGAGTGGAGGCGAGAGGCAGCCGGGGTGTGCAGAGGGTGCAGGAGCTGCGGAGACAGGGAGGGGAAGGCAGGGGTCAGGGCAGGGGGAGCGTGGGCAGGGGGTTCCCAGCCCTGGGGACAGCAGCGCCGGGAGCTGGGTGCTCTCCCAACAGGTTGCAACAAGCAGCTGGGGGAAACCGGCTGTGTTTTTTAGGAGCTGGTTTGACATAATGAGGGCTGAGCAGCCTCCAAAGCAGCCCTGATCACATGCCTCTGGGGAAGCAGCAGCTGAATATCAGTTTAGAAATCAGGAGATCAGGATTTTATTCTGGCATCTGCAACTATTTCAGGAGTGACTTTGGGCAAGAAGTTGATGTGCTTGTGCCCTGGTTTCTCTACCACCAAAAGGTGTTGCTCACCTGGATACCCCGCAACTGAGTGTCTAGAAGTGGACACTTCGTCTCTTCCAGTGTGGTAGAACAAAAACATTAAATTGAAAATGAAATTAAAGTATGGCAAGTTCAAAACTGTCAGAGGGAATTCCTTTTTCACATGAGCTGATGCAAATCATGGCCAACATCAGTGACTAAGGTGAAGTGGCGTCAGTGGGAAACAGAATTAAGTGGGGTCCGTTCAGTGCCTATAGGAGTAATAAACATACACTCATAGAGCACTGACCCAGCGTTTCTTCTGTAGTATAAAATCTTTTAATAAAGTATTTTTTGCCCTCCTTTTCCTAAGAAAAATGTTGAAATTAATCCTTGCTCATGTAAAATGCATTTGCCATATGACTAATGGTTATTTTTAAAGTGCTGAGAGAAATGTATGCATGTGTGTGTCAAGAAGACAAAGAGAGGGAGTTTTTGTCTATTTGCTGTGGTAATTGCTTATGAATATAGTTGTTTTTTCCAATTATCCTTTCCAGTTTTAATATATTAGCAGCCTTGTCTCCATTTCTGTTGGTTGAGGTTTGTGTGTAAATGTAGGGATTCATGCTGTCAGATATTTCAAAAGCATATGCTACATCTTAAGCATTGGGTTTTATTCATAAAATGACATAGAACTGAGATGGGGAGATTTGTGGAAAAGATGGTACTAAAAGTTAAACCGTGGTCATACAAAAATTGTGTGGCCATTCAGATAATTTCTGGACCTTGAACTGAAAATTTATTCCATGTTCTAAAACACAGGAAAAATTCTGAAAGGCCAGAACTCATGCTAATACCTGAAGGAGAAGTTAAACCCAGAGTCAGGGCTGGAAAATTTGACCTAAGGCATATTAGTATGGCTGCATGAGCAGAGATACAGTATGAAAGTGGAGAAATAATTTCTTCTACAGCAACCAGATTTTGTAATCTTGCTTATGCCAAAACACAGTAGAAAATAGGAGTGGTGGCCAGTGGAGTCCAAAGTCCTTTGCACTTGAAATAAATGAGTCTATGAGTGAAGTCCTAGTCCTTTATATGTCAGAAGTAATGATCCCACAGAATTTACTTGGTCTACATTGTATTTAAGGTTTTAAGTACCCGGTGCTCAGCTGAGGCAACCACGATTGACCTCTGTATCAGGTGCAGTGTAAGTGCCAGATACTTCGTCTGTGTGTGTGTGTTTTAATGTGAAAGCAGCTTTTGTTCTACAATTGCTGCTCATGCTGTAGCTTGTGGGGACTGGTTTTCATTAACATACTTAAGTTTTTGTGATTTAACACTATTGCATGATCTGAGTGTTTGAAAATGACTTGAGCAGGCCCTATCCAGAAGTTTGCCACGTGTCTCAGTGCCCTTTCCCAGGGCAGGGTAATTTCACACTGCTGGCATGACATGATTTCCTTCAGCAGCACAGCAGGAACAAATCCTCACAGGTTTCAGGGGCTGTGAAAATCTGCATGGTTTAGCAACCCCCTTCTTCATCCACAGAAATAAAGGGTCTCCATCTTTTTCTTCCTCAAGGTTAACTGCAGTTGCACTGGAGCAGGATATTTTAAAGTTATACTATATGGTTTGGGAGCTGGAGGTCTGTAAACGCTACTGTAAGGCTTCTGCTGATCAAACATTATTTCATAATGGCATTTTTATTTGAAGGCCCAACCATGGCCAAGGAAAGGAAACTTCTGTACTTTTCTTTTTGTGTTACATCTTCCAACTGGAATATTTTCAAGCACAATAGAATTGAACATGAGCTTTGGAGAGGAAAAGAGAGGACAAAAGAGAGTCAGCTAGAAGAGGTGATGAGTCCAGTGGGGTACTTTGCAGTTCAGTTCTCTGGGGAAAAATCCACGTCTGATCTAGACCAACCAGAAACTAAAAACAAGGGACACTTTGAATTCTTAGACTCTCACCACCACTGAAAACTGTGTTCAGGCCAAGGGACTGGAAAATCAGTTTCTTGGGTTAGAGAAATGCTTCCCTGAAGAGTCAGAAGCAGCTTTCCATTTTAATTGGTAAAAAAAATATTGTATTCTGAAGCAGTGATCCTAACATTTGAACCAATGCAAAGGTTTGCAGTCAGGGCTATGAAGAGCTTAGTGAAATGCTACAGTAAAACAAATTTTCTATGACATTTTCTTGCCATTTGGCTCTGTTAGTCTATCATTTGTCACAAAATGGAAAAATAAGATCTGTCTTCATAATGTACCAAAAAGAAATCTGACTGCAAACGCAAGTCAGGAAGAGGCATAGGGACAGGAGCTGAGTGGTGTAACCCTAGATCAAGAGATGGTTATGAGAAATCATATACTGGAGACCTCAGAATCCCCTGACCAGGAGTAATTGAATGTGGTAATTGTTAAGGAGAGCTTTGAAAAGAAATGTTGAGTAAAAATTACTTACGGTGTGCTTGTTTTAAGAGGGAAGTGTAGTAAATTTCAGGACAAATTTTTAAGTGGCAATAGCACAGGCACGGCCTATGCTGTAGGCAAAATAAATTTTCTGAACTAAATGACTCCTCTCAGTCAGCCAGGCTAAGTGTTTGTTTTTGGGGTGAAATATGTATTTCCTTCATTGTGCTTGTACAAGGATAGCTGAAGCCTGAGAGGAGGCCTCTGGGGATCTGGTTGTAATGGCTGGTAATAACACTTGCCCTTTATGGGTTGTGGGGTGAAGTCTTTCAAATTTGCATTGCAGGATAAGGGATGAGATCAGAAAACCCTTCTTAGATGTGTCAGAGGTATGGGAGATGTACTTAGTTTTACAAGAATTGAGAAAATAAGGATTTTTCCCTTTTCTTGCACTTTTAAAACTGATGTATCATTACTAGTCTACTTACTGTGGAAGTTGATAATCTAAATAAATTAATCCCATGGAGAACTGCCCTGCAGTCTTCTGGATTAAAATGACATATGTGTCAAGCATTATATTATTTTATGCATAAATTTTAGAACAATATTTTCTTTAAAATTACTCAGTCAGTATACTTGCTTCTGGTAAAAGTAGTATGGTTCCTATAGCCTGTATTTTATCAGTATGCAAAGCTTCTCTTTTGCATAAGAGCACCACAGCACTTTGGTAACAAAACATGACGAAAAATAAAAAAATAACAAAATCAAGGGAGTTTGAAGATGCTAGGCAGTCTGTTCTTACAGCACTGTGATTTTTTCTTGCTCTTGCAGAATTTCAGTCAAGGAACTTACAGACAGACATTTTCTTCAGACAATTAAAATCATGTATGTGGAAAGTGAAGGAAGGACATCATACACTTCTGTTCAAGTTTTATAGGTGCTGTGGCCGTAAGATGGTTCTAGAAATGCATTCATCAATTCTATAATTTCTTTTTCTAATGTTCTCTTTCCATCTGATGGCCATTGGAAAGTACAACTCACTGTGCTAGTTCGTAAGGACAAGATGGTGTGTTGGGAGTGTTCTGTAACAGGGATGGGGAACTTCACAGAGATGACCTGGATCTTTGTTATGTTCCTCCAATGCACATTTAAGTATTTTCTGGGTAGTGAGCAGTAGTACCTTGGATACATATGATTCTTGAATGCAAATATACTTGGAAGCTCCAGCTCACATAAAATTCTCATCTGAGATTTGTTGCCTATTTCATGGAGCTTAGGGCAAATTCTGTACCCCTCTGGGTTTTTTTCTCAGTATTGAGGTATGAGTAGTGTTCCTTGCTTTGGCTAAATGAAATACATTTTAGAAGGCAGCTGCCTATTGCCAAGAAGAGCCCTAATGCAAGAATATTTCCATCTGAGATGACTAACATGTGCCCAATGTACGTCCAGTCTCACATCGCACTCCGCAAACAAGATCCGCTGATGAATTAATTCTCTTCTTGCTTCAAAGGGCAGTCAAAAGATGAAAGTGAAAAACTGGACATATTTCAAAAAATTACATTATATGAAAAATAGGTCATTCAGTCAGATTGCAAATCATAGATTTTCAAAAATGTGGAATGTCAGGCAGTCCTGTTTGAAAAAATATGTCTTCCCTTGCTTGTTGCATATTTTGCTAGTGATGGAAAGAACATATTCATAAAGGAAAGACAGTCTTTTAACTCCTGCTTAGGATAATACCAACAGTATTCAACTTGTTTGGTCCAGGCTTATGCCAGTATAAATACAATGCATTTGTCCTTGTTTAGTTTGTAGTTCTTTTGTAACAAAAGCAGTAAAGTTATTTTGAACCGTTGTACATATAAAACTGATACAGTGGTTTCTGGTGTTTCATGGTTGCAAATATGGAGTCTGCTTTTTGTGAAGACACTTGATTTTATTGAATGTGTCATATGCATGGCTGATCCTTCTCATGCTCTGAAGGAGTGTCAATGCTGATATAAAAACCTGTATAATAATCCACTAGCTTCTCATATATCACTGACTCAGTCAATAAAATATATAATTGTGATGCTAATTAAATTGCAATTTTAAAGCCATGTCTTTAACAAAGGGATTGTTTGTACCTACCTAGAATTAAAACCAGAGCTATCAGTCTAATTCAGTGTAGCTGTCAATTCTAAAACAATACACAGGAGCTGCAACTTCTTAGCTTCAGAGGCACAGGTCTGAGGAGGTGTAAATCCTCCACCGAAGAAGAATGCACAACATGCTGCCCGCTGTTTAATTGGTGCTACATGTATTAGCAGAACAGAGACCTAAAACTACATAAATCCCCCCAAAAATCAGCTGTTTAGTAATCTATTTGAGCAGTACCAGTGCTGACTGCCTAAAACTGGCAATACAAAAATGGCAAAACAGTATTCATCTGAAGAATTAAAACCCTAAGCCAATGTCATGTGTAGTCCTCTCAGATGCAATTATTTATTCTAGTATTCTAGTTTGTCTTGAATGTGCCTGGTATGCTTTTATATGCTGTAAAAATAAATACAGGGTTTAAAGCTCAGGAAAGTCCAAGTAGGTATTAAATAGTCCAGCACTGCAGAAATGCAGGGTCTGATTTTCTGAGGTCATCTGTGCTCTCTGTGAATATCTGATCCAATTCAGCACATCTGGGCATTTCTTCTGCTGTTGCCAGGGAGTTGGCCATGTATTCACAAGGCTTTCCCCTGTACCACCTATTGCAAGTGGTTGTGGTGGCCAAGGCAAAGACCAGGCATAGAGCAGGCTCATTGGAGCTAGTAGTTGGATAACATTTGAAAATTAGTATTTACACCCAGATGAAAAAAAACACCCAGACTTGTAGGGAGAGGTCATACTCTTATTAGGGCAACTTCTGTAGCTGGTAAAAACAGACAAGCCTTTAGACAGACAAGACCACTTCTGGTCTGGAACAGAAGCAGGAGTGTTCAAGCTAAGACCAAGATGAAAACATTTGCTCTACTTTTACTTTTTGAAGCACTGTTCAGACTGATTGGCCACCTCCTAGAGCCCAGAGAGTCATCAATCACTGAGTTATGAAGAAAAGGTTTTTGGTCCAGTTATCTCAGTTTGTATTAATCCCACATATGGCTCCACCAGCTTCAGTAGACAAACATCATTATCTGAGCATTTAATGATCATTTCCATTGAGGATTTGTTTATTTACAGTAAAAGGCATGGTGGCCTTAGTGGGCAGGACTCCAGGCTGAAACTCTGAAGCCCACTCTATCTTTCCTAAGCTGCTGGTCTGCTGAGTGATCTGCAGTGAGTGGGTCTATCTGTCAGCTTCTGTGTGGTAAATAGGCATACCAAAACTGTCCTCCTTGCAAAGTCCTTTTGTATCTACAAAGGAGAAATGCTGCGTGGCAATTATACACTTTTTCATTACTAGCTCTTTTTCATGTGGTTCCTTTAATAGACATTTCAGTTCTGATAGTGTTACACCCTGTTCTGTTCTGTTCTGAGCAGGGTGTAACACTGCTGCTGGTGCTGGTATCATCTCTGTTTGCCAAATGTGACTAGAAGACTCCTACTACTGTGATGTGAGCAGCTAAAAAGTTATTTCTCTAAACTTCCTAATATTAGATATGCTATTAAAAAGGAAAGGGTATATATGTTCAGGAACTACACAAATTTCTTCATTTCCTTGGAAAACTATTGCAATCTGAATGGGCACATGTGGTAATGAATAACTATGTTGATGTTCACAGATTCTCCAGTAAATATACAGTAAATGCTATCTTTGTCACCTTTAAATAAAACACAGGAAAATGAATGCTGAAGCATTTCCCATTATTGTTAATGTATGTGCATGTGCAGTCAACAAATGTACAAATGAATAACCATACTTAACACAAAAGCAAATGAATGTACTATGAACATGTGTAAGGATGCATACATTGGTACTAAATAGTGTGCAATATATATATAAAAATTATGTCAAATAAACATTTAGGTTGCAAAGCCAAGCAACACTGGGTATTCCAGAATGCAGAATTCTTGGGCATTCTTAATTTGCCCTCTTGAATATGTAGGATGATACAATTTTAATTGCATGATAACATATAGGGCTTTTTTCTGTAACAGATTCCTGCTTCAGCCAGTCTATAGGAGGGCAGTTTTTTAGCCTTTCTGCTTTTTGTCTTATTCCATTCAGTGCTCTGGCCTCAGATCTCATATTAGTGCATATCAAAGTATTACACTGAACACAGAAAAACCATTAATCCACTTCCAAGGTTTAGTTTTGCTGTTGCTTCTCCAACAGCATCTTAATATGCCACAAGTCCTGATGAACATATCTCTGCAAAACATACTATGCAGGGTACAAGTTCTGTTTTTTTACAATATTATTGCCATCTTGCAAAAGCACTTAAGCACAGGGGGAGAAAGGACAAAAATGTCAGAATGACAACTTTCAGTGAAAGCTGAAAGAGGACCTGTGGGAGCCTTTGCATGTGTAGAATTTCCCTAAGACTTTCTCCACTCAAAGCACAGGGCCAGTTGACTTCAGCTCTCAGTACTTCTGCATTTCAAGCCCCAGGTGTCTCTTGCTGAGCACCCAGAAAATGAAGCCAACCACTCAAGAGGGAGGAAATTCCAGAATTATGTCATCATGCCTACACGTGGGGAGGGGAAAGGAGCTAATTGTGCCCAGACAATCCAAATTCTGGCATTTGCTAAGATTTTAGCATTTGACTCACAACCCTATCATTCTTTTAGTTGAGTTTCTCTGTGTACACATACATTTCTCAATAAATAAATAAGGATGTCTAAACTGTGTCTAATCCGCTAAAAACTCCTGCACTGCTTTCTCAGTAAAACTAATTGATGTTTGTGCCCTTGGCATGGCATGTGTTTTAATAACCTTTACTTACTTCCATTTATCCCTACTCTGCATTAGAAGCAGGAAAGGGCTGTAGGCAAGCAAATAATTTGATGCCCAGAATCAGGGGGATCAAGGACTTCTAGAAACAGGGATAAATTTGCTTCACTTCAACTTGAAAACCTACTACTAAATCTCAAGTTCTAAATTTACTACATCATCCCTATCCATTACCAAACTGCAAGTGAATCATTGAAAAGCGTTGCAAGAAGCCTTAAAAATCCCAAACATTTCAGTTAAATATTGGTGTAGGTTTTGTTTGCTGCCTGAAAATTCTCTCAATCCCTTCACCATCTAAAACCTCCTTGCACAAGCTGGCAGGTTAGAAACAGGTTAAAAGTGGAAACAGAAATCCATATTTAAACAGCTGGTTCCAAGAGTTGGTGCTTTAGGGAATGAAAACTTTTAATGCCAGACTCACAAAACTTCTGTAGCAGCTGGTTTTATAAGTATCTGCCATAATTCTGTCTGTGTATATATCTGTACAGCATTGTGATCCTATCTGTGTGTGCATGGTACTTGAGGTTAGGAGAGTATTCACTCCCTGCTCTGCTAGGGGCTCACACTTCTCACCTGTTCTTTGAAACTGGAAGTGCCTCTCTCTTCCATGCATCCCCATCTCCACTAGCACCACAGACCAATGGCAGAAACACCTTTTTTTGCCCCTCCTGTGTGTGTACAGCAGGAGAGCTCTTCTCCCTGACTCTGCTGACTGTGTTGGATGTTATCTGTCTTTCAGCCAGTGGACAGAGCCATGTATTTACCCTGCCAAATTGAACCGTCCTGGCTTGCTCTCTAAAAGTTCCTCCTTAATCCTTCTGTGTAGAGAAAAGTAGGCACCAAAGGGAGGTATTCTGAGCACTTTACCTTTTTTCCCCTTCAAGTTCCATGGTCTTGATGCCTTAAGTTTTAGTTTTCATGTTTGCAGATTCTGTGCTGCCTAGGGATGTAGTTCTGAGCCTCATATTAAGTGGCAGTAAGCTCTCTTCACAGAGTAGGTAGACAAAACAAACCCTTTTTCTGCGGAAAACCAAGGACACCTTTCAGGCCTAAAAGCATAAACAATGGTGGACTGAAAGGAGGAACAAGAAGAATGAGACCTCACAATCTGAAGCTGTAATTGGACAATTAAACCCCAATATGCAAATGGACCAAAACTTATAAAAGTGTGAGACCTCGTGACCGGGAGGCCATTTTTTTGGGTTTTTTTGTGACTATTCTTGGTTCAGCCGGGGCACAGCCTTTGTCAGGCTCCTGTCCTGCCCAGGGTGGATCCTGGAGGCCTTTCAATAAATACATACTTTATTCTCTAGCTCTGTCCAGTCTCTGTTTCAGGTCAGCCTTCCAGGGCATCAGTCTGACAAATCCCTGATAAAGGAGTGGCATTCATTAGTAGTGCTTTTAATTCTGGAAATGCCTCTTTATCTGTCCTGGATTCCTCCTCCCTTTCCAGCTGGTGAAGCACATGGGTATCCCTCCTCCCTGGTGGCTGGGGAGATGAGCTTTCCCTTTCTCCCCACTGCAGTCACTAGCAGTAAGGGGAGTGATGGCACACTTTATGCCAAGATTTCCTTGTTTTCCCAACAGGGAAGAGCATATCTGTCCATGATGAGACATTTCCTTACAGTATGTGGCTAAGCCATGATCTCCAGCCAAGATACCGCAGAATCGCAGAGTCACAGGATATTCTGAGTTGGAAGGACCCACAAAGATCATTGAGTCCAACTCTTAAGTTAATGGCCCATATGGCAGCTAGCAACATGTTCCCTCTGTGCTTCTGGGAGAAGTCCTATGGTAGGCAATGTGGTGGGAATAGCATTATTGAAAACAAAATACAGCTGCATGTTCCTGTTGGTTGAATGCTACTTGTCAGCACCACCATCTCACAAGAAGCCAGGACTGATTACAGCCAGCCTTCACAGGAGAAGGTGCCAGTAACCAACCAGCTGGAGAAGCATATGTTTTCCCCATTAACATGGCAGGTTAGAGCAGGAAGTGTGCCTGGAGAAATGCCATGACATGAGGAACTGTATGGTGACAGCAGGTTGCTCAGAAAGCCCCAGAGGAACTGCAGTGTTTGTCCTGATGACTGAACGCCCCAGGGCCAGGACAACATGTGCTCTCTCATGCCGTGGACCAATACAGGACACCAGTGATGCTTGCTAGGCCTTGGTGGTATGCCAAGCTCCAAAATAAATGCAAAGTAATTCCTCCATAGCCTGTGGATTTACTCATCCTGACTGTTAAATACTTTTAGGGCCAGCTCTATTTTCAGTCCTCATAGTTCATGGAATCTAGAAAGCTGCATGTCTTTATCGTCTCAAGAATATGAGTGGGTTTGGTGCCAGCCCTGGGCACAGGGAAAATGGATCACATTGCTGTAACAAGTAATGAGGGCTAGGTGGACTCCAAGCCGTTTTGGTGCATCACTGTTTTTCCAGCTCTCCTTGTATTATGTTCTGGTCTGGACAATCAGAACCCTTGTAACTTCAGAGAAACATCAAGGAATGAATGGTTTGACCTCCTGAATAAAATGAGAACATGTGAGTGTGGGGAGAGAGGGGGAGGCAGAGATGCATTTGCATAGGTCAGGAAAGGTCATTAAAACATCTGGCAGTAGTAACTGACATGTGTCAAATTTTAGTGTTCATTAAATTTGTATTAATGCAAGAATGGTTCCTAAGCTCCAAATGCCACTTTTGGTTGCTGTATTTCCCCCAGCTGATGGTGATGACTTCTCAGAACTGTGCCATGCTTGTTTCCTTGCTAGTGGCATCTGACCTGAGGTCAGTTTTCTGTTTAACCTATTCCTGTAGGTCAAAAGACAAATTAATCTGGTGAGAATTGAATTGGAAATGAGATATCTGGATAGCAGGTGTCCCAGCTGTGGAATAGCTGCCAGGCTGAAACATGTTTGTATCTGTCCTCATGCCATCTGAGAAGTCATATCTGAGGTCAGGGAGATACTCAGTTGACATCTGAGATGGGAAGTTATGGGGAGCAGAAGTGGCAGGTGCCCTGTGCAAGCAGATTATCTTGCAGTCAGGGGGGAAATGTCTGAGAGTGTCACTCTGAGAATAAATGTACAAGTTCCATATATTGGGCACTTTGCTTTACCTGTGTTTACTACAGTTTATAATTGTAAAGAAGTCCGAAAATTTCCAGGTGGCTTAAAGAGGAGGATCTCACAAATCTTTTTCTTCATTTGTTTTTTTTTTTAGAGGATGAAGAAGATGAAGAGATGGTGGAGCCAAAAACACAGGATGACTTAGAGACAGAAAATCAAGACCAGAAGCAGGAAGTGAAAGAAGGTACTTTAAAAAATGAAAAAGATGATGTTAGATGTTTAAAGGACTAGATCCTGCCAGTAGTTACTCTCATAAGTAGTTTCCACTATTGAGAACACTAAAATTGAAACAGTCACCAGTTTTATTGATTCAAAACCATATGAGTAGCAGAAAAGCAGAAAATTGTATCCCAGAGACCCAGCTGGTGGGTCTGAGAAGATTGTGAAAGCCATGAGATTTGAGCTATTTAGAAGAAGCTACATGTCCTTATAATTTGAAAATGAAGTAGGGATTCTTGGATCCCAGTACTGGTACTAATTTGTCTTCTGGCTCAAATATCCTGCTTATGTGAAAGACTTAAAATGGGAATGCCAGGCATTCCAGCAGCTCTGTAAAGTTCATTGGTCTTCAGAGGTACTTGGAGGCCATAACTGTCTGCCTGCTTGAGAGGAACAAATTTAAACCTAGTGGTAGTCAGGAATCTTCCAGCAGAAAATAATTTCACTTGAAAATTGTTTTCTGTCAAAGTCAAAACATTTTGTGGGAATTGCCTCAAGGAACTTTAAAAACCTCCCTGAAGCCCAGAGTCCAGCCCTTCTGTCCATTACTCTGTATCGAGATGTTCTGCACGGTTACAAGAGACAAAAATTCAGGTTACTACTTGCTTCTGATGCAGACAACAGACACTTGCTTAAGTCATGCATGTCAACACTGGATGTGGTAGATATGCTTGGTGTCTCTTTTCCTTTCCTTGGCCCTGTCCTAGCTCTCAAATTAGAAGAAGGATGTGAAAGTTGGTCTTCCCCATCTAGACATTTACTACGGTATTGGCTATTCTAGTGTGTCAATGCCTTCAACAGTCAATGGTCACTCCTATGTTGACTAGGGAAAAAGAAGTGAATAGCAGCAGCTCCAGGGTGGCAGGAAATGTGTTTCTTTTCCAGCATTTCTTACTTTTGTATTGCCAGGACTGCTCAAAATTCTGTTTCGCCACTTGAAAGGTAATTTACTTCTTCAGGTAGGGCTTAAGTAATTTCTTGCTATGGTGATCATTACCAGGATAATTCCATGAGCTTGGTTTTTCCCAAGATAATCTCACTAGGGAAAAATGGAGCCATTTTACATGGAAGCCCATGAAATCTTCAACAGGGAATACAGCAGCCAATACTTATTTCTCATCCAGGGAAGACTGGTATCTTTTCATCAGTATCCAAAAAAAATTAATCTGGTACACAGTGCCCACATTAGCTATCATCACCCACTGAAGTGAGTTGCAGTACCAGCAATATAATTTTGATTATAAATTGATCTTTCTTCCCTCTTTGGAGGATCACAGAAATCACCCACACCATAAATTCTGCAGTGTTCATTAGTCATTTAGGTCCTTGTAGAAAACAGAGATAAACTCAGTCCTCCTGCTCTTCATCATTCTGCTTCTTCCACTGGCCCAAGCCACAGATGCCATGGGCAGGGGGCAGCAGTGGGGACAGCAGGAACAGGAGTCAGGCAAGTCTGCAAAGGCAGAACTGAGGACATGAGCAAGAAATGTGGAAACATAGAAAAACTTCATTTTTCATGAAAACTACTCTTCTTTCCAAAACTATGAGGCCAACTTGCATATTGGCTTTTGCAATCACTGGACATAACACAGTATCTCTTTTACTGATGGCAACAGCCATGAAAACCTCTGCTACTGCACACTGTGCATAAGCACTGTCCAGAGTTGCTGAATGTCCTTGTAGTATTCAACTTACAGCTTATCCCCCACCTATTTATTCCCACAGAAAAGTGGTGCTAATGCTTATACACTAGGAGAAAGCACAAACTCCTGCAAGAAGAGAAGAAGAAAAAAATCAAAATAGAACCCTGACCTGATATATTTCACTTTTTTAATTGACTTTTAAGTTAGCATTTTATGTACTTTGCTCAGCAGCCACCACTGCCAACATATTTTATTTCTTTGTTGTGTTTTAATCAGAGGGCAGTGCTCCCCTTCCCTGCCTAGCAGACCCCCAGGAGCAGTAGGTATCTGGGCTGGTTTAGCACTGGTCTCAGGCACACCAACTGCGGGCTGTGAAAGCAAGGCACAGCTTGTTTCAGCAGAACCGGCTTTGTGAGGTGCTAACATTTGGCTGGGTTCAAGGAAGAAGAAAACAAGCTCATTGCCTGATAGAAAGTGAACTTGACCTGTAGTATGTGTTGTGATAGATAAAATAGTGGAGTGCTGCTGACAGGCATTAAATGCTGTGAATCAAATGAAGTCATCATCCCCAAACTGACATGGAATGGAGTTCCATTTTTTAGTGTTTGGTGTCATTCTCTCCCTGTTGGCTTTAGCCCTTTTGCCTACAAAATCCCATTTTCCTCTCTGTTGTAATCACCCTTCTCAAGTTCTGAGCAACATTCAGAGTTATAAGCCATCGTTTGTGTTTCATGGAAGTGATTAAAACCATGTTACAAGTCAAACAGGAGTTTAGAAGAACATTTCCTGTCGCTGCTGCACTCTGTGTGCCTACTCAGAATTAATAGCTTTTCTGCAAATTAGCACATAATGGGTTAAAAGCATGTTTATGTTGGCATTAAGTACTCTGGCTTCTTTTTCTCTGCAAGGCAAGACAATATTTTGCAAACTTTTTAAAGAATCTCTAATAGACATTATAGTGGCGCCATTCACACTGCTATATAGTAGTTAAGGCTGTGTCAGCACTTCCATTATGAATCCTGTTTTTCAGGGATTTATAACTCAGACGTAAAAATTTGCTCTGGGCTGAAATTTGGTTTCAGCTCAGGGAGCACATTTTTTAACAGATTAAAAAAAAAATCAGCATGGCCTTTTTTGAGTTATAGGAGTGTTAAGAAAAAAATCATGGGAGAGAGAAGTGCACGGAGAGAAAGGCAGACCATTTTTTCATGAATATAACTCAAAAATTGGGATAAAAAATAAAGTTTGGATGCAGTCTGTTCAGTCTCCCTCTCTCCAAGCCAACAGGACAAGAGTGCTCTATTTTTATAATGGTATTTTAAGAGGAAACGTGATTTTTTTTCTTCTGTGGTTTATAGGTAGTTCAGTTTAATTCCTCAGACATTTATTGCATGCTTAATTTCCTCATCTTCCCCCTGCACACCCCAGAGTTGCTGTGTGGGGTTTAGTGGGATTATTCAGCAGTCAGGGGTGTTTGTAGGGTCTGACATGTAGGTTCTGGACATGTCCCAGCATCACTGCAAGGCCCACAGTGCACCTGCACTGGGGCAGCCTGTCTGGCGTGTCACCTCTTGCAGAACTTCAGTTCCATGGAGGTGTGAAGGGCAGAGGAACAGCTTGACGCCCCCCAAAGTGGAGTGGGAGACGAAGAACTGACTTGTTGACCACTTGAAGTCTATGAAGCCTTGGGACTACCTTGTGTTCCTTCCTTGGGGCTGCCTGTTGCCACCCATGTCTCGGGTAGATGTTCTCCCCATTGTTTTTGGAAGAACCGAGTGTGGGATACCTGACGGTGAACTGGGCTGGGCTCTGCCTGTTCCCAGCCTCTCCTGACCACATAAACAAGAGACTTGCCCCAAACTGTGGCAACAAGTGGGATGGGGTTTCCCACCACCAGAGAGCTCTGGAGCTCCACCTAAGGCTCCTCTTTGTGTCAGTAGAAGCCACATGAACAATGGGATGGGCTAGGTCTAGAAACTGGGCCTCAACCTGCATTTATCTGAAGCCATGGGCATATCCACAGAAACTTGCACGAAAGACTGTGATGGGAAAGGCTGGGATCTGCCGCTCCAAAGACCTGCTGTGCCCTGCTCTTGCCCTGGCTGTGTGCGTGGGGCTCAGGTGTCCACAGAGCAGGCTGGGCTGGTGGGGATGGTTTTGCTCTCAACAGCCCAGGCATCAGTATTGGAAAAGTAAGACAGGTTGTGCTGAGGTTTGTCATTGCCAGAAATGCCATGGTTTTGCTGCCACCAACACCACAGTGAGCTCAGGTATGCTGACCCATCCTTACAACCAGCTCAGGCATGCTTAGGAATGGTGTCCAGCATGGCCCCTGGAGAAGCACAGGCAGTGGAAACAGCCCTGCCTGGCACAGTATCAAATTTAAGGCTCTGCAACTTGCTACTCCAGAATCAAAAAATACCTAAATAAAGCTTGAAATCTTTTTTGTTTATGTTCAGTAGTTATGCCATGAAGGGACTTGCTAGCACAACAAAGACATGGCATATATCAAATGATGGTATGGCACCCAACAAAGCAGGATATGGCATATATCAAGCCTGACATGAAAGTGCAAAGCACAAGAAAAACAGGAGGATCACAAGGTATCAGCAGGCAAGGACTGAAAGCTGCTGAGAGCCACTACACACCTTGCAGTTCTCACCCTGTACCTTTCAGCCATCCTCTGTCATAAGCACATCTAAAGTTTACACGGATTAAAATAGATGCTGAAAGAAATAATACAGCTCTAAAAGGGGTTTTAATAATCTCCTTCTGTCTCTCATTATATCTCTGGGTTGATAACAAGGCTGCTTCCTGCTTTTCCTGTTTTTATTAGTTTGCCCTTTCTTTCCTTCATTTACTTGTTTTGGTCTTTTTCTTTTGGTTTGTTTTTCTTTTTTTCCTTTAATGGACTTGATTTTCATTTTTCTCGTTAGTTTTTTAGAATTGCTGAGATTCCAGGAGAATCTTTGTTATATTTATTTAAATGTGAGGTGGGTTTTTTTGTTTTGTTTGGTTTTTTTTTCTCTTTTTGTTTTTTTAACTCTCTTGAGAGAAGACTCAAATCCTGGTACTTGAGGATTTCTAAATTTGTTCCTGCACTGTTATCCCAACTATTTATGTTGTATTTATTACAAACATGCTTCTGCTGAATGAGAACAAGTCTGCAGCAATTTTATCTTCATTCCTAAAGATTCAAGAAGGTATTTTAATATAATTTTTTTGTTTCTTTCTGTTTTGTCCAAGGAAATTTATGGACAAAGGACCTGATGTGAAATATGGTATTTCTGAGGATTATGTTAAGTCACATGATATGATAAAATGTTCCTATTTTTATAAATAAGTCTTGAATAAATTGATTGCTTTCACATCACGTTCAACTATTGTTTCATATTCCAGACCTTCCTGTTCAAGCACAAGTATATAATATCATTACAGATACACCTCACAGTTTCTTTCCCTGTGGTGTCCTCTGTGCATATATTACTCTGTACAGCAATTTAATATTAAATATAAATTCCATTTTGTTTTGTACAGTATTATACATTAGCATGAACACAGGGCTTCTTCAATAGAAGTTGTTGACATCACAGTCCCAGAGCCACTTGCAGAGCACTGCTGGTGGGTGCGGGGTCCCATCAGTGTCTCAGGGGGTTTGTGGACAGATGGGATTGATTCCCAGTGGTCCTGTTAGGCAGGGCTTGGTGGCTGCACCATACATCCTCCTGCCATGAGCTGTGCAGGGCTACAGATGGGTTCAGCTCCTTCGGGTGGGATCAGAGCACAGGCACAACAGCTCATTAGGAAGCTGTGGTGTTGAAACAAGAGCAAACTGTGGAGCTTTCTTAGCAGGAGTTTTCATTGCACTCCAGGCAATAAGCACATAACTTTTAGCAGTGGTAAGCTACACACTGCACTGGGCTTTGTTCAACACAGAAGGTTACATGTGGTTGGTTTGGGTTTTATGCCAGGGAGAGCAGATACTTGAAGACAAAGGCTGTATTCCTACAGGGAATTTCTGGAGATATTGTCACATCACATAGGTCTCTGTGACAAAACAAAACAAAATAACACTTTGATCAGCTACTTATATTTCTCAGTTTTCCTTGAAGAGAGCCTGTGTTTCTTGAAAGCTGAGATCAAAGTCACTGTAAGCTCCCAGATCGGAAGAAAAATTGCAGAAAATTACATAGGTTCTTTTTATTTTATTTGAAGTAATGGACAGACAGGGAGAAGGAGCAAGGAGAAAATGGAAGTGTCTCTGAAAGATAAATGGTTAGAAAACCTCCATATTTGAAAGAACAAGCCTGTCTATTTGGGTTTTTTTGCTTATACTTCATGTATTTACAGTAGTTACAGCAATGTTTTACACTGGAAAAAGTAATGATGTTAACATTCTTGTAAGAAGAGATTGCCTCAAATAAAACTTCAGAGGCAGCCGAATGAAAGAAGAAAATAAGGCTAAAATATGAAGCTTAATATTGCCAGGGGGCATCTGGTGTGTCAGTCAGATGAATGAGGTAAGCTGATTTATGCCCTAAAAACTTTAGCCAAGGTGTTCCTGATGGTTTAATAGACTGCTGGCCTCCCACAGATCATTGCTAACTGCAAGGGAGATTTTGCTGAGGTAGAACTACAATCATGTGTGTCTCCACTGCTTGTGAGCACTCCACAGCTCCTGAGTTGTTTATTTTTTGCCTTTTCCCGTTCTATTGATTTTAGGTTGTATTTTCTTTGCAGTTATAGTCAGCAAATGGCCGAGTAATAAATTTATATTTTCAAGCTGTAGAGAGGATTTGATTTAGCAAATAATTTTTACCATTTGGAGCAGTTTAAAACGAGTTTTCCAGTTGCCTTTGCAGTTATTTTCCCCCTCTTTATGCCATTTTGCTGCTTTGTCATGCTTGTTGCCTTTGATTCTCGGAAAGCAATGCTTTAGTGGTGACGATGGGATATTGCCACATTACAGCCTTCCTTGCCAGATGAGTTCCCTCAGTGCCAATTACTGTTCAGCAGTGGATGCTGCAATAGGTCAAGCTGTACTTTTTGCTAGTCGTTCTTTTTTCTTTCACATGCATTGCTTCTGTGTAAAGCACTTAGAGGCAAATTGTGCTCCTGCCTTGGTAATTGTCACCGTGCTACTCAGGGGGACCATGGGAGGGGATGCAGATATTCTCTGGGTGTGTGGAGCTCCACAGAGACCACTAACCTGCTGGTAGGAGACATAGGAACAAGGCTGTAGGAGATCATCAAAGGCTAAAGTTTGTAACTTCTTAGCTCCTGAGGGCCAAATTCCTCCTCCACCTTTTGCATTTCTCCTGCCCTCTCTATTTAGCTCAGGTGTAGTGCAGAGATTTTGTCTTTCAGAGCTAATGCTTTGACCATTTGAGGCAAACTTGAGGCAAAGTGTGGTGATAGCAGCCTCTCCCAACCACAGCCACTCTGAGAGCAGGTATGCTGGAAACAGGGGGGCTGACCACTGCAGGAGTGATGACCATGTCACTCCTCCTGCCTGCTGCTGTGCCCTTCTTCCATCCATTCCTGCTCTGGGGGCTGGTGATGGCATTGTGCCCCATCCAGTTGGGCATTGGAGTGCATGAATCCAATGTGAAGCACAGGAAAATCAGATGGAGAGCAAGGGTCACATCTGCCTGATCACTGAAAGAAGCTGTGTGGCATGGCACAGAAACTAGAAAATCATTTTGAGCTGTAGCTTGAAGCTGTGTCACTCATTGTTTAATTAAACACTGAGATATGTATGACAGGGCTGGGAGTTAAACTTTGCTGTATGGTGGGTGTTCTCTGAACTGCTGAATTCCCTTTTTTGGCTGCTGGTGTTTTAACCCAATATGACCTACAGAGACTGCAAGGTCATTTTCACAGGTAAACACCTCAAATCTGTAGTGTAAAGCCAAATGCAGGAGAGCTTTCATCGTCTGTTAAACTCCTACATAGGAGTCTCTGTAGTTTTGCAGTAAATCTGTTTATGATATGTTGTTGGAACAAAATTCTCTGTCACCAGAGCTTTTTGTGCTGGGAATTTAGGCTAGTTGCAAGGTTGGTGTGGGGTAAATGTAAAGACATTAATGTAATTTCTTGAAATACAAGTAATTCTGAAATATAACCAAAATGATGATTCAAAAGCACATGTGGGCAAATGCATAATCAATATACAATATTGCCACAATAACAATATGCCCTGATAATGTACTTGAAAACAGAATTTTGTACTGTAGTAACAGCAGCATCCCAACTTTAATTCCCTCTGATGCCTACATTTGAGTTATAATTTACCAACAGGTCATTAAAGTGATGGAGATGTTGCATTGGTGCATCCTTTAAAGATAGTATTTTTTCAAATGAAGGGCCAAACTGGAAATATTGGAAGTAAAGGTTTAGCATCTCTGTGTACATGCAAAGAAGCAACTTCATCTTGTGGGGGACATGCTATTCTTACTGCTGCCCAAGACAGCCCCTACCCCTCCCATGGCAGCTTTGCCCATGGCTCAGTGACATTTGTTGCTCTGGGTCTTAGGATTCCTCTGCAAGGAATAAAACTGCCTTAAGGAAACTGCTGTTTGGCTGGTTGCTTTCAATTTTGCTGCCTCAGAGAATATCTTTGGTTATTCACTTCATTACTTCCCAAAAGCTCTGAAGCAAACACAGAATTTATCATTGACACCAAGTAGAAATTGGAAGAATTGAAGGGAGAGATTATGTGAGACCTTTTAATATAATGAACTGTAGTATAAGTTAAGAAGATTATTTTATCTTCAGCTCCTCTGACAGGTCCTCTGTTACATAAGTGTTCTGCTTTTTCCAGTTAGGTATTGCCTAAACGTCAGTCACGGCCATTTCCTGAAATAGGAACACTGAGTTTATTTAATTTGGGGGTTTAAGTATTTTCCATTTCAGAATAATAAATATATAAGATATAAGATCTTGTCTGTGTAAAGGCTACATTCTGGTAATATACAGGAGTATGTTTAGACATACTAAAAACTTCTTAGTTATGATTTTAAGTGTAAGCTTTGATTTTTTTTTTTCCTGACATGGCTACAGCAAGCTTTCATGTTAAAAGAAACCCACTGAAGATGTTGATTCATTGGGAAAGGGGTGAAATGTCATACTCCTAACTACATCTTTCCATTTTCCAAGCTCCTCCTAGAGAACTGACAGAAGAAGAAAAGCAACAAGTTCTCCATTCAGAAGAATTCCTGATATTTTTTGACCGCACAATACGTGTAATTGAGCGAGCTTTGGCTGAAGATTCTGACATCTTCTTTGACTATAGTGGCAGAGATGTAGAAGAGAAAGATGGGTCAGTTTGGAGGTTTTTTTGCTTTTGTAAAAAAAGTTTTATAAAGATAACTCCAATAACAGGAAGCCTTAACTTCAAACAAAGTTTAACATTTCTATAGTTAAGACAAGCTCATAATCTCTTCATGAAGGCCAGGGTCACTTTGTCATCTGGAATTATATCGTAAAATAGCTTTGGGTTTTGGGCCTTTTTTAAAATTTGATGTATTATTCAGCAGTTTAATTTTTTGTTTTGTTTTTGTGATGAAATTTAAAATTCTGGGAAAATAACTGAAAGAGATAAATGTGTGTATACACATGTACATGTAAAAGAACATTCCAGCGGTATACGTTTGTGTGCTTATGGTATTTTCACAAATTCAAACTAGTGTTATTTATATTTTACTACTGCCTCAGGTCTGTAGTGGATCCCACTATACCCTGCATTGTGGGGATGAAAATTATCTCCCAAAATGTTTGCAATCTAAACAGCTAAGACAAGAAGTGACAAGTTTTGGTTTTAGCAATTAATATGGGAGCAAAAGCAGTAAAACTTGTTAGTTGGAGAGGAAATATTTAGGTTGCAATAGCCATGTATCTGTTGAAGCCTCATGGCAAATCAGTAGCTGTATTGCATGGAAGTTACTGGAGGTTAACCCAGCACATCATTCCTATGGACCAGCTGAGTGCATCAATGTGGCAGTGTTGGACCAGCACTGAGCTTCAGCCTGTCCTTACAGTGTCATACAGCATCTGCTGTCTCCATCTCTGGGAAGAGGTGCTCACCTTTAAGATTTCAGGAGTCAAAAGTAAGAGAGGTTTGGTTATAGCTTGGAGGTGAAAGTTCAGAAAAGGAGAGCTGAGTGCCAGTCAGGTTCATTCTGAGAGACAAAGAGGGCAAAGATGGCCCAGGGTGACCCAGAAGAGTCAGGCAGGCAGTGAGAAATTAAAAAATGTGGTTTTTTGAAACATCTGAAATTTATTCCTTGTTGCATCATTTTCAGCCAGACAGTCAGTGAGAGCAATTAAATCAAGGGGGCAGACTTCCCCAGGCTGAGCAGAGATCTGAGAAGTAGTTAAAAAATTTTGCACTGCTTTTCACAGCATTTGAACCTGGTACTTGAAAATGTATCACTTTGTTTGAATTCACACAGAGACGTTCAAGCAGGAGCCAACCTTTCCTTTAACCGGCAGTTTTATGATGAGCACTGGTCAAAGCATCGTGTCGTCACCTGCATGGATTGGTCTCTGCAGGTAAGATGTGGAGTTGGGAGATGTGTTTCTATATCACTTGCACTTCTCCCTATGAAACTTATGGGCAACCTCTGTTCGCTCTTCTTTATACAGAACAGGATGTTATTTTTCAGATAACAGCAGGGCCTTGTGTGAGTGGAAGCACATTTGTCTGTAAAGAAGAGTAGTAGACAATAATGAAGCTGTCTTTTTTTTTTTTGTCTGTTACTTGGTCTTCAAAATTAGGATGTTGCGTTAAAACCCTAGGTAAACCTACCAAGATAGTCTTTACTTTTCCTCTCCCTTTCACTACTTCAGCCATATATGGAATTTTTTTAGGACAAAAGGTTTAAAATTAAAGTAACAAAAATTAATTTACTAAATATGAATAACTATATAGAGTAGTATATAAAAATAAAAAAATAATGGTGACAAATAAAATTAACTTTTCTAACATACTAAAACTAAAAATGTGAAAGTATCTGAACAATTTAGAGAGATTGAAAAGAAGTCTTTCAAAAACTGCTGGCTCCTCTCTTCAAGTGATGGAAGAGGAGGCTGCAGCTGCTCTGTGTCATGCTAAAGCAGCATGCCTGGAATGTACCCAGTTTCTCTGCACTGCAGAGCATTGTCATTGGAAAATAAAACTGATGATAGACCTACCTAAGCTCTCCAAAACCAATGCAATCATATCAGCAAAGTATAGAAACCAGTTTAGTTAGTTATTCTGTTGGGGAGCTGGTATTAGCAGACATCATCACAGGTCCTGTTAAATGAATTTGGTTCTGGTTTTACTCCAGCCCCCCTTGTCCTGTTTCATCATTGTTAGCCTGTTCCGAAGTTCTGGCCTGGAGCAAACCATCTGATTTCCCTGGCGAGGGAAGCAAGGATCTGCTCCTAAATCCACCATACAGATATAACAAAACTGCTCCAAGAGAACACTAAGTTCAAAAATGCAAGCACAAGCCATTCTGCCTTCTTGGCCCCAAACCCAGCCTCAGGCATGCCACGGGGTCTCCAGGGACCTGGTGCAGCCTGGTGTGGGTAGCAAAGATGCTACAGATGTAGCTCAGCTCAGTATTAAGAATAAGCTTTGCCTAATCTTAGAAGGAGCAGCTCTTTCTGCACCACATTAGATAAGCACATGAACAGAGTAAATGGTATGTGCAGGCTGGAGAGAGGCAGTGGATAAGGAACATGGGGACTTTCAATCCCTGCTTCTCTCTTTCCCCTTGAAATGGCAGCAGAGCTGCTTCCATCCCTCTTCCATCCCAGGCAAGGTGGCAGCTGACTGCACAGAGGACACGGAGGCAGCAGAGAGGAGAAGAATCGGGGGGTCCCAGTGAGCATGGCTGCTGGGCTGAGGAGGTCTGGGTGGTGCACAACAGCCAGCTGCAGAGAGGCTTCTTGTAATAGCCAGCTTGCACCCCATGTATGAAATGAAGGATTTATACCTTTGCTTTCATACAAAATATCGGCCTAGCAACAGGTATGCACTATTGTGATGTGGGTGGCCTTTAAGCACATATGGATTTCCACAGAAATCAAATATAAGCCTGAGGAAACACTTATCTTAGGTTGTTCACTTGTTCAGGGGCTGGAAATTACATGGAATTCTTATCTGATATTTTCCTAACAGGCAGCTCTTACTGTATTCCCAGGGCAGCAAGAAAAAAAGCCGCCTTAGAAGAGCACTGCCAAATGTAATTGTTCAGCCCCTGGGGCTTGAAGGCATGTTCTGCTTCCCACCTCTTTGTTCCAGGGTGGCCCCTCCTGCCTTCCTCGTGGTTAACTCCTCATACTCAGCTCCCTGGCACCCCAGCAGGGGCTTCTCTGTGTGGGGGGCTTCTGCACGCTCCCCTACAGTAGCTTAGGAGTATGCAGTTGCCTCCTCTCCTTCCTGCTTTGAGTGGTATCCATGGGACAGGAACTGGAGGCAGAGGTATTTATTTCACCTAACCACTAGCTCTGCTCCTCACACATGCTCCAGGACATGACAGTGTCCACTGTGCCAAAGGATAACTTGAATAATCATGGGAACTGCAGAAGACATTGCTCAATTTTCTCCGATCAAACTGCTGCTGTAAAACAGCCTGGAGGAAAATAGAAGCTTAATCAAACAAAGGACATTGGTGCATTGATTAAACAAATTATTCTGTTCCCAGTCACATGTAGAATATGGTCTCAAACATGTGGGATCATTCATACCATTCAAGTTAACCCTTTAGCCCCTTGATTCTTTCACAGAGAACAGGAAAATGGCTTAGAGGCTTAAGGATCTTAGGGAAAGGCTCAACAGATTGAGAGTAAATGCAGAGAATGATAGCACTTTCCATAGGAGCTAACTTAGATTGCCTGAAGCCAAGAAAAACATGGTCTTGGGGATAGGGATGTGTCTTGACTCTCAGGCAGCAGCCTTGAATGAGGTTTTGCACAGCACCATTTCCATGCTGTTTTCAGTTGCAGGACATCTGGGCACCTGGTGAGAACTGAAACTGTGTAAATGGAAGTAGATTGAGTGGAGCATTGGAGTGTGCAGTGGAAGTAGATTGAGTGGAGCATTGGAGTGTGCGTGCCAGAGAAGATTTAGGGTGCTGCACTTAGCTGTTTTTTGAAGAGTCAAAAAGTCTCATAATGATGTTACCCAGCTAGGTGTAAACTTTAAACTGTGTTTCCAGTCAAATACATAAACTGATTGCAAAACCTACCAACAGACCAGCAAGATTTGAGTCGGTTTTTGTTTACGGCCAGACGTGCTGCTAACCATGCTCACTAAACTTCACAGGAGCATGAACCAGCCCCAAAGTGCTTCAAAATTGGTACTTTGGACCAGGTCACACCCCCTAGCTGGTTGCAGTCATGCTGGCAGGAGGGCTTGCTGCTTCTGCCTGCCCAGGTATCTGCCCCTTTATGACTGCAGACTCAGCCACTCGAGTGAATGGTCCCCAGCCTGCTCAGCCAAAATGTGATGCCCTGTCAATGGCCTGCTGCACACTCTGTTTACTTGGACATGGGCCAGTGTGGGATCAAAAGGTTCAAAGGTTGCTGTTCAGAAGTGGTTGTAAGCTCTGTTGCAGGAGTGAGAGAGGAGAGGGTTGAGATGGATGAGAGCAGTTGGAGGGCAGAGCTGGCACAACTGTGTCCAGAGAGGTGGTATCTCAGGTGTGGGATTAATTCACCCTCAGATGTCCCTCAAGTCTTGATGAGGGAGAAGACATGGCTGGTCTACTGCATCCCCTAAATTCCATGCAAGTGAATTGGGTGCTAAATCATTCTTACAAGCTGTGCCAGCAGCCAGGGTCTGGAGGGATGTAGGTATAATCTTGTCAGAGTTTCCTTAAAATGGGAAAGGGGTAGGCTCTGGTGTCCATGTGTCATTGCTGATTCTTCCACACATGGGTCCAGGCTCATTTGGAGCAATGACCTTGAATAGAAAAATCATCAGCTCTGTGATACATTATCCATGGAAGTGTACAGAATGTGGGAAGCAACAGCTGCTGGTGGCAGAAGTTAGAGCTGGGTGCAATATTTCTTCCAAATGGATTTTGAGAGCAGAGAGGTTCAGACCCCAGTAATAATGATAGAAAGGGTGGTGGTTTGGGTTTTTTTTAATTGTTAAAGTGCCTTTGGATTAAATTCAGAGCTCCCAAATGAGAGTTTCTTTGTCCTGCTTCCTTGTAATCTACCAGCTGCACTGTTCTCCTGTAAAGTGGTGGATGGTTTGGCAGGAAGTTACCTGAGAAAGACAAAAAGTGACAATAATTTGCAGATACTGCGAAATTTTGAGGGAAAGCATTTATAATTTACAAGAGGAGACTGTAGGTCTTGCAGAACTTGAGCTGCTGACTCACTGGTCTGTAGAAGCCACATGCTTTTCTCTGGACATGCCATAATCTCCACTGCCTTATCCCTCTTAATAGGCAAATATTTAGAGGGAAGGACAGAGATGCCTAGTGTCAAACATGTGAGAGTGGACAATTGGGAGTTACTATGTAGACAGAAAATAATTGATGGTTTGTGGATAAATTGTTACTTCTTATGGTGTTTTAAAATGATGCAAGGTCGTCAAGACAGTGTGAAATTCTGATTTTTTTATATATGACATTATGTATATAGAGATATGTATATATAAACAAAGCAAAGAAATATGGGTGTTGCATATCTACTTCTATACAACAGTGGATAACGGGTGTACAAAAATGTGTGGCTCTGATTTTAGAATGCTCATTGCATCAATCTTACTGAGTCTGTGGAATTCAAGGTCACCCTGTGCTTTACAAGATGACCTCAGCATCTTGCAAAATTGAGCTTCCATGAAGAAAATGTTTTGTTTGCCATTTGAATCATCAAGAAGAGCTTTCAAGTTGATTCTGTGCATAAGTGAATAAGAGTGCATAAAGGAATAAGAAAGAATAATTTTCAGGAATGCTGGAGAAAATGTGAATTTCAGAATAAAAGCGAGTCAACCCTATGGTCATAGTGTTTTATTATCAAAATAAATTAAGACAGCAGTTTGTCCATGAACAGATGTTTAAGCAAATGCAATAAAATTATTCAAGCTTTCAAATTTTTCCTCTTCCTTTCTTTTCATTCCCTTTATAAATATTTTGCTAGTTGTCTTTTCTTAAAAATTACCTACAGAAAATAGCATTGCCTTTGTGATATTTGAGAATAACTGATAGAGAACAAGTATCAGGGGCTTTAAGGAGGTTAGGGATGAGTAAAATGTAAAGCCAAAATGAAGCAGAATAATATGATTGAATCAGCATGTATTTTAATTAAAACCAGATATTGCACATTTAGTGTAGATTATTTCTGTCTGATATGATTTTGTGTAGGTTTTTCATCATCCATGTTATTTCATTTGCCTTTTCTTTTCCTTTCTAGTACCCCGAGTTGATGGTTGCATCTTATAACAATAATGAAGATGCTCCACATGAGCCTGATGGGGTAGCCTTGGTGTGGAACATGAAGTTCAAGAAAACCACACCAGAATATGTGTTCCATTGTCAGGTAAGGAAGGCTGAGGAAGCCGTTGATTTTATGCTAGACAAAACAATTTACTACATGGTGCATATCCCCACTGTTTATAGGAAAAGGTTAAAGTTAAAAATAGTCATTTTTAGTAAAAGTACAAGTGACAGTCCAGTGTTTCTAGAAGACAAGCAGCCTGTTTTCTCAAACAAAAGCCTGTCAGGGCTGCATGTCATTCTTTGTCTATTTAAAACAGTCCCTAGGAGATTTAGTTCATAAATCCCTCGCACTTATGGAGTAACTGTGGTGTACCACTTCCTCATCCAGGCAGTAACACATGCTTTCCCACCCACGTTAACTTCCTTGCATCCTCTGCACTCAAGCTGCCTACCCTCGCCTTGGTTCTGCTCAATATCATGTTTTGCCTGTAAAATTGGGTAGTAAACTTTGCATTTTTGGACATGTGTCTGACTTCCAGCTTGATCAAAATGGTCTCAATTTCAAGAACAACTCCACCAATTCCTTTACGTCAGTCAGTTTGACTGTCCTTTAGGTCAGCAGAGGGCAGTGGTCACTTCAGGTCACTTCACTCAGTGCTGCTTTACAATTATGCTGGCTTAGAGGTTTATGGACAATTCAAAAATAGTTGAGTGTTTTATTTCTGTGTGTCTGTTTACTCCTCTTTTGCCACTGCTTTTGTGTGTGAAATGGCACAGCCTCGTATTGACAGGAGTGTTCAGCTCACTGGTTCTATCTCCATCAAACTGTCCAAACTGGAACAGGGCTTGGGCCAAATTTCAAACCTCTTCATTAATATCCCTCTGTGGTAATTAAATACAGGACAGTGGTATTCAAAAAGCCATATGGAAAAGTTTCAGCAAGTAGAACTTAACAATCAGAGATTAGTAAAACGCAGATAATTCTGTGGTAAAAATTGCTTCTCTTGGAAGGATATGTATTACCTGGCTAATTGTGTAAGCTAAGTGTCATTTTACATTTGAGGACCAAACATCTTTTTGAACTAAGTTTATGTTTGGACTTGGGTACATTATCAGATGTAACATAGTGGGAGGGAGTTGCTGGAATTGAAGTTTGCTGCTTCAACCTGATTAAGTAACCTTTAATTCTGGGCATATTTTTCTAATTTGCTATACTGAAAAACAACTTCACAAGGAGTTTAGGCCTGCAAATATGCCATACAGATATATATATACATATACATATGTGTGTGTGTGTTACCTTTGAAATGAGGACTTGTATTTTCCTGGATATCATATTTGGCAGCCAGTGTGTTCTTTCAGACTGTTTAAGGACTTAGCTCAGATCCCATGTTCAGATTCTTCTATGATGTACATGCAGCTCAGTGTTTTGAACAAAATTTCCAAGAGAAGAGATGGCATTTCTAGGAAGGATAATCCTTAAACTCCATTGATTTTGCAAGATAATGACCAGATTCAGGGTAGCCCTCCTGTGTACACAGAGGAAGATTGACTAAAGACCTAACAATTTGTTCCATTAAAGTTCTATCTAGATACACTTAAACAAGAGAGGTATGACTTACTGCATTGAAAACAATGAGACAGACTACACTCTCCATTAGAAAAACACACATAGGACAAAATGGTGGCCAGGGATTTGGCATGGCTGAGCTTCTGTCTAATCCTCACATTGTTGGATGTGCTCCCTTTTAGAACTGGAACCTTAAAACCTGTGAATTGAGAAACACATAGGACAGTGTGCTTGCACAAGTATCCTGGATTCACTCTCTTTCAGCTAAAGAACATCAGTTTTGCCCATGGGAAATATTTATTTTCTTTTCAAACTGACCGTAGATGATTTGCATTATAAGTCCATTATGAGTTGGATCTGTCTTTGAACCACCATTTTAGGGCTTTTGATGTGGACTATCTTATGCATATCTTCAGATCAGGTGGGGATACCCACATATGATTAAATGGAGAAGCAAAAAATATGCAACTTGGTCTCTTGAACACAAGTTTTGTTGTAACTGATTCAGATGGAAAATAAAAGAGTAGTATCTTAGCTCATAGTCTGGATTTCAGTTCTATAGATCATCATGTTATTCTGTTAGTGGAAGCTAACTATATAATTAGTCACCCCATATCATTTATATTACCATTTTGCTAGAGAAACATTCCCTTATTCAGTCCTGATTCGGTTATTTCTCTAGGCCTTCTGAGAGAGAGGCCCAATTTTGTTTTGCCAAATACATGATCTTACAATAGTCCAGCCCAACAGCTACAGAGGAACACACACCTTACTGTTATAGGTAGGTTACCCAGATATGACAAACACAGAACTTGGAGTGCATTTCTCCAATAAGTTTCTATTTTCCTTCCCAAAGACTTTCTATAAAAAGTGGTTCCAATAAATCCTACAAGATGCTGACTAATATACCTTTTCCTTTCAATTTTTGGGGTTCAGAGAGCTAGAAATGAGGAAGTAGAAATTAATTTCAGGTGTGACTGTCAATGAGTTTTTGCAAGCCACTTCTGAGAAGTCAAATCAATAAATAGATTTATGAAGGCATTTCTGAGAAACTTGTAAGAAATTTCACCTCAGGAGTTCTGCTAACATCAATAGAAATAGATCTGTCAAGCATATCTGGATGGCTAAAGAGCTGGCTGGAGTGGAACAGGGAGAACTTCAGATACCAATTGTGCACATTTGGTCAATTCATGATGCTAGAACCCTTAATGTTTTCCTGTCTTTCCTGATATATTATCCAGATGCATACCATGGAATTTCTTCATTTTCTTTACCTCTTTCTGAGACTGTTTTTAATCTTACATAGGAAAATGTGAAATGCTGAAAGTTGCCAGAACCAAGTTGTCTACCAGCCATGACAGACAATGATGTACAAATCTACTGGCAAGGATGGTTTTGCCTAACTCTAGTCAGCAAAATATTAGATTTCAGTCCTCAAATCTGAGGGGTGGTGTATTCTGTAAATATGAAATTCTTACCCAATTTAAAGTCATATTAAGTTGTTGTCTCAGTAATACAATTTAAGTAGTAGTAAATTTCATAGCTCTACAATGTGTTGTGCTGCAAATACTAGGTTCAATTTTAGTTAATATTCGTTAAAGGAAAAATGACAGTTAGCCAAGTGGACATGCTTACTGGTTAATTCACGTGTACTGCCATACGCTCCATCTGATGCTTTCTAAAATAGTCCTGATGGCTTTTACTTTCACCTCCTGTGGAATATTTTTTTTCTTCTATGTGTTTTATTTTTGCCCTTCTTTGGGTTTTTATATTTCTGCTTCATGTGCTGACAGTATTTTAGCTGTGACTCCCAGATTTTTTCCTCTGTAGCTCATCATATATCTCTTTACCACAAGCTTAGAAATAGGAAAACAGGGAATGAGGGATTGGGCAATTTGTTCATTTGTTTTCCTATGCAAGCAAAAATTGTCTCAGAAGCAAAACTGGAATGGGAGGGTGATATCATTTGCCAAAGGAATGAATGCTCAATGCTTTCCTTAGGTAGTGAGAAATAAATTGAACATGCAGTTGATACTGCAGAGTGCAGACTGGGAATATCTTTGTAGGGAAGAGTCAGGGATGTCCTCTTCCCCCATGCTGGAGCATCACATACTCTTGGTGTAATCCAGAGCATTCCAAAGGCAAGACACATGCCTTTCAGAAGTACTTTATGAAACCATGCAGATGAGTCATCCCTAGTTGGGTTGGTTTGGCCGTATCCAGAGATGGAACGAATTCCAGCAACAACATGGAAATCATATTGACTCTCCCTTGGTTTAGTTGGGAGAATTTTAAGCAGTGGTTCACACTGCTTCTCTCAGCTATTGCTGGTTTGTGTTTAGGTGGGGGTGACAAAAACCAAAATCATATCTCACAGTTATTGATGTTCTGACTCAACGTGTTCTCAATCCTGTATTGATTTCTGCAATGCATGGGGCTGGCCTTGTATGTGAACATTCCCGTACCATTGATTGATAGAGTAGCAGCAACCATATTTCTCAATATTTCTGTCTTTTTCAGAAAGTGCTTTTATGTTCTTAATGTAGTTTTTTTTCCCTGAACATACAAATAAAAATCTACATTACCCATTCATTTTTGAGGATTATTTGTACTACTCATCATCTCTGCCCCTGATTTTTTTTCTTTTTCATGGTGGTCAGATCTAAGCTTTCTAAGCCAAAGTGACCTGAAGAAGTACCTGAAACTTTGCAGCAATATATCTGGTCAAGTGAGCCAAATGAGAATTCAGAGTTTGCAGTAGATGGGCTAGTAGATAATAGTCTGAGCTTTATACCCCTTCTTTCAGCAGGGCCTGTTAGCATGTGTACAGCATTGCTCTTCTATCAGATCTCTGTCAGCTTTTGGGTTAGAGCTGATCTACGGAGACAGAAGGCACAAGGAAAAGAAATAATCATTGTATCTAAGGGACTTGAGGATATTACAAACCATTTCCTTTGTTCTGGAACTGAAGAGGGGTTATTAAAGTTGGTTGAGGTATCTGGATCTCAGCCTCAAACATCCATCATTTCAGGAGAGGAGGGGTGGAGGAGGAAGACAGCTGAAGATATTAGTTTCATGCAAATAAACCAAATTGAATGTTACTTTCTGATTTGGAAGACTCTGCTTTGTTATTGGAAAGTAAAGAATTCTGCTTTACTATATATCTAATGATAATAGAAACAAAAAAAATACTGCACTGACTCTCTCTTGATTTATATGGTTTATTTCGTGATCTACTAATTTCCTCTTTGTCAGCTATGTCTTTTCCAAAGGTCTCAAAAGGGCAGTGGGAAGTACAGATCTGACACTTAGAAGCAACTACATTCAGTGTATTTTTAAAGAAGGAGAGCCCGTATAAAGTAGCTTTTATTTGAGGAAGCAGTAACCATTTAAGAGTTCTTTCAAGGAGTCAGATCGACTTCTAGCATAATCACAAAAATATTTCAGCAGTATATCACTCAATAGCTGCAGCTATTTCTGTCCTTTTCCTAAAATGCTATGCAGTCAGATTTACTTGGTTAGTTCCATCTTTTTACTAAACTGTCAGGTTTTTTGTGGGAAAGGGGATTTGTGTTTTCTATTTTAATTTCAAGAAAAGCTGTCCATGCTTGGAAAATATTGGTGGATTGGGTACAGAAATCAGCTACTCAGCTGCACCACAGAATGCTTCATTCTCCCCTAGCTTTTTTGTAGTGGCTTCCATACACTGCCATTAAGTTATGTGTTTGACCACTCTTCATTGCTTATCCTGGTGTGGTCTTTCCCTTTTCAACTAAATGGATGGAGTCATAAATGCATATCTTAGAATTAGATGCATTGAGGTAAGTGGAAGGCTATATTTAGTGGCTGATATTGGCCAGAGTTGCCTTATTTTTTTCCTGATTTGGTTCCTTTGTTGTTGTCTGCTCTTTCAAAATCAACATAAATTCCTTCAGATGTGCCTTTTGCTCCAGCAGCCTGCCTTCTAAAGGTGCTGAGTGCCCAAATCCACAAGACTTGTGTGTGGAACAGGCTGAGGTAAAAGCCTGAATGACTAATATCCTCCTTTTGCTCTTGTCCTTGAGTTTCCTTCTCTGTGGAAGCCAGGCTAGAGCTCAGTCCCTAAAGAGCTTCTAAAGAAAAGCAATACTACATGAAGTGTAGGAAAGTCCAGAAAGTATGGTTGGAATATGTAAAAAATGAAGAAAATTTTCTCTTGTAATTATAATGGTACTTTTCCATGAAAACTTCCTCACCTTGTTAGCACTAAGTTTCAAGCAAGGATTCAGTTCTTCAGAGACATAAAAAAAATGAAGGACCTTGAGCTCTCTCTAAGCTTTACAAACTTTCCTGAGTAAAATAAATCCAATAATCCAGCAGATCCAATTCCAGAGCTGACTTATCTCATTCCTCAGTTGCTAGTGAGAGAGGATACCTGTGATCAGTCTTTAATGGCCTGTAAATGTCAAAGAAGACGTGGTTCTGAGCTGATTGCAAGTTTTCCAAAAAAACCCCACAAATCCCTTCTTCGGAAGAGAATGTTTTTTCCAGCCTGAGTTTCCCCATGACCCTCTGATCCTAAACATGAATCTGGTTCTGCCTCTTTTCATAGTACTTCACTGGTAAATGGGCCTCTGAATGCTTGCCTGTGGAGATACTGAGACAGTTGTCATAGTGGGAATACCTCAGCACCCAGGTTCCCAAATATGTTGCCAACTTTTGTAACACATACCAAAATGTTGTCAATCATACCAAGGAGGGCTTCTTCAGGGATAAAGGGGCTGTTTTCATTTCAGTTTTGTTTCCTGCTGTGCATCATTGGTAGGATGATCTTTGTGGAGCTGTGTAAAGTTCTGCTGTGCCTTTTCTCTGGGACAATCTGTTGCTCTTACATTTGTGCCTATGGTTATCTGCACACTGTAATAATTAATGCAAATGCATAGTTGTGCTGTTTTGAATTACAGTTTGGGGGAAGTTCTAACTCTAACTATATGACTAGGGGAGAAGAAGTGTTTCCACTACAGCTTGTGATAGAAGGACATACTTACTCTGTTCCTATTTCAGAACTTTTGTCCTCTGCCGTGTTTCTGTTTGGAATGTGGAAATACAGAACACAGTGTGTGTCATGAAGATGTCAGTAAGCAAGAGACCATGTCTTGTCTCTTAGGCTTTTGTTTTAGATTCTTCCCTCTGTTCTCTGCTGCTATCAGTTGTGGTTTTTTGCTCCTCTCCTTGGAGGCTACATCACTTCTAGCCTTTGTTGATTAAAAATAATGATCTCTTGGCCTAAAAATAACTATCACCTAAGATTAGTGTTCCAATACTTGTAGAGAGATTGTGTGTGAGTCAGTAGAAGTTACACTCACACATCAGAAGGCTAAGTGTAGTACTTGGAAAATGTTTTTTGGTGTCTTAGGTGAAAGGAGAGACCTGCATGCAGCAGATTTGTAGAGGGGGTACAAAGAGGACCACATGTATAAGCAACAGAGTCTCCTGTCTTCTGTCAAAGACATTGGTGGGGGAGGACAGAAAAGGCATTGAAAATGTGAAAATGTATATTCTGGCTCAGGTGCCACAATGTCTTAGCCAGGCCTGAAATCACCAGTCTCATTTTACTTCAAAACGAGGTGTGCTACGTTTTCCACATAGCCCTTCACCTTTCAGTTCTAAAATCTCTTAAACCTGACTTATTTCCACAAAATCCAAACCATTGTCTTTTTCATAACAAGAGTGGGAGAAGGAAACCTCCTTCCAGGCAAGGTCAGAGAACAAATAAGCGTCATTATTTAGACTAGAGGGATGTCACAAAGTTGCATGCCTTCCCTTGGATTTTAACTGTATCTTTACGAACCCTTAGCAAAGCTGATTTTTCCACTGTGACTTGGCTCTCTTGCTGTCTTGTACAGAACCCTGAAGAGCGACACACCCATCAAAGCCAATTTGTATAATAAAATAATTGTGTGCCATGTCAGTCTGTGAAATGACTGCTGATACAAAAGGTGGGTGTACTTCCCCTATTAGTAATTAACATTCTGAATTATTTGAGGACTGTGTTTATACATACAAAGTCTGCTAGCAACAAAATGCTTCTTTGCTTAGAGCAAGGCTTAACACAGATCATCTTCCTCATTTGAAACTGAGATTTCAATTATGAATCAAATGATTAGGAAGTGATGACTTTGCTTGTCATGGATAGAAAATTTCGGATAGTTCTTACATCTAAGCCTTTTTTGGAGGGGGTAGATGTCATACACTTAAATGATACACTGTCACAACTAGCAATAGCATTGTGCTTTTTGCAAGTGTGAAAATAGAGATTTGTAATGAGCATGTATTTAAAGATGCCATTTCTCTTCCTAAAGTTCTGTAGTCTTCCTTTCAGACAAAATATAGAGAATATGTCAGCTATTTGATACAGTGAGCATTCAGTTGTTTTTTTTAAGTTTCTTTATTTCACTGATAACTTGCATTATACCTTTCTGAATTAGTGGCATCTAATATGCAATTTGAAGAAACCTAACTTTTGAATTTGCCGAGTTAGACATGCAATATTTTTAAACTTTAGCTAGCTAAGGGGAAAAAAAAAAAGATCTCAGTCAAAAACTATATTTCATGAGAGAAAATTATAGTGATATTGATGGTTTGCCAAAACCTCAAGCAGTGACAAAATCCACAGTGTCTTGAAAGAGATGCCTTTGCAAAACCATTCCTTTGCAGATGGCTTAGATTATTGATACTTACAAACACATGACATTATTCGTTCAAACCAGAATTTTGAAAATCTCTGTTGATAAAAAAAATGCAGATTTGTCACACTATCCCAAAATTGCAGAGGAAAAAAGTCACCAAATCCTGCAATTGTTCCTGGGGTTGTTTTATCATGTAGAAGTTGTTGATTTGGTTACATTTCAACATACCCTAGTGTAAAAAGGAAGGAAGGGAGGAAAAAATAACTCGATTTTCCTTTGTTGATATGAACATTACATTTTATGTATTTTTTGTATACTTGAAACTCACAGTGCTAAAAGGGTTTTAGGTGAACAAGAAATGCAGGATCAGATGTGAAATCAGTAAGTAACTCAGATACTTCCACCGAATTTTCTTCCATAAAGGATGTAAAATACCATGCAATTCCCTAGCTGCACTGCAAATGATAGATAAAAAGCCATAGGCATGACTTTTCTGTTTGGGTTATGTAACTGTTCTCAGTGTAAACTACTTTGAATGAAGAGTACATTTGGTCCAAATACAAGAAAATTATTTCATCTCATGATTTTTGTCTCTATGGGAGCTCTATGTGAGGAGTGAAGCCACTTTTTGTGTTACCTGGCACAAAATATAAAACAGATACTCTTTTAAATTACTGTAAAAGGCCCCAGAAACCAAGAAATCCATCATTACAGCCCAGGATACAACTGTCCACTGCCTTAAGTGTAAAATCAATAGTTTTCTGCCCTCTGCCCCCATGGCTGGATGACTGACAAGTACTTCCTTAAAAAAGAACTTTTGAATATGGACAACATTGATTTAATGATGATTAACACTCCTGGCTTCCCACAAAGGGAAAGCAAAAGCTTATGCCATGTGGCTGAGACACTGATATTATCCTTGGAAGATGTTGTCCCATGGGGCAAAGAGAAAGAAAAGTTAAAGTACATTTATTTTAGCATAAAATGACAAGGAAATGTCCTACATACAAGAAGCAATATGCTTTTAACAATTTGTCATATTGGAGAGATCAGAGTGTTTTCATTATCTCTACAACAAAATGTGCCAGAGTGCATTAGCACCTTTGATTAATTCATTTGATTGCTCTTATAACACCGTTTAGTATTTTTGTAGCTAAGAAAAATATCAATGCCACTTCAGTTCCATATTGTTCATGAACATACACTAAATCACCAGTCATTTCATGGAGAGAAAAACATGCTTAACATTTTCTATCTCATGTTTACATCTGTAAGTAAGTAGACTAAGCCAAATCTGGACTGGAGTTGTGCAAAGCTACTGACATGAGTTTTCTGCGATAAATCCATTCTTCCTGGCAGGATAAAGATGTATTATGAAACATGCCATCACTGGTGTGAGTGAATGGCCCAGGAGTGCTGGTTTTTGAGCAAGAAGTGGTCCTCTGATACTCCAGGAGTCAGCAACTGTAAAATTGCATAACTGTGATGATTTAGTGTTACTAAGGCTTTCACCCTGAGACTGGAAAACACTTATCTCAATTCTTCCTCCTCTACAAGACTACTTATGGAAAAAAATTGTAGAAACCAAGCAAGTGATGAAAGCAGGATATGAAATTTCAGAAAACTAAGGTTTGTTTGGAGAAAGGGGAATTAAAAATTGTCTGTAATGGGTTTCATTTATTCTTCTGTGATCCTAGCTGCTTCCTAATGCTTTATGGGTGCAGCGTCAGGCTACTGATACTAGAATCTCTACAGTAATTTACTGTAGGAGACATGAAGAGTGTGAAAGCAACTCATGTTCCCACCCTCATTCTTAAATACAGACTTGCCTGTGGTATGTTCTGTGTTTCCACTAGATGGCTGTTTATTTGTGCCTCTCAGTCTCTCAATCTCCACATCTATAGGCAATGTTAAATTAATTTTCAATTATTTCCAATTATTTCCAATTACATAGTGACACTGCTTATGAAAGTTATATCAGTGAAAGTGATGGATTTGCCTATTAGTCATCATATGATTGACATAATCTACCTGGCCTCGTGCAGAGCATTTCACATTGTCCTGCACAACATCCCTGTCTCTGAACTGGAGAGACATGGATTTGATGGGTGGAGCACTCAGTGAATAAGAAATTGGCTGGATGGTTGCACTCAGGGTTGTGGTCAATGGCTCAATGTCCAAGGTCTGACCAGTGACAAATGGTGTCCCCAGGTGTCAGGCTTGGGATCAGCACTCTTTAACATCTTTGTCAGCAACATGGACAGTGGGATTGAGAGCACCCTCAGCGTGTTCACTGACCACACCCAGCTGTGTGGTTTGGCTGACACACTGGAAGGAAGGGATGCTATCAAGAAGGACCTTCATGGACTTGAGAGGTGGATCATGTGGATCTCCTGAAGTTCAGCAAGGCCAAGTGCAAGGTCCTGTACTTGGGGAGAGGCAATGCCAAGCACAAATACAGGCTGGACTGAGAAGGGACTGAGAGCAGCCCTGAGGGGAAGGACTTGGGGATGTTGGTTGATGAGAAACTCAACCTGAACTGGTGGTGGGGTTTCCATCCATGGAGACAGTCAAAATGCAGCTACACACAGTCATCAACCATCTGCTCCAGCTGCTCCTGCTCTGACCAAGGGCTTGGACTAGACATTCTCTACATGCGCCTCCCAACATTGGCAATTCAGTGAGTCTGTCTCTGACACTTCACACTCATTTTCCCTTCCCTATCTCTCATACTGATGTGGAGATCTGCTGGGTTGAGACTGTCTCTAAGTCTACAGAGTCTTCCCAGGACCATCTGAACCTCCAGGTGTTCTTTCCTCACAGAATGGAGGTCATTTGCTTTCAGAATGCCTGAATTTAAAAATTGCTTGTTTAGGAAAGCACTTACCAATTTGCTTGGCTGTGAGAAGGCTTTTGAGTCATTAAAATAGTGGAGAACTTAGAGTTAATTACAATTAAGTTCATGGACTTCTGAGAAAAGATGGACTTAAGTAAGTTCTTTACTCATCTGGGGCTTTAAAGTGTTCTTGGTTCAATATGTTCAATCTTCTCACTGTGCCTCAGTTCTCATGGCCTTTGCATTTCTCTTGGGGGTTTGGACTCAGTGCTACACTTGAGATTTATCTGTGACTGTCTTATAAACAACTGTGACTACTACAGCCAGCTTCACAGGCTGAGTTGTAGATAATTGTTCTTGCAGCATCTGTACTGGTTTCTAATTCATCTGTGGCTTCACATAGTTTGGTTGATCAAATGCATTGGTTTGAGGAACTCCTGCCGTAGAAACCACAAAACCATCACCACAGCATGAGAATAACTTGTTTTTCTATTCCTGTTCTCTAGATCTGGAATTTGCTGTTTCTGTGGGCTCTCTAAAGCCTGACTCTGGTATTTCCAGAACTTGCCATCAAGTGATTATCTGTTGTGCTTTCTCTGTGAGGAGAAGAGTCCAGGATGTCAAAATCCAGGCCTAACCTCCATCTCTGGGGGTTCTCTTCTACTTTTGCATAGTGTTAGATGGCAACGCCTCTGGATAGGGACTCTTAAGCCTCACTCCTGAGACCTGGTCCTGTTTCCAGCAGGAAGGAGATTCTGCCTGGAGAAGTGTGCAACATTAAGAAGCTTAAGTCCTGAGACAAATGGCTGGGGCACTTTATGAGCATGAGGCTGACTGCCAAGTCTATAGCTCTGTTTTATATCAGATAATATCAGAGAAATAATATGCAGAAGTAATTTAGGAAGAGTGACCAAAATTCCTGGATTGGTCTCTCACAGCCAGGCTCCTCAGGTAATTGCTAGATAGAAGTGGCTTCACCTTCAGAGATTTTTTAGGAGTTGGCTAACCTCAACACTTACAGAAGGCTTTGGTTTGCATGATGTTTTGAGTATGTGCCTCTCTAGATCTGATTTCATTTGCAGTGCTTAACATAAGATGCTTATCTGGCATTTCTAACCATTGCACCAAGTAAATTTTTCAGGTAATGCTATTATTTGCTTAATTCCAGAGGCCTTCATCAGACTGAGATGCTTTAGTAGGGATTTTGTTACAAACCCATCATAATAAAGTAGCCTCTGTGCCACAAAACTTGCAGCTATAGTTAGCAGTGGTGGCAGGCAGTGACACCATGACCCTACCTGTACAGCAACTCTGGTCCAAAAGCCTTTGGCTAATGTTGAGCTGAAACCAGTGAGCCCTGCTGCATGCAAGCTGCATGCCAGACTGCCATGCTCCAGCTGACACCTACCATCTGCTCCAAATTGTGGGCAGCCTGTGGAATGAGCGGGGATGGCAGAAGGTCTCTGTGCTCCACCCACAGACACGTGCCCTCAGGCTCCAGGTCTGAAAGGGTGGTGTAGCCCCATCAGTTCAAGGTTGTCAATAATTTCATCAAAACAATTAAGAGTGCTCATGAATAACTGTAGAGTATCGTGACCTAAATAAAATGGACAAACCAAGGACGTGCTTTCTTCTCCAACATGCAGGCACATGCACATTAATTGTTTGACCCTGAGATCTGATAAGCATCCAGGTCCTAATCAGAGAAAACAAACATATTTGGGTACTTAGCATCTCAGTAGTTGGGTGGAAAGAAAACCTTATTTTGATATGCTGTTGTTATGAAATTACTCCTTATTTCTCCAGGCTTTAATCTCTCATTGTCAGTCTAACAAAGACAGTATGATGCTCAGCAGACTGTTATTCTCAGGCTTGCATCTGTGTACAGTAATTCAGGGTTACTGAATCAATTGCTTGGTCATGGATAAAGGCATGCAGTATCTCCCTGTATTAAATTTGAGAAGTATCAGGATTATCTGCATTTGCAATACAGCAAGCAGTTTGCTGTTGTTCCAAGTCACTATGACACTGCTGAATTAATCATAATAGCAAATGCACTTCGCAGAAGGGCTGAAGTGTAGATTCCCTTTTGCAAAAGCAGCTTGTGGACTTTCTTCGTGATTATTTTTCTCTTGTAGTTACATGGGCTGAACCTGCAGTTACAGAGATGAAAGCAGAAAGCTCCAGGTTTCTGCTCTATTTAAAATGAAGTCATAAGATTGGATATTGTCTTTCTGCAGACTTGGGCAGAGTGCTCTGATTCTACTGCAATACTCAGATGTCAGCACTGAGGTTAGATGTCAGAGCTACCTACCCTGTAAACTCAGCTAAGAAAGGCTGCATTTCCTGACATACTCTTTTCCTTATTTTTAAGGACTTAGTACTTTTTCAATAAAAATAAATTTAATTTGTGGCTACATTTCAGCTCCATTGGTTTGATGGTATAAGTGGAGCAATACCAGCTTTGGATTTAGAGCAGTCGTGTGGCTGAGTCTCTCTGTGCAGCTTTCATGTGGTCTGGTGAGACATTCTTAAAATCCCCAAACATTTTTGAAGATCCTAAACTGGAGACATTCACAATTCTTCCCTCCCTTTCTACTATTAATCCTTCATGTTTTAACAAGCACTGAAGTTAATACAGCCTACACTCTTTCCTGTCACACTGGGCCCCCTCCCTCCTTTCTTTCTGTTGAATAAAGCAATCTGTTCTTTCCCGTCCATACTCTTGTAAATCAAAGGGGTAGATGTCGACACACACCATAACCAAGTATAAACTTCCTTTTTTTAATTAAACAGAGTTCTGACATTTGGTTCGAAGAAGTGTTTGTTTGGTTTTATTTATTTTTTTAATATGTGAAGGATGTCAACTGCTTTTATTTTATTTTTAGTAGAGACAAATTTTGTATGGTACCGCAAATAATTTCTAGCACAAAATCTTTCAGATGTTATTTCACAGTTTAATAGGAAGATGGTTGAGGGGAGCAGTACCGAAGTCTTGGAATTTGAAGCTTTTAGAATTAAGAGGTTACCTCTTTGATTAAGGTTTCTGTACAGATAAATCATGTTTTAACTTTCTTTTCAAATTTAATTTCAAAACCAGCTGTAATTCTGTTGCTATTCTCTCTGCTGTTTTCTTATTGCTACTAATTATACTTAGACAGTTATATGAAACACAGAAATATCCAAGTTCACAATAGCAGGTACTAAAAATAAACAGGACTCTTGGAAGGAGCACAGGCTCTATTTCAGTGTACAATACCAGGTATCTCGGTAGCCAGAGTAAAGTCACCCTAAAGTTGCCTCTTTCAAGATGTCTTGCACCCTTTGTGGTGCAAAACCATAGAAAGGTCCCTAAACCAGAGAAAGTGTTCAGATCTGATACTGCTACTTTCCATGATTATTCTCAGTCCATGACCACAATGGTCACAATAAAAGGGCTTTATTTAATAATTCAGTTGCTGTTTTATTTCTAGATCATGGTTTTAATCCACATCTGCAGTTGAAGTATAACATCTCTATGGTGTTATGTCCCCATGTGTGTGTAGCAAAGCAGGAATGAAATGGTCTCCTGGTTGCCTAGTCAGAAGAAGGCTGGGCAGCTCTCAGAGGGACTGTGAGTGCTTAGACTCTGTAAGTGTTGCTCTTGGTGATTAGGACTGAGAATGAAAGGTTATGAGTAAGTTACATGTGTACTTCTGGCCTTCCTCTTTATTTATTTATTCCTCAGGAGGGCAGACATAAGTGATCAGTGGTTCAGTCCCTATTCTTCAGTTCCTATGGGTGAAGGACTGTAAGTATGGCACCTTTTCATGGTTTTAGCTAAGGAGCAGTACCACAGCTTTGTCCTTTTGCTCTCAGTCCCTCAAGCATGGAAAAGGATCTGCCACTTCAGCTAGAGGGCCACCCATGTCCTGGGGGGCATCAGGCACAGCATTAACAGCCAGACAAGGGAGGGGATTGTCCTGCTCTGCTCTGCACTGGGGCAGCCTCACCTTGAGTATTGTGTGCAGCTTTGGGTGCCACAATATAAAAAAGCCATTAAACTGTTAGAGAGTGTCCAAAGGAGGGCAACAAAGATGGTGAAGAGCCTTGAGGGGAAGCCATATGAGGAGTGCCCAGGGTTCAGCCTGGAGGAGACTGAGGGGAGACCTCACTGCAGTTACAACTTCCTCTTGAGGGGTAGGGGAGGGACAGGTACTGATCTCTTCTCCGTGATGAGCAGTGACAGGACTCAAAGAAATGACATGAAGCTGCATCAGGAGTGATTTATGTTGGATATCAGGAGAAAGTTTTTCACTCAGAGGGTGGTTGAGCACTGGAACAAGCTTCCCCAGGAAAGTGTTACAGCACCAAGCCTGACAGAGTTCAAGAAATATTTGGATAAGACTCTCATCACATGGTGATTCTTAATGGGTCCTATGCAGAAGTTGGACTTGATGATCCTGATGGGTCCCTTCCAACTCAGCATCATCTATTATTCTATGATTCTATGATCTCAGCTGCAGTTTATTTCATTGCCCGCAGTTGTCTGTGTCAGAGTGACCCACAGCAGCATACCATTCATTGATGGTAGTGCTTTTTCACACACATGGGCTCAGCTAGAAAATCCACCCAGGAGCTTCCTGAGAGCCTGCAATATAACCTGGTCTTCTGAAGCCTAGAAATCCCTGTGAACTCCTCGGATTGCTTCTTCCCACTGACAAAGTATTGTTTTTGAGATACATCTGGTGTCAGGCGTAGGCATATGGCACCAGTATGGCAATGCTGGCTCCGGGGGTGGTTTCCTGCAGAAGAAGTCTGGCTGAAGGCAGTAGTCACTGCCTATTGAGAGTTATTATTATTTAGCACCGAGGTCTTTGTGAACTTGTTTGACTGGTGGCTGGGCAGAGTGCCATCCGAGCGTATGGACATGAGCAGAGACAGCCGAGTCTCCAGGGCCTTACACACATCAGATGTGGGTACTGAGGTCAGGCTTCTCAGTAGGGAGAAGCTAAATGACTGTCTGTCCCAAGCACGTGTACCTGTGGTTGACGGGATATGCCATCATTAATCCAAATCTGGGCTGTATTAAGGTTCTAAAATAAAAAACAGCTTTGCCAGCCACTTGAAGAGAGCTGGGGGCCTGTTTAGATCAGTGCATTAGTGGGGAGGGAGGAAGGGAAGGAGCAAGAAGGCAGAGGTGGCTCCACAGTGCTCTTCCCCACAGGCTGAGGTGAGCTGACCCCCCACCAAGGCAGGGGGCAAAGGCTGCTGCCTTCCTCCCCACAACTGCAGACCTCTCCAAGGGCTGGACAACACTTCTGTTTGTGAGGCCCAGCCCTCTCTTTGCTGTAACAAGAGCACAGACATCTTATGTTTTGTTTCTTAATTATGTTTTCAGCACAGTTCTTGCAGCAGCTGAGAGCAGAAGCTTTAGCATTTGAGAACCAGGATTGCCTGTTTTTCCAGGCAAAATCACCAGGTTTACCAGCCTGAGCTCTCTCTTATGCTTGGGCAGTGCTCCTACATGGAGCTAACTGAGGTTTGCTCCTCTGGCCCGTGGAGATGTCTGCTCACCTCCCTGCAGGGGATGAGGCAGCAGCACCAGTATTGTGGCCCCACTAAAAGTACAACATCTGGGTGGAACATCACCATGCCAGAAGCACCAGAAATACTTTAGTAAGGCCACTGAGAAAGCTAGGGAGAGACAGAAAAAGCAAAATCCAGTACGCTGTATTTGCATAGAGGGAGAAAACACCTGAGCATTAAGCTGAAGTAAATACTGAAGTGATTCACTGCACAGTGCAATTCAGAGAAATGCAGATGACCAGACACTGCGATTTTGCCTGTCTCCTGTGGGTCCCAACAGTTGCTCAGACAGATGCTTTGTGGGACCCATAAAAATATAGTGCTGGGAATCTCTTAACCTTAAATGCTGATTTTCTACTGGACACTAAACTCCCTGTGGAATTGCCTTCTGACATGATTCCTCCTACATTTATTTATGCACTGTTGCCATATACTGTGAAACTAACTGCTTTTGTCCTCTGCAACAGGCTACTAAGCCCCTACAGTATAAAATATCCCTAAATGAAAAACTGGGAAGCTTTACCATTGCAATTGGAAAGTGCCGTGAGATTTCCCTAGAAGGGTGTGGTAGCAGTGCAACCAAGGATATGCTGTTATTTTAAAAACCTGACCATGTGCTGGTTCCTCCCCCTTTGAAGTCAGTGGCAAAGCTGTTTCAGAGGAGCAGGACTACTTGAACAGGCAAACAAGAGGCAGCCTGGGGGCAGAAGAGGCTTAGAGAGAATGGTTTCTGCTGCTGTCCTTGAGCACGAAGCTGTTCAGACAGACTGGAGACCTGTCAGCCACTCTCTCCCATTAAGACTAAGAAATGAATACTTTTCAAGTTGTTAAATGAATGGGCTTGATCTTACAGCCCTTACTCATCTGAGTACTGCCATTAATTTTAAGAAAATAATCACTAAATTAAGTGCTATGGAATGGAGTCCCTAAATTGTTAAATTCTAATATTTGACAGAATTTTTTATTGGATAGAAAAATAATGCTGACATAATTAATAGGATGTGAACATTTCACCTTTTGAAGACTGCGAGCTGCCTTGGAGCAAGATGTAAAACTAGAAGCAGTGCAGAGAGCTCAATCCCGTGTCATGTCTGTAGGTTATTTTTGAACTTTATGAAAAACACACTTTAGCATTTTATATCCTGACCATTCAACTGTACTCTGGCATTCCAAATGCAAAAACATGCTAACCATGAAAGCAGAAGTTTTAAAAATACACTGTCCACTTGGCTTCTTTGCCCTGCTTCAGAGTCTCCCAAGTTTGTTTGGGACAAACTTGGGAACTTTGTTGTGGAATGACTGTTTGAACTGGGGTTTCTTAAAATACATGTGGAGCCTTGTAGTTGCTGTGGGGTGTATACAGTGGTGGAGCTGTACTATTTTAAAATCATCTGGCTATTTCACTTCATGTAAGAATATCTGTCAGCTTAGTTATAAGGAATGAGAAGGGTTGATTAAAACAACTCACGAAGCCATTAAACAAAGAGATAAAATGTAGAACATGTGCTGTAGGGTCATTTTAATTATAAAGTGTGGGGGGATCTGTGGAAACTGGATGGCAGCTGTAGTGTAGCTGAGTTTTAAACCCCTCGTAATAGTACCTACATCCTGTTCCTTAGGGGTGGAGTTTCATTGCTGTAAAGCTAGGTCCTTTGGAAATAGTGTTTGGAAACTACCTCTCATTGCTGTGACTGACCATAATGGAATTACTGAGTTCAAGCACTTAGATATGGACTAAAATATCTGACACTAGTCATCTAGTCATCAGGTCTAGACTATGTAACATCAGAGAAATGTATGCAGAAACATTAGGCAAGAGGGGAAGGTATAAAGATGTCAAGTGGACAGCCATGAGGATTCAGAGAAAGTGGTGAAGAAAAAATGTAATGGCAGCCTTTCTCATCGTCTTGAGTATCTTATTAGGTCAAAAAACCCCAGTATTAAATATACTGCTGTATGCTATAAGTATGTTTATTAAGTTCCCTTAGCATAAATCTGGCTTTAAACAATTGATATCAGGCAGCCACATGAATTCCATAAAAACTGTTTAAACTTCCCATTTTGCCTTATTCTCATTAACCTAGTTATAGGCATCAAGAGTTAGCATAGTTAATTCTAGCCCTATCAGAAGGGGTTTCAAGTCTCTCTTGAGTTCAAATCAGTCTTTAGCCACTAGCAATCATCATGAGGAGCAGTAAGAAAAGGAGGCAACACATCTGCCCCTGTCAAAGGATTTACAACCCCATCCACTTCTCCCAGAGACAGGGCTATTACCTGGGTAGACACTGGGTCTAGTTCAGCTTGGCAGCTCCAGTGTTCCTAATTCAACAAAGTTTACATAAATGTCTGTCATGCTTTTTATGCAAATGAAATATGGTAATTGAGTTAACCCTTTGTCATTGAGTAAAGTGTGTTGAGTAAAGAGTAAAGATAGAATTGCCAACACTTCAAAATATCCATTCATTAAAATATAAAAAAAGACTTGCATAAAACAAAGACATAACATCCAGGACCAATTATATAAAAATGGGAAATAATTATTTAAGAAGAGCATGGAAGACTTCAAGGAGTTACTGCTTCTTGCTCTTGGCTGTAGCTTGAAAGTCTGGGAACTCTTCCCTTGAGGACTTCATCTCTCAAATGTATTTTAAAGACATTGAAAAGTGATAGTTGGGATAGATAACAATCTTCATACTGGCTTGTGGGGCACTCTACCAGGTAGCCAGGGTACCCATCACACCAGTCTGGCTCCTAAGCATCCCCAGCTAAAGAAAATATACAAAGATAACTATCTGCCATTAGGATGAGGAAAAACTCAGTTCTGCTTAAACAGCATAAAGTAAAAGGAGGTTCCCTTTGTTCTTAGAAGACCTTGGTAGTAGAGGAATCAGTCTTTGATCCAGAAATGAGACACAGCTTGTCAGCTGATCCTCTCAAGACAGAACACCTTGAGGTGAACTTCGCAGGGTCTTTCACAGACTTGCTTCAAGCTGCCTGAGTTAAAAGTTAGAGGAGAAACAAGTTAAGAGTTTCTCCCATCCACTTCCTGATGGGATATCATGGACCAGGATGTCATTCTCTGTTCGGTTGGCATCTGGTTAGTTAAAGTTCTCATATCTGGAAATAAAATTAAGCACTTTACTATCACTGTCATGGAGAGGTTATCTCAAGTTTTTAACACCATGCTCAGACTCAACCTATATTTTCCCTAGGACCATGGGAACAACATATTTTAGGGTCAAAGTTATTTCTTTGCATGTGTCCTGTTGGCTTCAGTAGAATTACTGGTGTGCAAGGAGTATGAATAAAGTTCATACAGTGATTCCTAAAATACAAAATGCTAATTACAATATGCTTCCCTAGGGAGAGAATTGAAGATGGCTGACCATTGTAACCCCTCTCTTCTCTACCTCTTTTCCCCCAGTCCTCCGTGATGTCAGTCTGTTTCGCCCGCTTTCACCCGAACCTGGTCGTTGGTGGGACGTACTCTGGCCAAATTGTCCTGTGGGATAATCGCAGTCACAGGCGCACTCCCGTTCAGAGAACGCCCTTATCTGCTGCTGCTCACACGGTAAGGATAAAAATCACCTCCTCTTTTCCTTAGAGGAGATGGTCAGCAGGGAAAGGCAGCTGCCTAGTTGTGTTTACAATGCTAGTTGCCACAGATGAAAACAGAAGTGTGGCCCTTGAAGGGGAAAAAGTAGATATGAGGCATGAACAACCACCTCTTGTTAGTGCTTAATCATCGGTCAAGTCAGGACATTATTCTTCTTTCCAAAGAAGAAGGCAGGATTGAGTACAACACTTGAGTGAGGCACCTGTGTGCCAGCACAGTGGCACTGTAATTCTTGTCCCCATTGTAAAGAGAGCCAGACCACTGTGGAGGGTGTATGTCTCTCAGTCCAATGTGGAAGGCAATTGGAATCATTATTGTTGTCTTGGTGTATGCAAATTTCTCCTTTGAACCAGATTAGGCACCTATGAGCATCTCTCAGTGGATTCCTATAGGTAGACACTATTGCCCTTGGAAAGAGTGGGGCAATTTGCTTCTGTTTTGTAATGGAGCAATATGTAAATCCCTGCCATGGTTGTCTGCTCCAGACAGGGCCACAGTTTGCACACTGAAAGAGAGTTTGTTTCAACAGAATTATGCAGGAGAGTATTTTGCTGACCCACAGAGGTAACTTGCAGATAATTAATGATGGTGGCAGTGGGCTCTAGTGAGGAATGTCTGGAAGATGAATGGGCAGAGCAGTTACACAAAATGCCTGAGAAAGAAGAGACTCTGTCTGTGATACAAGGATGATGTCCATGACAGGACAGTCTCTTACACCACAAGATGCTCATATTGTGCTGGAGGAAGAGACAAGCCTGGGTTGCCTGCTAAAGTGTCCTCACTCTGCTATGGCACTGACATCCAGTCCATCCTGCACAAACATCTTGTGCATTCTTGAGCTCTCCTCCTCCAGAGTCTGGGCTCAGGCAGATTCATCAGGAGAGATGGAAGATGGAGTAGCTCATCCTGGGAGCAGGCTTAGGGCAATTCCTGAGTGGAAAGTAGAGAGGAGAAAAATGCAAAAGTATGATATCAGAGTGCAGAAAAACACAGATTTTCTGTAACATAAGGAACTGAACTCGACAAAGCACTCTGAGAGATAAGATAATAATCTTGTTCTAGCAGAATGAAGGATCAGACAAAGTGATAGCACTTTTGCAGCTCCAGCTTTTACAGTTCTGTGAGTCTAATGTTTTGAATTTGCAGATCAAGGTTCAGCTTTCGGTTGACTGTGACAATATAATTCCTGGAGTTAAAAGACAGCTCCAGAAGCCATGCCGTGTGAATTACTGCTAAAGATTCAGTGTGGGGCCAGTATTATGATTGCAAGTCTCTTATATTAAAAATTACAGGTGTGCACAGACATGCTTAGTGGGCCAGGCAATACAAATATTGTTCTGTAAATTTCCACTATCATGAATGTTGATGTAATTACCTAATGATCTGTGCCATGGGTTGCAACTTCAACATTGCTTTTCATTTCCCTAATGTTTTTGCTCATTTTGTTGCCAGTAATGTTGTTCAATCTGCATGAAAAGAAACAGTCTCTCCTGGAAGTGCAATTTAGAGATGTAGCAGACCAGAAAACTAGTGGCAGGAAGCTGACTGTCACTGAAAATTGAACAACTGGGACTCAAAATCTAGTGGAAAAGCAAAGATTAATGGGAAGTAATTTATTTACACGCAAAAATCATTTAAGGCAAAATTGTACCTCCTGGAATTATATATTAAAACAGTTTTATTATTGCAATAGAACAATATGTAATGTTTTGCTTTTGAAAAATATAAATAAATTACTTTCAGTTATGGATGGGCACTTTATGTGCTGTCATGGATTGGTATAAATAAGTGTTTACACAGTCTAACATGAGAAAGCATGATGTTTTAAGGAGTGCTCAGATTTTACAATAAGAGTTGCTTACTTTATATTCATACATAGGAATTACTTACATAAATTGTAAATGAAGTCTTGGTTTGAAAAGGCTGGCTTGAATCTTTTCTGCCAAGAAAAAAAATTAAATTAAGACAACACTACATTAGTGATGTTACTTTTTGTACTGCAAGATACGTGAACTGAATAGTCTTTTTTTAATTTGAACACTTGCTGTATGTGAAAAAGAATTTTTCTCTTTTCTTTCTCTTGCTTTGTTTATTTGAAACAGATAGATCGTGTTGTTTTCCCTGACTTAAACCTTCCTAAAATTTAGTATCACTGATTACTGCCTGGATTCACCAGGAAAGAGAATTCTACCCACAGCTTACTCACTAATTTCCTTTCACACCCACCACACATCTGCACTTGGGACAACAGGAAATTTTAATTAAGACAAAACCTTTTTGCATGATGATTTCATTTCCAAGATAAATAAAAGCAATCTGGCAGCAACCCTTTGAAAGGAAGGAGCCTATTTAGACTTTCTGTGACATACAGTTGGTTGTCCTTTTCGTCTGCTTTACTTACATCTTTTCATTTCTGCCATGAGTTTTATTGTGCATGAAATTGATGGCTGGTAGCCCTGATTAAAGCCAGGCCTGACACACTGAGGTGCTGCTGGAAAGACATGGCTCACTCTTTCCCTCCCACTAAATATTCTAGATATTCCACTGCTTGCTGTAGCTTCCTCCCACCCACTCTGTCTGTTTGGACTACTGGAGGTCAAAAGCCCATGACAAAAATAGGTCTATGCTTATTTCACACATCAGTATGTAGTAATCATGTTTAGCACTGGGGATATTAGCTGACACTAAGCAGCAAGAAGGTCCATGATATGAAGGTAATAGTGTGAGACACATGTGAGGGACCAGTTGGGGTCCATTTGATGATCTGGGAGAAACTAGGTGCCTGACAATCTTGAGAGAAAGAAAATAATTGGCATCAAATGCACCTTGTGAGTGCACCTTACTGGTGTGTACAGGTTGCCTTCAAGCACAAGTTACTATTTCAGCAGCAACTGCTTAGTCCATCTCAGTGTGGGCACAAACACTCTTTGTACAGGTGCTGCACCTTTTGCTCTTGGAGAAGGGACATTTACTGGGCCCACTCAGGTATCAAAGCTGAGCATGAGCCAGAGCTCTGAGGATTTCTGCCATTCCCCACTGACTGGGTAGGTGACCTGCAGCTGGATCTTGACGTAAGTGGCAGTTCTGCCATTCCTTTCAGCAGGACCAAATGCTACGTTCCTAACACTACATGGGGTTGGCTTAGAAGCTCCCTAGGGACCTCTTGTAATTTGGTCCTATTTTTCTTTAATTAAGCAAAGTATTAGAGATTTTTTTTTTTCTGGAGATGCAGGTCTTCTATTTATTGGCAAATGCAGCAGAGAAATTAAATTTTTCTTTGCTTGACTTTTGTGTATGTCTAACCCTTAATTTCGCACAATCACTTGTACTGGTCAAAGGAAATTAGATCTTATTGTTCAGTCTGACTGATTTTTCACTCTGGAGATTGCTGAACTTGACCCATCCCTCATATGTCACCATCAGATATCAGATGATACTTTGGGCTCAAAATGTTACCAGGCTGCTTGGAAAAGGAATAGGCCAAGTTTCATTATGCATCCTAACTGGAATTCAGCCTCCATGGAATTACTGCACTATGGTGAACCAGGTGTAATCCCCTAAATTTAGTCACTCCCCACTTAAAATGAGAGATTTTAAAAGGTGTATTGGCCAATGCTGAAGAACGTTGATGGGCTTGTTCATGTTCTTCAACTGGAGTGCATTTGCAAATATTTAGCATGCAAGCCAAATTCTGACAGAGTTCAAGTTTTATGCAGCTGTTTTCTTCAATAAAGTTTTCATTTTGATTCCGTTTGGACACTTTTCCTCTTACTGCTGGTTATTTTCAGTGTCAAAAGCCATCAGTAGAATGATACATGTCCCTGTGGGTGAAATCTCATCCACATAATTCAGTATTTTCACAGCATTACTCAGCTGGGCTGTTTTATTACGAGGAAAATGAAACTTTGAAAACATTTCTACCTCCATAACGTACTTCTTAAAATTTAAATGAAAAAGAAACACAAAAACCCAAACAAAACCATTCCTATCTGGCAAAAGCTGAGTCTTATATTCTCCAGGCATTGTGTGACTACTTAATCATTCTTTAAAATAACATATGAGACATTAGAAATTTGTTCGTGAAAACATAAGAATGGCTCTCTGACTTGCAGTGTTCTGTGTTTTCAGCATCCTGTGTATTGTGTGAACGTAGTTGGAACACAGAATGCACACAATCTTATTACTGTCTCTACGGATGGCAAAATGTGCTCCTGGAGCCTGGACATGCTCTCAGCTCCACAGGTGGGTTTGTTTTCACCTACATGGGGGGGAAAAACTGCCTTTGGTGGAGCAGAATACCTGGGTAGTGGAACGCAGCTCCTAAAAGCCAAAATCTCACATCCTATACAAACTAAAACCAATGGATGCACTTGAAAGAGTAAAGCTTGCTTCCAGCAGTCTCTACTAAGAGCCAAACCCCATTTCCTTTACCACAAATCATGTAATTATTGTAATACGTTAATACATAGGTCAGTTTCAAGTGAAAATGAAATAGTCCGTTTTAAAACATGGTAATTACAGAAGTCGCCTGTGGTATAAATTGCCCTTATTCCACAGCATTGTTTAACAAATATGGACTAGATTGCACTGCTGCTGAACACACCCTAGGCACTGCAGGTTTCCAAGGCACACAGTCAGAAACTCAGAAACTTACTTTGCTGGCAGCTTTCAATAGCCAAAGGAACAAACAATGCAAATCAAAAGTTTTAGAATTAATTCTCCCCCTCTGAAATGTTTGCTACTATTGTCTGTTCCCCCCCTCCTCTCCTTTGTATAAGAAATGAAAGGAAACACAGGAAAATTGCCCAAACCACTAGTGATTATAATAATGGAAACTAAACAAAGAATCCAATGCTAAAAAAGGTGTATAGAAAGCATCTTTTAAGTGTTATCTTCTGAAGAAGTACATTTTCTATTCCAACACATCACTCATTTTTATACACAGTTTCTTAGAAAAAAATTTAATATCATTTTTACTAAGCATCATGGGATCTGATCTTGTTTCAAAATGCTGCATAGAAACTCCCAGTAATGATTCCATTAATCATGCACTAATGTGCGATTACTACTGAATTATTTGCTCTTCAGTGTTGACACAAGAGGTGGGACTCCTCTATCCTAACCTCAGCCATCTAAAGGTTGATGTGTCAAGTCCAAGTTAGAAATTTTCTGTACAGTTGATGTAAAGAGAGGCTGGTACTTCTGGAGCCTGACTCATCCCATCCAAGTGTTGGTTGCTGAAAAGCCATGTCAGATACCCACCCTGGGACATGGAACTATCCTATCTTAGGGTGGAAGAGGATTCTAAAAGTCATCACTTCTACTCCATTACTCAAAGGGAGGCCAAGTTCAAAGTTTGACCACGTTGCTTATGTAAGGCAATGGTGTGGGGCTAGTAGTTGTGCCCTGGGACTGCAAGAAATCAATACTCTGCAGTAGAAATGGAGGCATCTAAAATGGCCCGGGCATCTATGTTCAGGCACCCTAATCCCTTCCACAGTTTCTCACCTAAACATCAAGAAGATAAATCCCGCCCCTGCATATTACTGGAATACTAAAATCTGAAGCACAGGCCTGTGAACATCTGAGTTCCAGTACCTCATCACTCAAATGGAATTTCCCTGCTCCAAAACTGGCTCTCAACAAGGATGGGAACACACCCCACATTACACTGAAGTTTGGCACATGGCTCATGGTGATCTAGAAAAGAAAGGCACAGGACTTGACATCAAGCTGCATGCCATAGCTTTAAACTGGGAGGATTAAAGTGTTGGTGATGTGTGTCAGCCTGAAACTTTCCAAGGACACAGCTCCAGAGCACTTGTATACAGTCATGGTGTGGGCGCCGGGAGCAGAGAGGCCACCAGAGTCTATGGTCATGTCTCTGCAGAGACACTAAATGATGATCTCAGCCCAGAAGATTTTAACAAAAATATATGATCTCTCTCCCATATTAACAGAATTTCTCTCTCTCACTCACATGTTTACAGAAATATGGGGTGGTCTCCCAGTGCATTTTCCATGCCTTGTTTTGCCTTTATAATAGAACCAAATTTATTTCAAAGAAAAGTATAAACCAAGCAAAAGTATTTCTCTGTGGATTTGCATTGCTCTCCTCTCACAGGGATACCCACCTTCTTAACAGCAAAAAAGCCCTTTTGAGAAAAACCCTACAGTCTTTGGCCCTAGAAGAACAGCAGCATAGACTTTTTAAATATAGAGAACATAACCACTTAAATAGCTAAAAAATGAAAATTATGAAATCATTCAGGCCTTTTGTGGATTCTTGGGTTACACCATTTAGGCTGAAAAACTAAAAATTGTGCAAAATCTGCTCAAAGCATACACATCTTGCAACAGCCACAAACTTGCATGGTGATTGTATTTGCAATTGCAAAAATGGGCATGCTGATTTACTTTAAAATATAGCTACCAAATGAAAACAGAAAACATTCCTGCTGGTTTCTTGCTTGATGGTGGAGTCTAAAGGGAGTGTTTATGGTTACCTCAGAAAATCCCTGAAAAGCAATGCTTAGAATGGTGGTAGTGACAGGACCCCAACTTCTTAATTTTGTTCTGCAAAGGGACAAATAACACAGTGCAATAAATGCCTCACATGCACACGATATTACATGTGCTTCCTGACAACTGATTTCCAGAGTGTAAATAGAAGGGTATTGCATGATTTATTAAAGCCTGAGGCTGGCAAATGTAACCATTAAGGTATTATCTTTAGTTTCTGCCCCATTAGATTTTAAATTCTCACCTGTCATCTCTGGCTGATTTAAGATGATGCAGAAAAGACCAGTGCCTTCCTGCCAGTCTCATATGTGTGACAGACAGCATTGGGGGTGGCAGGAGCATCCTGGTTTGTGACATTGCATCTTCTCACAATGTCTTAGGTGGAAACCGAAGTTCTGTGATTCAAATTATTTCATCTTCCTCTCCTGCTACCCCATGTAATATTTAGAAATCAGTTATTAAAAACCCAACCTAGACTAACAAAAGGAGGATCCCAACATAATAACAAAAACTGTTTTGGTAGGAGAGCATGGAGCTGGTATACAATAAGTCCAAACCAGTGGCGGTCACAGGAATGGCTTTCCCAACCGGAGACGTCAATAACTTTGTCGTTGGCAGTGAAGAGGGAACAGTCTACACAGCCTGTCGTCATGGAAGGTGAAGTTCAGCATTTTGTGCTTATAAAACATTGTGTGCCTGTGTTGATGAGAGATAGCCAAGTGTGTGTAGAGAGTGTTCAGTGTTTGTTTCTCTTGGATCAATGATGTCTGTACTGCTCCTGTGACCAGCAGAGGAGCTGCCCAACTTTGGGCATCTGTGCTACAGCCTGTTATACTGGGACAGTTACCCCAGGCTCCCTGGGTAGTTGGTGGGGAGCAGTGATTACTCTTAGGTTGACTTTATTTACCTTTTCCAGTCATGTGCCTGAAGAGAAGATGACTGGGCCCTGAGAAATGCCTCTTTCTCACCCATGAGATGAGATGAGATGAGATGAGATGAGATGAGATGAGATGAGATGAGATGAGATGAGATGAGATGAGATGAGATGAGATGAAGGTTTACACAGCTGTATACAGGTTTATACACCTAGCTGACATGCAGGTGTCTATGTCTGCACAGGTCGAATGAGGCCCTAGGAGACACTTCTGTTGCAGGGTAATCAGGCCTAAACCACTATCAGATGGTAATCTGCTTTATTTTTTACCATTCTTAGCTCCATCTTCAGTCTTCACAGGGATAAATCAGAGAAGAGCCACCATGGGCCTGGTTCTTTAATAACACGGATGCAGCCACAGTGTGCCACATGGGTTCTGGAGAATCCTGTGCTCTCTCACACACAGTGGTCATGCATAACATGACCCAGGCTGTAGTTTGATACTGCAAGTTTCTCGTTTTGCACCCTGAAAACCTGCAGGATGCTAGTGCACTCTGTTAGCTTCCAGCAGTAGTTTTGTCTCTGGGAAACTTGAAAGGCTTTTGTAAAGAACAAACTTTTACCACTGACAGACTTGGAGCTCATCCCCACCAGTAGTTTGCAATGTTCTCTGAACTTATATTCTATCATATTCTGAATTTATGTTGACCAAAAAGACATTGATACAGTAGTTTAAGATTGTAAGGCTTCTATTACGCATCCCCAGTGTTTTATAAATACCATTTTACATATGTTTTGTTCAGTGTTTTTTATTTAAATTTTTTTTATTTTAACCTGACCACTGACAGTGTTGCAAAATTGTGTCTATCTAGGCATATACTGATAGGCTGTGTGGTGGCTCATGGTTTGAATGAATCTTAAGCTACGAAGATAAATGAAGCATGCCCAAGGGCATTTCTCACTTCTGAATTTTTAGGCTTGCCTGGTTTGTTCCTCACAAGAGGAGGAACGTGCCAGTTCCTCTTTTTAGCACACCTTTTTAGAAACCTTCTACTGACCATTGACAAAAGCTCTTCTGCTCCTGCCTGTCTTTCCTGGGGCTTTTTGCTATGATCCCTGGTTCATTTCCAGAGGCTCCTGTGTCCTTCAGCCCAGCACAGTGAAGAGTCATATGTTATTCTGGAAAAAGGTGTGTCAAAACACTGCAGATACCCAGGATGATCCCAGTGCTCCAGAACTCCCCTTACCCCACTGACTACGTGGCAGATAGCTGGGATAAAATAAGAGGTGTCCTTTGTCTCCAGCATTGCAGGACTCAGCCCCTGCTCCAGCACATGATGTGAGGTCTGGCAGGGGAACCTAAGTGAGGCCACACTGTCCACACAGGAGAGGTGAGGGGACACTGCACCAGCTGGATGAAGGACCAGTTTCCTCTGGCACAGCTCCATATCTCCTTTCAGTACACTGCACTCACACTGGCACAGGCTCATCACAGCTGTGGCTATTTTTAATGTATATTCTTCTACTCGCAATTTTCCTATAATCTAGCTAAAAGGGTAATTTCATGATTCCCTTTTCTGTGTACACTGTGAGACAGCATTGACAACTGATCTGGCATCATTTGCTCCAGGAAGAAGAAAAGGGTGGCACATTCTCTCTTCCACAATGTTTAATGTGTACTTTTCCTTCCTAATAGCTATTCTAGCCTCTGGCTGATGAAATGCACATCTTCCCTTATTCAGAGTAATGACTGTATGATACCTGATCACAGGATCAGTTCCTTCACTTTTTGTGAAAAAGTATTTGCTTCCTAGTGACTTGATTGACTGCTGTGAAAATTTATCTTAGATATTTAAGATAAAAAGAATTGCCCATGATAAGTCATTAACATATCTGCATTTTTATTTTAATGGTTATTCCTTGTGATAATGGCTTACTCAGAGGCATAAGCTATAGTATAATTACAATCAGAATTATTTTATAATTATACAGAAATGTTATTTCAGTCTACAGGAGTAGACAGTGTATGTAGAAGTGAGTAAGGTAAGTCTTAAAAAGTAAGAGAAATTCTCCCTGTGTTCAATTCTGAGCATTAATTTTGCCCACTGGAGTAAACCTCTGCAGGCAAAGGCCTTAGCAGAAGGAGGGAGATTTGCAGGTTAAATAGAATTTTAAAAGGAAACAGGAACCTAACAGTAAAGAAGAGTTATGTTAAATCACTAGGTGGTGAATTGCTCTCTGCATGTAAATCTTTCTTTTTCCTGCAGTAAAGCTGGCATTGGTGAAATTTTTGAAGGCCACCAAGGACCTGTCACAGGAATCAATTGTCACATGGCAGTGGGTCCAATAGACTTTTCCCATCTCTTTGTCACATCATCATTTGACTGGACAGTGAAATTGTGGACCACAAAGGTAAGAAATCCAAGCTGGGCTGCGACAAGTAATGCTACTTGTGAAAATGCTGTTGTCAGAAATATTTTAATACTGTCTATCAAGTCTTAAGAACCAATTAATTGAAAGGCTGTGGTTAGAATGAGCACAGTGATAGAATTGTAAGTAAAATATATTACTAGTGTAACCTCAATCATATTTTCCCTGGAGTAAGCCTTGCCCTTTGGTGGGCCTCCATTTCAGTATTAACCCTAGTGCTGAGCAGTTTCACAAGACAAGGAGATGAGGATGTCTTGTACTCCCAGCCATCAAACAGTCCATTCAGCACTCACTGTGCCAGTTAAATTGCAAGGCTAATACTATGCACCATGGTGGTGCAGGAGCAGGAGCACTTTCCTCTGATAAAGCAACAGAAGAAGTGCACGTACAACTTAGAGCAATCAATATCACTTGTGAAATTCACTGCTGGAGGAGACTCTGATAGCCAAAAGGTATAAAATGTCCCAATGACATTAGACACTAGAAGCAGTGAGGAAGTACATGCTGGAATTTACAGTCATGACTACCAGGGATCTGTTGCTGACTACTCTGTGGCCGTCTGCCTGTGACCTCTTTCAGAGAGAGCAGGAGAACAGCAGAAATGTCACAATCCTGTGAAACTCTGAAACCCCAACACTCCATGGGACAGACTAAACAGACCAACCTGGTTTATTGTACAGGCTGAGTAAAACAGGACAATGAGATGTAAAATCTTAATTATATAGGTAGTCTAAATTTATTTTTTTTATACACCAGAATAGAGAACTGCCTTCCAAATGTCAGATTCTTCCCTTAACCAAGTTGGTTTTATGCCGGCATTTGGTTCACATCTTGAGCTGCACCCAGCAGAATTCCAGTACTGGAAGCTGACCCCAGTCAGGAAGTATCTCAGCATGTGTTCCTCCAAGACATCAGGGTTTGGAGATGCTAGAACAGATGCATAGCAAATGTAAATATGAAAATTATCAGAAGGGCTCATGTGACAGCCTTGTGCTGGAAAAAGAAGCAGTTACCTAGATGATAACTTGAGTCAGCTTCCATAGTAGCTTCCCAATGCTTTTGTTAATGGCCTGATCCAATGTGTGTGCTAATTAACAGGTATCTTTTCCTAATCAGCAGCGACCACAGCTGATCGTTTTGTCTTGAGCATTACACTTCAAGAAACTCGTAATGAGAAAAGTGCATGATTTACCTAATTTCATGTAACTATATACATCACTAGACCCAGCCTTAACCAATGCAAAAGTCATCCAGAAGAGTGGACATGGGCAGGCTGGAATGGGTCTGGAATGGCTCCTAGGTGGTAAACATTAGAAAAGGTTGCAGGATAGCCAAGGGACAGACAGCTTAGATGTTGGCTCACTGGGGCTAGATAGGCCATTTGGTGTGTGAGACAAGGGAGTCCTGGGCAGTGGTGACTGGGGGCAAGGGAATACTGAGGTGTTGAAGCTGAAGCTGAGTGAGAGGAAAAGAATTTTTGGGGAGTGCAGGGAAGATGAAAGGCAAGTATTGAATTCCAATCACACATGTACAGAAACCTCTTGGATTGGTGTTTAACTGTCAGCTTGAGGCTGAATGTGGCAATAAGGGTCTCATTCATCTGCATCTTAAATGAAATTGCATTAATGGCTAATAAAGCCTGATTTTTATTTTAAACTCCTGCGATTTTAGAAGTTAGTAGTAACACTAACACAGCACATTTTAGGCACAAAGACACTGCAGTTAGTAATACACAGTTATCCTTGTGGAATATTTCAGTGACAGAATGGTTGGGTCTGATTTTGTTCAAGACAATCAGTTTTCAAAGAACGAAACCATTTAAATTTCTGATATCTATCAAGCTGTGGCTCATCTGGCAAGAGGGGCTTCCTGAGAAAGCTGTTTGACCAAGCTGGCCGAGCTGTGATGTGCATGTGACACACCACAGCACCGCTCAGAGCTGGAAGCTGCATTGCTGATTTGGATCACTCAGTTTCTTCTGGAGCAAGTTTGAGCAGCAGCAGCAGCCCCAGGCTGCTGCCCTGCCAGCCACTGCCCTGTGAAAACATCCTCTGAGACACTAGACAAGTTCTTGAATTGTGATGAATGTTTTCTTTTTCTCCCCATTCAACTGCATCAGAAGTTTATTTCCATATTGTTGGAATAATTTTCTTGGCTGGAGCTACTACATATTTAAGGCTCTCTTTGTTCAGTTCTCATAGTCAAGGCTCAGTCAATCAGTGGGCTCTGAAAAAAAAATAGTGGATTGATATGAAGTACTAAGTGCTTCTGCTGGCTAATAAGATTTTAGTCAGAATTGGTTTAGTCCTTTAGTTTCTTACTTGTAAATTTAATCTCCCTATCAGCATCCAAAGCCGTATTGCTTTCCTGCTTCTACCAGCGTTGTCTGCTTAATCCTGTGCACATTATCCTCTTTGGTCATGAAATTCAATTCCTTTCTATTTCACAGGTTCAGAGTCAATGTCCAATTGTAAAGTGAACCATAAAAGCTTTGTGTTTATATTGTCTATTGATGTTGTGTAGCATCCTGGGGTGCTTACAAGAAAGGCACTTTCATAGCAGGCATTTGACTGATGGATTGAAAGCACCATCTCCCTTAAAAACTCTCGCTTGACATTTTATAATGTTTTTGTGGTTAACACATTTTCTAGCTAAAGGCAGTTCAACCAGGTGACTAAGATTTTCACTAGCGGATGAATGAGCGTTTTGTAGATAACATTAATACAAGGCTCACATTATCGTCCATCACATTAGCCAAAAATTAGATCCCTATGTGAATAGCAAGCAACCAGAAGCAACAGGAAAAAAAGAGAATTTGCAAAGATAGTTAACTTGATAACCACGGCATTACCTGGTTCCTGATGAAGTTAATAAGGCTTTCAACATGAATTCATGCTACACCATGTGAGCAAGTCTTGGAAGCAGAGCTGTCAAAGGGAAGTTCCAATGTGAAGTGTCTGTGGAGCTCTGCCCTTAATTAGGTAGTGTCGGTACGATGCTTTGAAGAGGTAAAGTGCTAAGTGGAAATGCTAAGTGTTGTTAATTAATTAAACACTAATCCTCGTGAATGAATAGCATGAGGTTAAATAATGAAATGTAAGTATTGTTATTATTACAGCAATTGCTGTTTGGAGAGCAAATTTTTTGATATTGTGTCAAGAGATGGAAGCTGTCTTGGAATTATTAAAACATAGCAAAACATAAGCTGATTTCAGCTAAAGCCTAGAAGGTGGCTTGTTTGCTGCTAAGGGAGTTACTAAGGGTCTGGACAGAGAGCTGGATTTTGTTAGCTTTTTCATCCTTCACATGCCTTCTTTAGCTCTTATCCTTCCACTGAGGGGATGTGCTAATGACTAGTGTTCTCTTCTTGCATGTATGCCTAAGTCATGCTCAGATGAAGTTGGATCCTCTTGGATCTTTTAGTATGTAGAGCTTTCACACTTTGGTTTCTTATGCAGCCACTGGAAAGAAGTAACAGTACTGCATACATTAGACACCTCTTGGAGAGATCACCATTCCTGCCCACTACTGACTATGCAGGAGCCCAAGTCTGGCAGATGATCAGTTGCTGTAGCTTTTGGTGGCTTTTTGCATCTGCGCAGCCTCAGGCCATATCTGAACTGGCAGACGTGTCAGCACTTTTGAGCTCCCAAGTCTGTCTTCTTATTCTGGCTTCTCCCAAACCACTACCAGGAAGGAATCAGCCTCTTTATCCCACACCACACACACATATACATGTGCACCTTGATTTGCAGCCAGAATCCTGTGGAATCCTTTACTACTCCTCCCTCTGACTGATTTTGGTGGGGCTCAAATGTCTATCTCAGGGGACAATTTCACTCCTCTTATTTTGGATACCTGACTAGAATGGTCTCCTTCACTGCTGCATTACCACACAAAGCTCCTTCTTTTCTCTTTGATAAAAGCAATTAAAATGATTAATTTGATTAATCACTGTCCAGATGTTAATTTTATCTGATTATAGGGAATGACAAAGGGTGATAAAGTAACATGCTGGGATTTCATTGAAATGGTTTCTCTGTGGTGTGAGTTCAGAATTTTGAGTTTGGTCCAAAAGCAAGGCAATGAATGAATTTGCTTCAGAGCACACTTTCTGTCAAAAGGCCAAGTTGACTTGGGGAAGAGGGTGGAGTTGCCTGTTCAGACAGGATTTTTTTAGGTTTTGCCCTTTACCTCTGGAGCCAGAGGTCTGGCTCTCATCCAGCTGTATTAAAAAAAAAAAAAAAAAAAAAAAAAAAAAAAAAAAAAGGCATTTTCTAGGTAATTTTAAAGAGCAAAACCAAAGTGAAGTCAGGTGGCTTGAAATCAGTCCCAAGTTTTTCACTTGAAATACTTCTCATTGTTTCGGTTTTCTGTGTAGCCATATTTGATAAGTGCTAGGAATATATTCATCAGCTGGCCAATATACTTAATTTACTCACATGAAACATGGTGCTTCTTTGTTACATTTCATGAAGAATGGCACACACAAATAAAACAGTCATCTAAAATACTGAGTTGTAAAAAACTCAGTGGGCTAAACTGTATTTCAGAAAACCCTAATATAAATCCAGCTGTTGCAGTGAAAGCTGTATTTGCACATGGAAAGCAGAATTGGATTTCAGGAGCTTATATAATCTGTGCAAAACAAAGTCATCATTCCTTTTTTCCCTGAAATCAAAATTCCAAACCTCCCACTGACAGTTCTGGTGCAGAATTACACTGGAGGATAAGGCTCACATGGAATAGTGAAGCATTTCAGGACAATTATCAGTATATAAAGCCCAGGACTTCTTCCCTAATGGAAATTTTCTCCCACCTGCTTCAGGCAGCAATCTTTTCTCTGCCATGTGAGAGACTTTTGTTATCAGTAAAAAAAAAGGAACAATGTTCAAAGTCCTACAAGATGAAGTCGTCTTCAATAATAATTAGCCTCAAAATCATTGCTTGCTGACCCATGAAAGCTCTGCGGGCATCCTGGTGGCAGCAGCTACAAATACTAATCTTGACTGTTTAGCAGACAGTGCTGTAACATCGGGCTGTGTCAGCCATCCTGCAATGTTCCTTGTGCTCTTGCTTCCTGGCAGCTGAACTGCAGCAGCGGGGTCGCTTGAAAGGCTGGCAATTCGCTGAGTACACATGCAATGCTGGGCCAGGTACCCTGCCATGAGGCAGCATTTTCCATTAAAAAGAAAAATTGAATTTTCAGGGGCCTCATACTGAACGTTCCTGTCAGAATCACAGGGGTGGGAAACAACCAAACCACAGCTACATTATCCCACTCCTCTCTCCGCCTTGCAATTTGAGCTAAACTACCTCTCTTTAACAACTTGAGGCCCAAAGCAGGGAGAGCAGTCCCACTGACCCCAGAAGAGAGACGTGCAGAACCTCAGTGCGTGCCGCTGCCTCTCCTGCAGGACAGGAAAGCACCAGCACACCAATCCAGCTTCTCCCAAATCATCTCACTCATTCTCCAGCTCTGCTTCCTTGTCCTGTCTGTGTGGTATATAAACAAGGAGTGACAGCTGGATGTCAAAGACCAAATCTGTCCTTCAGTGTTTCACTCTGTGTTTCCTCTGACCAGGATTTGGTCATTCTTCCGTCAACATGCTTTGCTTATATTTCTCAGCAAGTCCCTCAAGAGCTTTTCTGAAAAAGAATCCAGGAACACAGTAATATAAAGGCAGGAGTATGAACTACAGAAACTATGAATCAGTTTTCTAGGCAAGGACAGTAAGACTTTCTATAGTGTTTTGAGCTTCTTAAAAGAAATTGAGCCATTTTTAGAAGTAGGTAGAAATTCCAAAAGAAAGCAAGAGTATTTCTAAAGAAGTCTCTTGACACAAATGTATAGTAAGTAGTTTAGGAAGAAGTGTTGTCCTGCTTAGAGCATGTTTTAAATAAAAGGTGGAAAACTTGATTACCATTGAGTGATGAAGTCAGCAGTCTGAGGAAATACAGAACAAATGGGCGATACCTGTATAGGCTTTTCCAGTGTTGCTGTCTGCACTTGCCTCCAGCTTGATGTGGGTGAATGAAGCAGAGAATATTAAACCTCACAGAATGGAAACCCATAGGCACAACTCTTGTAATTGCAGAGTAAGAGGGGCTCCAGATTAGGAATTAAACTGGATGATCTAAAATGCAGAAACAAGAATACACCAGGCTGGCCAGAAGGAACTAGGGACAAAAGTGAGCTGGGGAGCTCTGTAAGTCAGTCTGTCTTACAGTCTTACATACATTCTGATGTTTTTAAAGTTCATCCATTGCAAGCAAACCTTTTAAATCATTTAAATTTACAGTAGGCATTAAGTAATGCACATTTATATCAAATTCACTGAAAATAGTTCCTCAGCTAACATGAAGGGGTGAAGAGGAACGCCCGGCTCTTTTTTTTTTTTTTTTTTTTTTTTTTTTTTTTTTTTTTTTAAATAAAAAGGTCTTTTTCCATTGGGTAAGTGGAAAGCCACAGTAGAAGAGAGCTTTTGAAGTAGAGCAGCACAGCCAGAATGTGTTGCCCCTCTGCTGAGTACTTAAGGAGTTAAGGAGGATTAACCACATAGGTAGTTTACCTGTCAGTAAAACTAGCTTCCAGGCTATCTCCACAGATTTCAAAAGCTCTGCTGTTTGAATTTCTGATGCTCTTAAAAGACAAGTGCTGTCTGACTTTTCCAAGTTCTTTTATTTTTTTCTTCATACCATAGTATTAGACATTAAGATCAGTTCTCATTAAAACCGCCTGTGCCAATCATCAAACCTTTTTTCCTTTGCTTCCTTCTTTTATACTCACTCGTGGCGCTTTGACTTTGAAAGAAACCACAAAAATGTAATCATCAGGTTATCTCCAGACTTGGTCTGCTCTCATAGCCCCTTTCCTTTCTGTCTTACCCTTGTCCCCTCCTCCATCCATAATAATTCCCACATGTTTATGCAAAAAATATTGGACTTCCTTTTATTATTGACAATAAAGAAAGGCAACAGTTTCAGTATCTCTGCAAGAACAATAGTTTCTAAATGTGAACAGTTTTCTGCCTTGTCTGTCTGCAACTTTTAGAATGCTAAAGCCCAATCAGTGTAACAATACTACAGCACTTAAACAAAAGGGTTGTGAAGAGTGTAGGGATCATTTCCACACTCACTTCTTTCCCCCTGTTGCTACTGAGTCTAAAACTTAAACCTGTTATCTTGCCAATCAAGTCAGTTTAGACTTGATTCGGTGACCTAGTAGTTATCTGACAGTGATGTGACACAACATACAGATTGGTCATAGCCCAGTGAAATGTTCTTTGAGTCCCAGAGCCTCATCTGCAATCCAGCACTGAAACTGACAGCCAGAAGGAATTTTAAGGCAGGTAAAGGAGTTTTTACTCATGTAACTCAGTTCAGGGTACCTCAGTTAGCCAGTGACATTGAGTGGCTAAAGCTGAACATCCCCCTTTTGCTTTCCCATTGCCATCCTTTGAAGGTCTGTCCAGTCTTGGAAGAGGTGGAGCAGGCTACAAGTTATGAGTTGTACAGTACTGGGGTCTGTAGGATAATGATACCCTTTGTGGAGAATGCAGACAGGCTTTGCTGAGCCACCAGGGATGTACCTGTAACTACTGCTTCTGATTTATGACATCTAGTAGCAGTTCCTGGGAATACTGTAACTTTTAAAAACCAGCATAAAGTGAACTAAGTCCCACAAATATAGTATCCAAGTAGGAGCTATTGGATAATCCTAGATCACTGTAACTATTAGAAAATAGATTTGGGAGCACATGGTAGTCCAGAACTGGCAAAATTCCCGTGGAGATCAATCAGTCTGAATGAAAACCAGGGCCTTTGGGTCTTTGACTTCATACAAATGGAGAGAGCACGTGAAGGCTTGCAAGAGCTGTAGAGCCTTATACAGAGCAGAGGACTTAACTTCACACCACAGGAGTAGGGACAAGTAACCCTAAACATCTAATAGCTGGTGTTCTGAGAAGGACACCATTAAAGGGAGAAGGTCAAGACCAGAGTAATTTGATGAATATTTGCCTCAATATTCCCAGCAGCTTTTAGTTTCTGCTATACTGTCTGCATGTTTTGAGTTGGCCTGGTCTTTAAGTGGCACTGTCAGAAGGGAAACAATGAGCCTGGATTCAGCAAAACATTGAGGTCTCTTTCAAGATGGAGAAGACAGGGCCTTTAAAACACTGAACAAGCTCAAATCCTATCCTGAGCAGAAGTTCCATGAGCTGTGCTCTGTCCCAGTTTCTTTCACATCGTGTAGTCAGTGTGACTCTGCAGCACTCACTTTAAAGAAAGACAGAAGATTGTACCTTCCCTATGTGTTATCTCTGCTGAAAGAGATGTCTTTTTTTGACATCATTTTGCAGGTCATCGTTTTTGTTTTTTTTTTTAAATCAATAATGACTATTTATAGAATACTTGGTCTCACAGGGACCAGGTTCATATAATCATAGAATGATTTGGGTTGAAGTATCTGTAAAGTTAATCTCATTCCCAGCTCCTATTCCCTGGTTTGTTCAAGGGCCAGAGGAGTAGACACTCTGCTCAGGACCACTCTGGCTCTGCTCTTTCCAAGTGTCTGAAAGCCTGAGCTTGGGCCTAAACAAACAACATTAGCTTGTTCAGAAAGTTTCTATGCCAAGGACTAATGAATCTGTCATATTTGCTGCACACCTAGAAAAACAAAAAGCTTGAATCAACTTGAAATACTGCACAACACTGATGGCTGTTGTTAATATGGTGAGAGCCAGAAGTATGGTATTTGGCTTATCATCTTTAGAATAGAAGACAATTGAGTAGAAAGAAAGAAGTAGAGACAGCAGAGTGTGTGGTGTCACCACACATCTGTACTGCTGAAGGTGCAGTCTACGAAAGTACCTTTAAGTGGAGCTGACACCCACAGAAATTGTGGCAATATGTAAAAAAAAATGCTTCTTTCATGAAATGGGCAATGCCAATAGTTTTTTCCATGGCTTTTCAGAAGTCAGATGCTAGTTAAAACCTGTGGATATGTATACATTCCTTTATATGGATAATTAGCTACTTTATGTGTGGCGCCTCCTGGATTAAAGAAAATTCTTCTATGCAAATACGTGGAATAGACTGGTCAGATTTTTATGTGTAAAAAAAAACCTCTTTTATATAAATGTGTAGAATTTATTTAGGTGAACTTCTTATTTCATAGACAAGTCTTACTTCCTAGACAGCCAGTGGGTACTTAAAATGTTCAGTCTTCATTGTCCTCTTAAGCAATGCCTCTATACAAACAGTGAGGATAAATGATTGACTTTGATAACACGTTTAAATAAATAAGAAAAAAAATCACGTATTGGAATTGGCTTTTTGCTTTTTCCACTAAATGCTCAAATCATGTCCTTTTGGAATCAATGGCAAAACTCCATTGATTCTTTAGGGCTGTATTTTTACCCTACAATGTTCTTTTTCACTAATAAGTAGATTTGGCCCAAGTTTTTCTGAAGATACTGCTTTAAACTATTTCTTCTGTTCTACTGAATAACAGAGTGGGTTGATATTTTAGAATGAAAGCTCATCAAGTTTAAATTTCAGTTGTTTTATAATAATAGCCATATGTTAGTTATGGATTGTGTAGGTCTGAAGTTTTGGTAATTTAAAACTGCTTTAAAGTGACCTTTACATGGTTCCACATTTCAACATTTTCTAAAAGCAGTCGGTATCGGTTCTTACTCATAAATTGTAGCATTACAAGATCTGCAGGCCTGGGCCCGTAGTGAGGAAGCAGGCTCGCAGTAAGGAAGTCCTGTGAACATTAATACACACATTTAAACTCAGAAATGGAGTCTGCACAACGAAATCAACATAACTGCTCTCAGAGCAGATGAAATGTAATGTCAACTTTTAAGAAAGGCCAGTCGCTGTTAGTATTGAAGACAGGGCACAAAGCAAGATGAACCTCATGCAGTTGTTGTGTTCTTCTCTGGTTAAACAGTGCAAGAAGACAAGACAATATGGGAAATACTTTCTCTTTTTTCACTGGCAGCTAGTCAAGCTTGGAGGATAGTGATACTGGGGGCAGTGTGAATGTGTAGCTCAGCTCCACTACCACTGCCTGATTTCTGCCATATGATTTCTCCCTGATTTCCCAACCACACTGCAGCTCATCTTGTGCTTTGGTTGGACTGCTCACAATCCTGCAATTTCTTACTTCTTTGCAGTGCTCCATACCCTATTGTTCTCCATTAATTTGTGTCATTCCTTGCATGTCTGAGATCTTTCTCAAAAGTTGTATTCCTGTTGTCCACACTTTCCCTCTGACTTTCTATCTGACTGAATATTTCCACTGTTATGGTAAAGGCATTTACCATTTCATTTTTGGTATCTGACGCTTTTCACATCAAATTCCATTACCTTGAAAGTGTTTTTATTTTGATAACAGGGAAACAGAGGCACATCAGCTAAAGCTATTTGCTGGAGACTGCACAACATGTGTACAGCAAGATACAGACTAGCACTAAATCTCCTCACCCTTCCTTCTAATGCCTTGGTCTATAGGCATGTAGTGGAAAATAAAGTAACAGAACTAAAAAAAAAACATTTAAAAAGTGCCACATTCGAGATCAAAACAAGTTTTGATATGCTGACAAAAAGGAAATGCTGATTGAAATTTGCCCTGGATTGATTGATATCTTAATAGGCCCTTAAATTCTGTGGAATTTTGTTACTTCTCCCATGACATGAAATGTTAAAATGCTGTATGTGCAGCACTTTTCCCATGAATAAGAAAAATACCATCCCTCTAGCAGTTGACCAGATTTTTTTTTTGTTTGGTATACTACTATCTTCAATGCCCACCAGGATTTAGACACTTGATATATTTGAACCTAAATTCGGTGTTTTCAGTGAAAATCCACAGTGCAGCATTGGGAATCCATGTAGCCCTCTCTGAATACTATTTCCTAGCTCACAGTTGTAAAGATTCACTTTGACATTTCCTATGAAATACCTCTGCCTCTTCAAAAGTTTAGTGTTCATTTGGTCCTAAACCCTGGAAAAGCTTTAGCACAGGCATGTACGTAATTCCATTAACACATATAAGTAATATAATAAAATAGTAATATAGTAAGCAGATGCATATGTGTTCGGAGAAAAAGACCTTCCTCTGGTGCAACAACATTTTTGTAATTTTTTCATTTTCTTTTGCAAAACTCCAGCCTGGGAAAAGAAATTATAATGTTGTATAAATTTGAGGTAGTAAGGTCAAGCTCTAATGGGATTTCATTGTTACACAAAATGTTTGCTAGTCTTAAGAAATGGACAAAAACCATTAGCCTGGTTATGAAAATTTGAGACCCAATCCTGTAATCAAAGCATCTTTCATTAATTCAAGCAGAGGAAAACCCAGCCTCTGGAATAAATCCCTATATATTTTCAGAATGTTTTCAAATTACGAAGTCATGTAATTAAATCTTGGAATACTTCCAGTGATTTTTTGTGATACCTGTGATGACCAGAAATATTACAGAATTGTTTACAATACAGTGCTGCAATGGCAATACACCACATCAATACTCAGAGACATGGCAGCATGGAGATGGACACACACCTGTCCCATGTGCTGACCCTGCACTGCTTCCAGCCCCAACATCCATCCAGGCGCCATGGGGTGCAAGAGGACCAAAACCAAAACTAGCAAGAACCCATCTGTAAATAGATGTCTAACCGACTGTGTTTTCGTTTTATTATTAATTTATATGAGAGGAAAGCTATATAATAATTGCCATTATTATAAAAGTCACTCCGCTTTTCGGAAAAATAATGCACGGCTATGCATTGAGGGACTCCGGACAATGTTTCCTTTGTAAAATGCACTAGGTTGCATTCCAGAGGGACCCGACCGAGATGTTCTACGGGTGCGACCTGCACACTTCCACGGCCCGCTCCGTGATGCTGCATTTCCCGGGGCGGGGGGACGGCGGGCGCCCGTCCTGCCGGGCCGCGCTCGCCAGGGAGGCGGCAGGGAACGGCAGGAGGAGGGAGGCACTGAGGGAGACCCTCGGAGAAGTCCCATTGTTTAGATTTCTGTCACAAGCCATGAGAATACTTAATTTCTTTCATCTCTGGAGTTTTCATTATCATTCAAATTTCATTTTCCATTAATTGATCGGGGATTAGCGAAGCTATTATGCAAAAATTAAAGACAAGCCAGATGCAATGAATAATTCATGAGGGACAATTACACTTTATTCCTGGTGTACTTCCTAACTTCTCCC
>JANPWX010000195.1:1229776-1362204 GCA_024734555.1 Trochalopteron elliotii
CCGGCTGCGGCACCCCCGGCAGAAAGCCAACGCAATTAAATGCCGCGGTGCCGGCTCGGGGAGGAGGCGCCTTCCCCCTCTGTTATTTTAAGGCGCACTTTTAAAGCGCCCTCGTTCTTCAGGTTTTTTTTATCCCCCCACCCCGTTTCTGGCGCACGACGCTCCAAGCGCCAGGTTAGTGATGCCGGCCCTCACCCAGGGGGTCACACCTTGGCAGCCCGGCCACTGACTGCCAGCGGGGACCGGGCTCCTGTTGGATTGCGAGACTTCTCTGCCTCTGTACTTACCCTCTGCGCCAGATTCTCTGGGGACTGTGACTTGGAGGCCCCGTGCCAGTGCCCCCAGCTTATCAGAAAACAAGCGTGTGCCCCTGCATCTCCCCTCGCATCCTGCCTTTGAGTTGCTTGGTACCCCGCTTCAGTCGTTTAAAGCACAGAGCATCTCTCTCACATGTTATTCGGGGCTTTACACTCTCACCGTTTTTTTGTCTGTAAACTTTGCTGTGGAACTTAAAGGTTCAAATGCAAATAACAAATAAATTTTCACCGCTGTTAGCTAAATAGTGGAGACGATTGGAAAGGAAAGATCTCAAAGGTCTCACCTTTGAATTTCACTGGCAAGAAAACATTAATCAGAGCACTTTTAGAAAAGATTGAGACTGCTAAACACTTTTTTTAAAAAGTGTCTTTCCGAATGTGCCAAACCCTGTTTTTTTCCTCCTATTATTTCAAAATTTTAAAAACACCAGAGGTTTAAACTGATACTGTTTGTTCTGGATTTGAGTTTCCTCCAAAAATGATTTTCAGAAAACCTGTCATCACCTGAGGTCAGTCTTAGATGGCCAGCAATCAGTTCTCAGCACAAAAATTGAGGTATTTTTACACATACAAAATCTTCCACATTTTTACTTAATGTAGTGTAAAAACTTAATGCAATGTAAAATTAGAACAAACAGACTGTAAGAAAATAAAACATCACATATTAGCTGGCGAGTTTCTTTTTATATCCAAAAAAGAGAAAGTGGAAGAGCAAGCGGCAGTATTTTCCTCCATACGCCGTATTTTAATTTTTTTTTTTTGTTGTTTAAAGATTAGTTGGATCATTAATATACCTTTCACGTAAACCTGCTATGTGTTTCAGTCAGAGTAAAATACGGGTGCAGTTTATGGCTTCCAGTGAGTGGTGCTTGCCATAAATAAGCATGGACAGGTAAGAGGAACCAGCACCGAGCACTGCACTGTCAAGGGGAGCAGCGAGGCCTTTTGAAGTGCTCCGAGCAGGAAGCAGTGCAGCCTTTTTAATTAGAGCATATACAGCTGGAGGATATACAGGAGGAGTCTCCTAAGAATTTATTTTGGGAAGGGAGGGACATATCCTTCAGGTGTTCTCATTAATGCAGGCTTAAACACAGAGCATAAAACCCAGCATTTTGAGAAGAAAAAAAACAAACCCTTTCCCCCCAAGTACCAGGGCTGAAATTGAAATAAACTGATGTTTTGCCATTTTACTCAAGGAGACCATAATTTCTTTCCAAAAAATTAGTCTGGACTGCTTGATCCCATTCCCATCAGTAATAAGGCTGTATGTAGCAAACCACTGCATGTTTTCAGTGTGTTTACATATAAATATATAGGAACATCAGAAAAAAGAATTAATTTCAAGCTTCATCCTGCTTTTGTTCTGCATGCAAGGCCACCCCCTGATTTCACAAATTATTTCCTTTCTGAGAGGTCAAAATCAGCTCTCATGTAAGGATAAGACTGGAATTATTTCCATGGTATCCAAGCTTTATGTTTTTGTGAGAATCAAATTTGGGTCTCTGGACACAGAAATATCATTTGGTTTCCTTACTGAGCACTGATGAAACAAATAAAAAAATCTCTATAAATGATAAACTGGCAAATTCTGAATAGATGTGAAGTTTTGTTGTGCAGGAGAAGTAACAAAAGTATCTCTGAAAGCGAGAACTGCAAACAGTTCTTCTAAGCATCGTAACTGAAAGCGATCGTCGTTTGCTTTTACCCTCTATCTGGTAGGTCGTAATTAGCTAATAATTTTCCAGATTTCTGTAATTGATTATGCCATTTAAGTCTGCACAGGTATTTGCTAAGAAAAACTCCTTGTCAGCACTTCTGCCTTTGTAATAAGAGATCTTGAAACACCTATTTTTTAGATCATTATTACTTTTAGATGTCAGATATGTGATGTCAAAGTATTTGTGAAGACAGTAGAAAATGACAGGTCTATTGCTGTGTTTAACTGCTAGCTATTGATAAAAATCTCTGTGTAAGAACTAGATGTGATTGTTATTAATGAGTCCTGGCTTTGTTTAATTTGGGAAATAAGCCGCATTAATATTTAGGTATTATTTTGAAAATCAATTAAGGAAACACCTGGGTTTAGTTACAATATGCTACCTTCAAATTTCTGAATCACAGCAGAGTTTCCACTAGTGTTGCTCTCGGTATTTATTGAAAACATTTTTCCTGAGAGCTAAATGCTTTCTGACCAAATAACTTAGATCACTGGACTGTACCAAGGATTTAATCAGTGTAATACTTATTTTCAAAATCTCATTGCGAAGTTGCAAGGCCATTGGTGTACTTCATGTTTATTTCTGCATATCAGAATTTTTTTTTTTTTGTAATAGCAAGGAAGATCATCACGTTTTATTTTATATCTGATAAATGCATATAAAAAAAGTTTAAAAGAAAAAAATCCTTACCCACTCCATCATTCTTTTGCAAACTGAATATTATTTTTATGGATCAATGTAGTGAGGTTTGCAAACAGCTTCAGGATAGCAAATACTGATTTCTTACCTTTGTATCTGTAACACTGATTTTTTGATCAAGATTGGAGAAGATCTCTTGGTGCTTGAAGAGTCTTATTTATGTATGAACTGATACAAAACTGACTAACAAAGTCGCTTATTTCTTCTGTGTTATATCCTGTTCAGATGTTTCTCAGTTTTTTTGCATACTGTACCTTAGCTTTTAAAGTGTAAGGATGGTGTCTATAGCTAGAAACAGGTAACAGATATATTTGCAAGCAGGTTTTGACACTACCTGGGCAATAAAAGTAGTAATAAAAAGCTATATTCTTATCATGCAGGTTTATCTCACTGCGTCTTTTTTAATCTGTTATCTGTTAAAATTTCATTTCAAAATTGTTTAAAATCTGACAAGTACCAACTTCAGAGAATTTATAAAGTACTTCAAACGTGATTTTAAAAACATAATGCTACCATTATAAATAAACTCTTACCTTGAAATCTAAAATAGGCATGTGTAATTTAAACTATCACTACTAGCAGACAAATCTATTTTAAGATACTATGGTTTGACTATGTTTCTTTCCGTATCACTGGAGAAAAGGATTTTTCTTTGGATTTTTAAAGACTGTTTCAGTTTTGCTTTTTATTTTGTTAGATAGCTTTGTGGATTAACAACAGGATTTTTCAAAACCATTGGGTTTTGAAAAAAGCATGGGTTCTGTCTTGTGTCTGCGGCATTCGTACTGCCTGTTTTTATGTGGAACACTGAAAGAATGCTGTATTAACAACAACAAAAAGTAAACCCCCAAAAACAAAAGCCTAAACCAAACTCCAGCTCTAGAGTTATGTATTACAGTCATCTGAAAGATTTTGTGAAAATTCAATGCCTTAAATATACACTGTATATTTGTACATGAAACACATATCTGTGATCTACAGTTTCTGAGAAACATAGCTGGTTAGTGGCTTTGTCCTCTAAAATGTGGCATTTTGCTGTTTGAAAAAAAACATTCCCAAATGTTATGAAATTAATTTTGGCTGGATTTTTTTTCTTTTTTTTTTTTAGAAATCCGTGATCACAGCACTTAAACTTGCTTGTTTTCTACTGTGATTTTTATCATTGATTAATGACTCAATGTCAGCTTAAGGCCATTGGCTCTTCTTAGGTAACAGACTAGGGAGAAGGAGTTAGTGCATGCCAGGTTTTTTGGGTAATACTGCTTTGGACAGGACCTAGGCCTTGCACAGTGAGGAGATGAGTCCAGTAGTTATTTGCATTTGAATTACTTCCTAGAGGGGGAGAGGATGGTATCTGCTTTCTGATTGGTATCCGGCATTATTTCTACATCAAACAAAATCCTCCTGCATTTCTCATGGAGGGCTCAGGACACTGCAATGAAGCCCTTTGCTGAGGCGATGCTTTAGGCTGTGGCAGAATCCTTGCGCTTGAGGTGCCAGTTGGTTTGGTAGCCTGGTGTCAGGGCTGCTGAGGGGGAGCAGGGAGCTCCATGGGGAGAGTCAAGGGAAGCAGCCCTGCTTCCCGGTCCTTGTCCAGCTGCTGGCGTGGCAGTCACCGCTGTGGCTGTAACGAGAGTCTCAGCAAGTCTGCAGGGGTTCGGCTTCCTGCTGTCACTCATCTGCTGTGACTCAATGAAGGCATTAGGCCTGAGGAGGAGACTGCCATCGTAGCTATACAATGTTCATTTTGAAATTATTTTTCTCCAGGATCTTTAGACCTGTCTCACAACAAAAATGTAAAGCCACAGTCAGAGAACTGAGATCAAGTCAGCAAAATACTGGTTTTGTTAATCTTGCCAGTTTGTCAGTGTTCACACCAGGGTTTAATATGACCTGCAAGCTGCTTTCTTCCTGCTCCTGCTGCACTGTACTGCCAATGAGGACAGAAGGAGAACTTGTCACTCCTTTCAGGGCAGCCTGGACTCCGGTTCTTGTCCAGCTACCTCTTTTTAACATGGACTGCTCTTCATTCTATACCCATTTATAGATCCTGGGACAGTCGTTTGTCATCTCGCAGCGTGACCAAAACCATTTCCCACCAGATGGATCTGGTGGAGGAGCTGTTTTTGCAGCTATCCTATCCCATTTGCCTTGACCTAAAAGGCATTGAAACTAAAGCCCTTGTTTGGAAGGCTGTTACGCCAAGCTACAGGCTCCTTGCTCAAGCAGGTTCTCTCCTATTAAAGGCAGCTGGGTGGAGCATTAGTAGGCTTGCAGGTTACTGTCATTTGTCATATGAGGTGACCTAAATCAACTGAATGATCCACCTATCTGGGACAAACGCCCACACAGTTCCTTCCTCCTGCAGCATCTTTTGATGCCCTCATTCCAGTGTAGATGACAAATACTTCTCTTAAGATCATGTTCATTGCTTTATTCATCCCACGCATTAACCAGAATCTTTATGTATTCTTGTGGATCACCTGTTAAGTTGGTTGACTTGGGGCAGGGAGGGGGTTTAGGAATTAGACAGCATCCAGGTGTATTTAAAGCAGAAGTAATGTCCTGGGGATGTAAAAGAGAATTGTGGGAATATATTGTAGGAGTTCCAAAATGTCAGCTCAGCTGTTCTCACTTCTGCCATGTCCTCACTCTAAAGTGATTAGCTCAGGACTTTTCTGATGGAATACCTAAATTTCAACCTCTGCATCTAGCCACAGAGGTGAGTATGGATTCAAAGGATGTGTCAGCATGAATACAGAGATGTGTCTGCTGACCATCATGTTATCTGGGCCTGAGTCAGAAGCCAGGGCAGGAGTGAAGCCAGATCCTGCTCTCAGTTGGTTCTTGGTCATGTTAGTGACTTCTGAGAAAAAAAGATTTGGTTTTGCATGTTCCCAGGGCTAAGGGGGAAAAATGGTTTCACTTACTGCCCTTTACTGTTCATTCCAAGCAATCTCTTACTCTTCTCTCTTTTTACACATGCAATCAAAAAAACAATGAACCCTTATGCTTTTTTTCCTCAATGAGAGTTGTTTGCTTCTTCCATCAATGCCAAGGGACTTTGACTCATCAGGGACATTCAAAACTGACCTCTGAGTCTGTAGGCAGTGTGATTTGATTGTCCTTCCTGTTCCTATTGTTTCAACAGGTTCCCACAGCCAGTGTCACCATAGAAGGAGCGTCTGCCCTCAACCGTGTCCGCTGGGCCCAGGCTGGGAAGGAGGTCGCAGTTGGCGATTCAGAAGGCCGCATATGGGTCTATGATGTTGGAGAGGTATCTTCTTTTGGGATTATTTTGTGGTTTGTTTGTTTTGTTGGGGTTCTGTGTTTTGTTTTTAAGCTCAGCTCCTGGAGACTGCCACATCCAAGTTTAAGAAAGAAATCTGTTGTGTTCTTTCAGTGGAGTCCTCATTGAATTTGGGTTGCCAACAGTGTGTTAGTCGTAGAGCTGCCTTGCAAAAGAGCTAACTTGTTGAAGTCTCATGAGAGAAGTCTCTTTTGAAAGCTTCCAGTGTTTTTTAGGCTGTTTTTTTTATAATGATCCTGTGGGTACAGTTGGAAAAAGTTAAAAGAACATAAAGAAAAAATTGAGGTGCAAAAGAGGCAGTGCTGTTCTAAAGTTGGTCCTAAAGGGTTTTACCTTTTATACTCCAGTATCTCTTATTTTGTGACTGGCTCATTGCTGTAAAGTTTTGTCAGCCTGACGTGCACAGAATGCATCTGTTCTTTTGATACTGCTTCATATGTCTGAATATGTGCAAAAGTACAAACAGGAGAAAATGTGAGGTGTCCTTTTGAAGGATGGTAGGTGCATGTGTGGTAGACTCTAGCAGGATGCATATTCTGTGTCTAAGGATGCTCTCAATTCATCCTGCTACGTCTTATAACAAGCATCTAAACTGCAGAGTGTTTGGCAGTGATGAATCTAACTCTTTGTTGATGAATGCAGTATAAATTGTTCCATAGGCATTATAATCCCTTGGAACAGTTAAGGGTGAATCTCTGAGCAATCAGCTTTTATGTAGAGAATTTGTTTTCCATCATTATCTGTGATAGGATACTGAGATACCCATCTCTACACAGTAGGGAAACATTATAGAATGCATACAGAATTATCTGTAACTCTCATAAAGTGATTTTATGGCCCATAGCAAAATTGCTTGTGCATGACTCATATTTTTGGATTTCATTCACTAGTGCAGGAGTTGCCCTTCCTCACAAATGTTTGTTGAAACTTCTTGCCATGTTGTTAGCATAATCTCTAAATTGTATAAGGTTACTGGGCTCAGATTTCCACTGTCACACTGGCAGGTCAGCTGTTTTTATTTATTTTTCATTTTTGCATGACTGTTCTGTCTTTCAAGTGATATGACAGGCTGTGGCAATGTCTTTGATGACAGCACAGTCTGATCTTGTCTGAGAGTCTAGACAGGCTGTAGAAATGTCTCTTTTTGCATATCATACACCAAATCATTCATAGGACTGTTTACTCCTGCAAGCTCACCCAGAAGAAAATAGTGTTCTATGCAGAAGTAGCAATACTGAAGTTTTTGACCTTTCCTCTGTATAATAAGACGTCATCTTGCAAAATGAGTCATAGTGATACACTAGAATAAAAAAGAAAGACAAGCTTCTATTACTTGAAAAAGAAAACAGAGTTGTTCAGCAGTATTGATTTGTGTGAGTCCAGTTCAGTGCTACATAAAGGGTTCTGCTTCAGGGATGTTGTGTGCCCTGCCCATGCAGAGCCTCAGTGTCTCCAGCTCAGCTCCATATGTGCTTAAGTAAACCACTGGATGGATGTCTATCCACATGGCTACTGACAGACCATTGCCAATCCTCCTCTTCTGTAATGAATGAAGGAGCTCATTAATTTGTCTCCTGATTCAGTCAGGCAGTATCAGTCTCTGCAGTAGTTCCTGCATGAAATTTAGGAGAGGTCGTCTGGCCTGCAGCACTGCTGGGGCTGCTGTGTTGTTAGTTCTTCTTCTGGTTTAAAAGAGAAGGGTGCTCATATATTCTCTAGCCCATCTGTTCTCATTATAAAACCTCAAGTGAGATGCAGAGATACTTTGCAGATCAAGAGCGTGGAACCAAGGGCAGGTACAGTGAGTAGCAACCTCTTGGATCATTAAGCTTGTGGGCCAGTCTGTAAAGAGCTCATTGATCCATCCTTAGGTGTCCTCAGGCATGATGCACAGGGGATTCTCAGTGCACATGCACTTTTGGAAGTGTCTGGTACAGAAATATGGCAGCCTTTAAGGATTTTGCTTTACTTCACTGTCCAGATACTGGCAAGTTTTTGGCTCAGCTGGGGTCCTCCTTTGACTGTCCTTTTTGTAGGGGTTTGATTCTGGGATCTGATGGGGCTGGTCTGATAGTTTAGAAAGAAAAGTTCTTCTCCTGCCAGCCATCCTTGGCTGCATCCCTCACTGCCCAGCTTTTGTGCAGGTAGCAGTGCTTGTCACCACTCACATCATGCAGAGAGAGACGTATCACTAGAGTATATTTATTTGTTTGTTTTGTTTTCTTTGGGCTGTTTTTCTCCGTGAACTGACTCATGTGGGAGTAGATGAGCGAGCCTGTGACTGGGGTCGAGGCGCTGGGGGCTGGACTGTACAGCACCCAGCAGCAGCTAACTTCGTATTTGACCCAGCACTGTTGCAAATCCTGACACTGGGCTGTCAAAGCTGACCTTTCAGTGACAGCACTCTCCTTGTCTCCTACAACATCAGCTTCTGAAAAGGCCTCATCACTGGAAGAACTCATCTCTGCCTGACTGATAACTCACTGGCATCCACTTGTTTGAAGGTGCATCTCCCTGATTTGGGAAGATGGGTGTCATTACCAGCATTAGAAAGTCAGCAGGCCACTTTACAAAGACCCTAAATACACTCACCAAAATCATTAATGCTCCACTTATACTGCACCCTTTTAGAAACCTCTGTTTTCTTGTGAGTGTTCCAAATGTCACATTAGATCAGCTGTAATCTCATAAAGCACTGGTTCCATCAGAAGAGAAAAATACTATATATTTGTATTTTAATACAGAATAGTAACTTTGAACTTCACCTTGCTAATAAACGGTTTTTCTTACCTGTTTTTTAGACAGCAGTGACTCAGTGAATTTTGATCAGGGCAGAAAACATCAGGCTATCAACCATTAAGGAAAAAAATTAAGTGGTAGGAATTTTTCCTTTTATAGATTCATCACAGTTTTAAGGAACTATCCTAGAGAGCAGTAAAATTTACTGCTGCTATTAACCCATATGGTATAAAAAGAAAACATGTGACCCAGGTGAAAAAACTTAAGACATAAGGCCTAACCTTGCATCCTTTGTGAAGGTAAGGAGTGTGGGATCGGGGCTGTTTTCACTGGTGTAAGAATTTAGGATTTGGCCCATGTTGTGATATGTTATCCAGTCATGGTCTTTATGACAACAAGAAATGTCAGACAAATGAAGAACATGTCAGGGTCCATGACCAGGGAGTTAAAAATAATGGTGACACTTTCAGTTAGGCTGTATAGTGTTATCTCCTTTGACTATGTACTTTTAGTTGTTTGATTTTGGCATCACATCTGAAAATAACTGAACACATTTATTTTCACAGTGAGGGGTCTATTTTCTCCTCTATGCGTGTTCTTTATGCCCATTAGCATTAATGGGAGTTACACACACACAATTCCAGTGGAGAGGAGACTTAAACAGTCCATATAGATGTGCTCTTGTGGATCAGTAAGCACTGTTTTAAAGAAAGTGAATTATAAAATGAAATAAAAACCCAAACACTCAAAAATCTGATTGTTTCAATGTGATGGGATCTTCTTAAACCTATATAACTTAACTAGAACATATAACCAATCACTGTAAATACACTTTAGTCTTTGTAAGATCTAAATATTCAAACTTTTGCTGGCATAGTAGTTGTGATATTATCATTGTGATAGCTTGTATAATATATTTTAGCTTCTGTGGCCTTACAGCTTATTTATTGGGCAGCAATTTTTCTGTATGGTAGAAGCTGATTTTAACAGAACATGGACCAATGCCTATAGATTTATTCACATGTTCAGGTGATTGATAGTTAGACCTAACTGCATGTCTGTTTTGCAGATATATTTTCTAGAAAGCTTGCTCCCATTGTGCACGCTTCAGTGATGTTACACAATGCCTGCTGTCATAAATATTCTCTAACAACCATGTTTGTTGCTTTCCTGGCTTATTGGAAATGCTCTTTACAACCTTTGGTTGTAAAAGAAGAAGCTTCTCATCCACCTTCTATTATTTCTTTCTTTTTCTCCATTCATCTCTACCAGGTCATATTTTGCTTTCACTGTGAGTACACAGATACTGTGAGTGTGACTGTGAGTCACTGACTTATTGATTCTAATAAAATATAGAATAAGTTTGCAGCATAGGATCACAGAATTTGAAACTGTAATCGCAAGAAACATAATGCAGTACATTATTCTGTTAAAGTGGTTACAGGACAAACTATTGCATCTGTTTGGCAGTTTTTCAGACAGTTCTAGTCATGCTTTTAAAAGGCAACTAGTATGACAGGTGGACTGGAGAGAAGTAAGAAAATGTCTTTCTCAAGACCATCCAGGAAGGCTGGCTCTGCTAACCAAGGAGTTACCTGGGGTTGTTTGTATGGTTATTACCTCTTGTCCTGGTTTCCTTGCAGTGAAATCAGAATCATATGGATGTTTATGTGACTTTGTTAGGTTTCAGAGTTAATACTGCCTTAAGCCTTTTTAGGGCTGCTGTGTTAGGTTGTTTGTGTACTTCCCCATTTGCTCCATGACAGGTGTTAATCCCATATCTCATTTTCAAGTACATGACCAGCGAGGGAGGAGCTGGTCACTGCCCTGGAGTATGTGGAGGAAATGGTACAGTAAGGATACCGCGCCAGTGCCTGTAAAATAATTTTCTTTGATTTCACCAGCCTTTAACAGTTGCTCTGAGATTCTTAGGGTTCTAGACAGAAACAAGAGCATATTTGTGACCAGCTGTCACATTTCAGCGTGACTGTTGAGTCACTTGTTTTTCTGGCTGGAGTGGGGAAGCATTTGTACTTTTGTACTCCTGTCTTGTGATCCCTGTGTTTCACTATAGATTTTGTATGGAAAACACATATCCAGCATCTGTTTCATGCAGTTAAAAACTGCCGTAGCCCAGAGAGAGAAATATGAAGCTAGGTTTTGTGTCATGTAGTTATCCAGGTAGATTTTCCAGTAGGTTTACTTTTGCCATCATAAAGCTTCTGTAGAGCATATATTGGGTTGGGAAATGTTTTTGCCACAAAAGCAGAGTTGAGGCTCTCCATAAAAAAAAAATATTTTAAAATCTGCGTTGAGTTACTAGTATCCTTGGAACACAGATAAATGGCTCACGCACATATCATGAAGGCAAATTTGAGCAATAATAAGGGGTTGTGCATACAACCAAGTTTTATTCAAAAGCATTCAAAGATTAAGTAAGACACAGTAGTTACAACAACACACACGGTCCAGGCATAAAGGATAATTAAATTTCACCATTGATATTTCTGCTAGGAAGGCTGGAACCCTGGCCTTAGAGAATTTTAAAAACATGTTTTAACAAAGTAGAATCTCTTAAGAGTAGATGGAAAATGTAAAGAACTAAGGTTTTGATTTGCTTCCTCTTTTCCCCCAGTTTTATAAATTGAAAGATTTTAAAACTGGAAACATTTGGAGATGACAAAAAAAACCCCAGGAACTTCAGCTTTTTACTTGAATAATGTCTGAAATATTGAGCAGAACAAACTCCTCGTCCCTCATCATTTCAATTTTGACTGATACAGTCTGTATTCACAAAGGGATTTTTGAAGTAGGGTAAATAAGAACTCTCTAATGAAAAAAACGTACTAGTTTGAAATCAGTCAATTTAATTACTGTGTTTTATGAAGGCCATTACCCATTGCTGATTACTAGGGTGATAAAATCTTTAAGCTTTGGTAGCCTCCATAGGGGGTGAGCTGATCTAAGTAGAGCAAAGTCCAGTCATTATCACCCTAAATACTTATGTTTCTCATTACAATATTCATTACTTTAGGTTGCTGTGAATGCTTTGAGGTCTTTATGTAAGCACTGGTTTATTCCTCTGTAGGAAAACAATGTTATGTTGATAAGTTAAAACCAAGTGTTTATATGCTTCTGCAGTTTAAAATGAGGCTTAGCTACATCCATACATAGAAATACATAAATTTATATCTCTGAGTATGAATTTCCCTATGCACACCTATCGATGGCTGTTTGCTTGTCAGTGTGGTTGTATTAGTCTGATAAGAAATGGAAAGTGATATGAGTTACCTTGTTATTTCAGTCTGTTTAGGTACTTAAAGAAGCTGGAATGGAGGCTTATGTTCCTAATAACAATCTTTATTAGGGAAGTACTTTTCAACAGGGAAAACTGAGCCGTGATCTAATTAATCTGAGTTACCTAAGGCTGGTTGTTGAGGATTGGAGCTCTTTATCTCCAGTGCCAGCCTGGGCCCTTGTGCTTCCCTTTCTCTGCCACCTCTTGAGTATCATGTGGCGTCACTGGCTCTCTGCCCTTCTCAGTCTCCCTCATCATGGGTTTCAGACTTACAAAGCAGCTTCATAAAACTGATGTTGTCTAAAAGATCAAAACTTTGCAAATGCTCTTTGCACCTTTGGTTGTACAAGAAGCAGCCTCTCATCCACCTTCTATTATTTTTCCTTTTTTTCCCCATTTATCTCTTTCAGGTCACATTCTACTTGCACTGTGAGTGCAAAATCCCTTACTCTTATGTTTAAAAACATATTTTATTTTAAAAAAGAACTCCTGAAATATGTCAGAGAGGGATGTGGATCCGGATTACAAGGACAGGAGGGTAACCTGTAGAAAGGGACAGAAGAGCTTGATGTAATTAAGGCAGGGAAGCCTGAGCCTGGTGGCAATATAGATATTTCATGTTCTTGCAGAGTGCTTGGGGCCAGAGGAGGTGACCTAGAGGACATGCTGCCACCAACGCATGTGGCTGCAAGCTGGTCATGTATTCATTGGAGTCAAAAATTAAAAGAATATTTTTAACTATCAGAAGGCTGAAGTCCCAGAGTGGGTAGAGACAATGGGACAAACATGCTCTCAGAGTGAGACATGCCTGTCCCCAGGATTTTGTGGTGTGCTTGTGTGTGATGCAGAGGTGGGTCACACCTGGTGTACAGGGTTGCTCTCCTGCCCATGCCCGGATATCTGCTTGTTCCTGGCAACACTTTCTTCTGTTTCTCTCTCTGGATAAATGGAGACAAAATTCTACTTCCATTTTACTACCTAAATGTTACTTGTTAAAATTATAGGAGGAAGTGTCAGATTTTTAATGAAGGTATCTTTTTTTTCCCTCATTTGTTGATTAGACAGTGAAATTAAATGGGTATTAGTTAAAACAGACAGAAAGGGTTGGGGGTTTAAATGATCATCTTAAAAATTCAGTTGATTGTTATTCTTAGTTTCCACTTGGTTCTGATGAAATATTTCAGCAGTTCTCCAGAGATAGTTTACTAGCTCCCCAGAGAATTTCATGGGATAAAAAGACATGAGTTTCCAATGTGATACAAATATCTTTTAGAAGAATTTTTCAACTTCTCATTATATGAAATAAAAACCTTGAGAAACCCAGTCAACCAACCAACAAAACTCTGGTCCTACTCCTTTTTATTAATTTGCACACTACTTTTAAAGCTGACTTATGTTTCCTTTTCCTTTGCAAAGGCCCAGATCCTCCCCCTGCAGAGAGGATCAGAGAGAACAAGCCACATGTGACAGGAGTTAATCATGTAGCTTAATGCACTATTGGAAGGCACTCAGATAAGGAAGTGATGAGAGCGGCAGAAGAGAATCTGTAAGAGATCATTCCCTTTCTGCACAGTGCAGCCTGCAGGAGGGGGAGAAGGGAGAGTTGTGTGTGACAGTCTTCCTGCTGGTATTTTCCTGCTGAGCTGGGAAGCACTGTAAAGGGCAAGAGAAAAAGAGCAAAGGGAAGCCCAGATCGGAAATACCTGTCGACATGGACATTACTGGGGCTTCACTGCTAGTTTCTCAGTTACTGCTTCTCCTGAAAATTTGTCAAGAGGCTTAGTGGAAAACAGAGTCTGGGTCCAGGCTTTCTATGGTAGCTGTACCTCAGACAGTGGTTTCAGCTTTAGCTGCTCTGCATCTGTCCTAACCCTGTATCATGGAACACTGTGGGGGAGCACAGCTGTAGTCAGTGCATGTTAGTGGTGTCACAGAGTAAGTATTTTAAATATCTAGTTAGTCTCTTGGGTGACATTTTCTCTGAAATTTTTTACCCCCTTTCTGATGTAAAAAGAAATGTTACTGAAAAATGTCCATAGCTTCAAGTAACAGAGAGTATGGAAGAGGAAAATTGCCAAGTATGAAATCTAGTTTGAGCTCAGTTTGTGTGCAGCAATTTGCAAAATTCACAGAAATCTGTGACTTATCATTGTGGTGTTAAAACACTTTTGAGACAAGAGCTGTTTTGTATAATTAATTTTTTTCAGAGGGCTTTTGTGGTTTCAACCTGTCATATCCAGTAGCAGTTTTCATTTTGAGAATCCTTAACTATGTTTTCAATCTTTATGGATTGCAGAATGGTCTATATTTTGAACATGAAAAAAGACTTAATTCGTGACTTGGAAAGTAACAGCTGACGTATCAACTGAGGATAACTCTGGGTCTTAATAAATTCTATTTTACAGCTAAAATTCTATACTTTGTGTTTAATTTAAATGTGAAATGTATACTGCAATGCCTAAAATGATGGAAGGATCTGTGTCAGAAATGGAAAAATAAAAATCCAACAAAATAAAACTCACTGCAATTTCATGATGGATAAGCTCTTTCAGATCATGGGATGTGTACAAAATCTTGGAGAAGGCAGCAACTCTCCTGCTGACTAAAAGCTGCTATAGTGAGAGTCCATTTGCCAACTGAGAAACAGAAGGCTGTGGCAGAAGTCCTTTACAGTTCCAGTTCTGCCAGGTTTCCTGGCATGAATCATGGCATGGACATGGCTAGCTTGGTCTGGATGGGAGGCAAGCTGAGCTGATTTATTTTTTCCCTGAGGCAACAGTCCTTCACACAGCTGAACTTCCAGGGAGGTACCTTTGCCAGTCCAGCTGCCCCACAAGCTGAGGCTCTGGTATTTCAAGTAAGAATGATGGGCCCATTCTTCCAATCAATGTAGTTGTCAGTAAAAACATTAATACTAGGTCTTGGAAAGAACAGGTCAAGGGCTCCTTACCTTCTAGTTTAGTTCTTTGGTATTTGTAGGCTTTCTTGTGCAACGATGACAACTGATTACATAATTTGGTATAGGAAGAATCCTGATCCTTTAGCTCCAAATGTGGAATGTCCTGAAATGCATGTAAAAAATTCCAGGAATTTTCAATGACTTTGAGAAATGACAATTGCAGCAGGGCTGAGATCCCCATGGGAGGTGAATGGTAGGCAGCATGTCTCACTGTTTTTCTCAATCCACCTGTAAATTGATGGCATTACAGAAGAAGTGGAATGGCAGGAACTGCAAGAACTTTTTGTTGCTTAGGGCATCACCTCTGTTGAAGCAGAATTGTGAGCTTTCCTTAAGCATGGCAGAAGCTCTTTCTGCTGATTAACTGTATTGAATCTCTTTTGTTTCAGGACGACTGATGATTACTGAATGTTTTATCCTCTATAGTTGATATCAAGTGCAGCATTTTGATACGTTAGTTGAGGGAAGCATAATCTGTTTGATAGCTTGGACATCATTCCTTCTGGTTAACTCAGGAGAGCCTAAGCCAACTCTGGTTTTAGAGGCAGAACTGTAGCATTGTCTACAATTAAAGATACTTCCCACTTCTTTGTTTTCTATATGCCCTATCAAGCTGTAATCCTTCAGGCTGAAGTTTTCCATAATTGATGTTTGCTTCTAGCACAGGTTTTGTTGTTTCTTACCTTTTTTTTTTTTTTAAGATTAAAGACAGTACCATAACAGAAAATTAATAACATGCTCAAATTGAGGGAGTTAGTCTTAGCTCTGACATTTCCTATCTTTGAAGTGTTACAGTCTGCAGTCTTAATGTTCTGTTAACATGAATTTATGTGTCATGTATGTATAATTTATGGGCTGTGTTGTATTTTGTTCTTTTAGACTGGCATCGAGATGACTGATGCAGACAAAGAGTACTAAGTTTAGAAAAGAATTAATGGGCATTCAAATGTTCAGTTCTTTTGTAGGCCCTTTGTACAGCATATCTTTGCACATTACATATAAATTATTAAAGTATCACTATTGTTAGCTTGGTATTCAAAACATAATTTGGCATCAACTGTGTAACAATTCAGAAGTTACTGTTCTCCTTAGAAGAAAAAAGTCAGAGTTAGCTTAAAATTTATTCAGTTTTTGTTTAAGTTGGGGGGTCTTGATATCAACTAATATTTTGTCTTTTTTTTTTACTAAGACAGCATGAGTTTAAATCAGACCCTGCTGGTGAATTGCAAAGAAATAAATCACAACAGACATTAATCTAGATGAGGGCTAAGTAATTAACTTCATAGAAGGGTGGTGTATATTGTGTCTGTGACACTAGACTGACTGCTGTGCATAGAATAAATGCAGTATTTAGGTTGCCTATGGTATTCCACCCCTTCAATTAAGTAAACAAATATATATAGAGCTACTCTGGAGTGTATCCTTTGTGGTCTAAACACTGTATCTTATTAAAATCATCTGCATGCAGTATGTGGGGTTTGAGTTCCTGCCAGTGGTTTCATCCATTGTTAACAGTGATGCTCGGCTCTCCCAAGAGTTAAATACAGTGGTACTTTAGTTATGTGGAAAGGGTGCTCTTGGTTACTTTGGTGGCCACTTCGTTGCATATTACCTCCCACTTTGTTTCCATCCATGTGTGTGGCATAGGGTGTTGCCTGAAAAAATATAGGCTTTTTGAGGAAATAAAATATCCATATAGGTTGAGAAAAATATCAAAGGCAGCCTGTAATTGATTCTGGGGGGTAAGACCAGGGCCAGAATAGGTGTGTTCCTGCCTGCTCTATATGTGTTATCAAGATATTTAATATTTACATTCTCATATCTGTTTTCACCTCAACAATAATGACAAGACATCTGCTGAACTCCAGAAGATAGGACCAGTTCTGAAAGTGGAACTATAATAGTTTGTTGTTTGTATTGTAATCCTCATTCTACAAGTGTTGTCTTTTACCCAGAAAATGAGACCAAGAGATTGTTCTGTTTTTTAGAAATCATCAAGTTCAAATAGTTACAGTTTATCATCATGAAACACATTTTTACCTACAGCATCATAACTGCATTCAGATGTTAATCCATTGCTCAAAGTATTTGCAGCAGATTTCTTTTCAGCACTTAGAGATACAGGCAATATAGGTTAACAAAATTTTTGCTCAGAGATAATACAGCTAAAACTACATTTGCCTGAAGCTATGTTTATTTGATGATGCTGTTAAATTGAATTGAAGGAATATTAAAAAGGTGATAAGCCACATACACAAATAACTTAGTGTGAAGTCTGAGATTTTAGTCACTAGTTCACCAGATTTGCTGTTGTCCACAAATTTTGATTAATCTGAGTATTTTCTAAGTTTTAATTAGCTGTCTCTTCAAAGAGTGTTTAACTTGCCCTTCTAAAAATCGTAATAGCAATGGGCTATTTTAGAACATTAATTTTTATATAGTTTTTTTATTTTCTCTGCTAGATATAAGATTTTATGGCATATACAGCTCTGTGGAAGCAGAGGCAAGTAAACAGAATTGTCTAAAATAAGATCAGCCTTTGCTTCCAAACAGCAACAAACCCAAATGAAACTAACAAAAGATGCATGTTAATCAGAACATGTCTGACTTCTTGGAGCATGGTGATTAGCTATAGGAAAGCCATCAATTTAGATCAGAACAAGCTTTTTCTTAACACAAAAGTAAGAAAGCATTGTGCTTCTACAAAATGTTTGAATGGGTCACAGATTTTTGAACTGGGAACCACTATCACCCTTGGAGTGTATCTTGGACCACCATGCCGGCTCGTCTGCAAACTCGTAATTGGAAACAGTGTGTGGCACTGGGGCGGCGTGGGCTGGCTGCAACCACAGCCTCTGGCAGATCTTCTGAGCCCTGGTGTAGCTGCTCATTGTCAGATTCTCCATTTACACCTGTGTCCACGGGATGTGTGGGTCAGAAGTGTGACAGGCCGTGCAGGAAAACTTCACCCCTTCACAACAACCTCCCAGTCAGTGACGATGCTGAGGAGGTTCTTCCCATGGCTGTTTTTTGCTTTGAGGCTCCTGAACTGTAGGTGAAGCCAAAAAAACAGCGACTATTAAACTGGTGACTGGGATCATGTAATAGTTTCAGCAGTGATCAGTGCTGCAGGTTATGAGCTATTGTCTCAGTGACAGGTAAATAAGCCCATGAAGTACAGTGATTAAAAGGAAATGGAACAGGTTCAACATAGACAACTGTGCTCCCTTTGAGCTTATAGGACACTGCTTCCTCTGAAGTGGAGGTGGCTGCTGCTGCTGAAATTGCATTTTTACTCCTTCTCAGGAGAGTCCACTGCCCTCAAAGGAGAGCTGTGATGGACAAGAGCTTGGAGGGATGAAGGCAGGAAGAGTTTGTCCACTCCCATCCCAAAGATTTAGAGGCTTCAAGGAAGGCAAGGAGCCAGAAATAAAGTGCAATATCCTCAATGAATAATTCATTGGCGGGAAAGTGGTTTTTTAGGGAAACTGAAGCTATACAGGGATTTGGACAAATTCAGCTGAAACACTCTCAGCCATAAAAAAGATGGATAGGAGGGGAATATACAGAAGTCTTGAAATATGTTGTAGTATCTTGTTTCAACCATCTGGATAGATTCCTTTAAAAGGCACATGAAAAGTTTAGAGGTTTTGTCTCAAAATCTTTCTCTCCTTCTCCTCTCCTCTCCTTTTCCCCTTTTCCTTTTCCTCTTCCTTTTCCTTTTCCCCAGCTTTAAAGAGCAAGGGTACTAGAAGGTGTTAATTTATCTGAAAATGAAATTGATGTTGATTTATATCTTCAGGCACTGGTGTTTTTTTCCTTTCCTGCTTGCTGGGGGAGCCCAGCACTGACTGACTCAGAGGACGGCACCAAGAGTTGTCTGGTCAGAGCATCTCTTTTTCCTGAGCTCTGTCACAGCGCTCAGTGAAGTTGCTAATTGCACAGTTTCTAGGAAAACACAGAAATACAGCTTGTGGTTGTTAAATCTCTGGTGTATGGATTGGAAGGTCTGCACACAGAGGAAGTCCCTGGCTGCATGAGAAGGTGGAGGAGGCTGGTTTTGGTGAAGTTCACGTGCCTGGTGTTGCCTGTGCTCCCTGGTGAGTCTCAGGGACAGAGCACTGTCTCGTGCCTCCCAGATGCACATAAACCATCTCCTTGGTCATTCCTAGTGGGGAGCAGGGCACGTTTTGGGACAGGAAAGCTGACAGGTAAGTGAAGTGCTTGGCTAGAGTGATCTCCCAAGAAACAGAAGCTTCAGAAGGTTCAAGGGCTCTGTGGTAGCACTGAGATACAGGTTGGTTGTGTACTGCATAAATCATGTAGAATGGTGACACATCAGCAAGGCAAGGGTGGGTGCTTGTCAGGAAGATCCTGGCAGCCATTTTTCATGGATAATACTGGTTTTCCTCATTAGAATTACTGTCTGATGCAACCTAAACCTACCATGATGTTAAAACTAAAGCAGTGTGAGTAATTCAGTCAATTAATTAGGTGTGGGTAGCATTCACCTTTCATTGTAAAAGGATCAGAGGAAAACACTTAATAGCTTTTATGTTCTTGTTCTGCTCCCTACCTTAGCATCAGTTCATTCAAATAACCTTCTGACCCAAATAAGTTATTATATTAAATTATTATGCTTTGGTGAACATTTCTACCCTGCATCAACATCATGACATGAAAGTTAACACATGCTGCTTTGTAGTAACTGGAAGTGGACAGAAAAATTGCCACATGAGTGAGGAACACCCAGATAGCTCTAAACCTCTGCCCTTCCTCCATGGAGTATCTCCTCATTTCTTCCACCTCTGCCCCGGTATTTGCAGAAAAAACATGTGGAGAAAAGCTGAGAGGGAGATTCCACAGATAGACCCAGGTCTGCAGCACTGGTGGGTCTCAATGCACCCCAGTGAAGGAACTTGAATGGAAAAGGACTGGAAGGGGAGCATTAATCCAGAGAAGAATTTGAATTGCAGTTTGTGGATACTTTTGTTTTTATTTGTGGTCTTTTCCTGTGTAACTATTGTGGTTTAGTATTGGGGCCTCTGCAGAAAGAAGGGGTTGGGAGAATAAAAGACAATTTTTCCTTTGACTTTATTATTGCCAAGGTTTCCCTCTGCATCCCTGAGGAATTTATATTGAAGAGGTTTTTTCTCCTAACAGTCTATTAGCAGGATTGGCCCCTTGTTGAAAGCATGATGCAGTGCATGAGATTAAATAAGGTAAAATAAGATGAAGTTGTAAGGAATTAGCTTGCATGGGGGCACTGAATATTTCTTCCTCTGTGCTAAAGGTATTGACTTCGGTAATTAATTGCTTTGTGAACTGAGTCACTAGAAATGGCCCAGACCTTGCTGACATTGTCAGCTAAAAGTAACACATGTAATGCATACTTTCCTGGGGAGACACTTCAAGTTTGAGATACCGAGTTGTTTTAATAGCCTGGACTTTGATTTTATTTGTCTGTGGCCCTGCTGTGGAGTAAAGGGAATTAAATTATCTCAATGTCATAAATATATTTAATTCTTTTCTTTATAATGACATATTTTATTTTTCAGCCACTTAAAGCAATGTTATGCTGTTAAAGACTTTACAAGACAAGGAGCAGTGATGCTTTATTAAATTCAGAAAGTTCTTTGCCTAGGATATTGCTCCACTTTAAAGATTTTCCTACTTGAAATCAGTGAGACTCATTTCATTCCAGAGTTTGACAAATGGTAGTACTATACACATCAGAATAAATGAAATCTTTTAGGAGATGCAGTAATAACAGGGATATGGTTGCACAGCTGGTTTTGGTTCCATCTCTGATAGAAGGATCTGTGCACTGCTCCTTACTACTATACAGAAGCCAGCCTAGGTGTGTGGCTGTGGCCAAATGTGTGCTACAGGTACTTGTGTGCTGGTGCACTGATGTCTCTTCTGGTGCTACAGTTCCTTCTGCTGAGGGATTTTAAAAGAGCAGAGTGGTCTTTCAAATATAGGCCATCCCAAATCCACATCTGTGCATCTGAGCATGAGAGACAGCTGTCTGAAATGATTTACTCTTGTAACTCTGGTCTCCATTCCTGGGAGAAGTAAAAGAGGAAAGTGCCAGAAGTGGAAGACAAGGGAAAACCCAGAGACTGCAGCTATGCCTATATTAACTGTGCTGAGATGGCTTTTTCACAGGTTGCATTTCTCAGTCTGTAGCCTCAGCTAATGCTAACTGTACTATATTTGGTGTTTCAACAGGCAAAAATCCAAACTGGCACTCCAGGTCCTCATACTGTAACTCAGTTGCTGATGTATGTATAATGCATGTATAATACATGGGAAGCTTTAAAAAACACAGTGTTTTCCCCAAAATACTGGATGTAGAGGCAAAGCTAGATAAAAAAAATAATTGAAAAAAAACTAATAATCACCAGTGAGATATGGAGATGTTTAGATCTTGTATTGCAAATTCCTGTCCCTACAATTAACACTTGCAGCAGTGTAGGTGGAGCTTTCACAAGCAGTTAATCTTGGACATATACAGAAGTTCTTTTGCTGGCTGGGTGATGTAACAGATACTTTTCTTAGTCTCCAGTTCTGTGTATCCAGTTGAGATGTAAAGAGAAGAGAATAATTTGACTGTTTTCCAGTACAATGTACCATATGTCTCCTGGGCACCTATGATCTACTAATGCCACATGGACATAGTTAGCTGACCACCTGCTTGGCACTTCTTGTGGTGTATTAAAAGATCTGACTCAGTTCAGGTTGAATACTGGGCAGTACAGACTGGATTAGGTATGGTTATACCCATTCTTCAGGCCAAAGGCATCAATTTGCTAAGGTGGACAGCAGTTTATTATAGTTTCCTGTAGTTTCCAAAACTGAAACTACACTAAAGACTACAGTAAGAAACTACACTGAAACTACAGTAGAAACACTACTGCTATCCTTCTTCAGTACTAAGCACTGTGTAATGTCTTGAAACAGTTATTCTTTCATATTATATGCAGGATGTGATCACAGTGCTTCAGGAGGGCAGTAAAAACTTGCATGGATCATGTGAATGCTTGTTGCTGTTTTCTGGAACTTGGCTTAATGAAAACAAAGTTGAGAAAAGTGCTTGTTTTGTTTTGGTGTTCTGTTTTTGTTTGCTTGTTTGTTTTTCTTCTTTTTTTTCTTTTTAATTATCTCAATCCCAGCTTGCATTATCTTCCAGAAATTGCAGTATTGGATCCAGCTGGAAATGACTGCAGTATTATTTTGCCGTAGCACTAAAGCATTTTGTCTGGAAGTTCAGCTGTTTAGATTACATGTCCCTCTTGAAGCCTGATGTTCAAGAGCTCTTCATTAGAAACATCAATGGTATTAAATGGAAATGGATCTTGCATGATGATATAAAAAAATCAGACTGCTAATACAGTATCCAGTTGGTATAACATTTTCATTGTAATGCATTTCCTGTAACTGTGAATTCCTTAACATAGAGGAGGGTAGCTAAAATAACACAATATATTTATTTTACTACTTAGAGCTTTAATGAACTTCAGGAAGATAGTTTCAACACAGTGTTTTAAAAGCTCTGTTACCTTCTGCACACTGACCCGGGTCCTGCAAACAATTACACTTGGGCACAGCCTTGCTGACTGCCAATGGCCAGCTCGTGTGTGTAAAGTCAAACATACATGTGTGTGCATGTAGCGATCAAGGCCTTGCTCTAGTTTGGAAAAAACGAAATATTTTAACCAAGGGGTAGATTTTGCAGCAACACTACAAAATCAAGTAGATAAAGCCTTCTGACTGACTAAAGGCTCCTTCAGGCTAAAGGCTCCTTCTGGCTGGTACTCGCACAGGAAACTGCCAGATGTGCCTTGTGAACGTGGCCACACTTCCCAGGTACCAGCCTCAGCGGTTTGCTGAGGTGCACGCCTTGGTGCTTCACTGTGCACAGCCGTGCTGGTTACAGCAGGAGCTCTCCTCAAAGGAGGTGCCTCAGTTTTGGACCAGAGCGAGAACCAGTCCTGCACCGCCTGTGCGCTAATGAATTCTCTGCTGGTTTGTCCTGCAGCTGGCTGTTCCACACAACGACGAGTGGACACGCTTCGCCCGGACCTTGGTGGAGATCCGCGCCAACCGAGCCGACAGCGAGGAGGAGGGGGCGGTGGAGCTCTCGGCGTAGAGAGAGACGAGGAGCAGCGCCCGCCAGAACAGCAGCTTCCCCCGCTGAGTGCGCCAGTGTTCAGTGTCAGAGTCAGTCTCGCTGTGGCTTTTGATGCCAGTGTACATGCCAGTATTGCTCAAAGCATTCCATATTAATCACACTGCTTTACACAAGGCTGAAAATATCCAGAGCATTTTCATACTTTATATTTCTGTCTGAAAAGTAAGAAAGAAAAGACAAATCAACCCTTTATGGGTTTAGTTGTTGCCTTTTAACTACTTAGTAGCTGTATTTAATAGCTAGGAAACCCTGGTTAAACTTGTGCTCACATTGCCCTTCTGGCATAGTCCTATTAAATCCATATGAAGCCAGATATGATTATGTGCAGATGTGGTGTGCTTCACTGTATGGGACTGGGCCAAAGACTTTAGATGTGGTGTATCACATGGTGACTTACATTATGAATGGATGTACTATACGAAAGTTGCTGCTGCTTATTTATTGCGGTGTGCTGCATGGAACATATTTATTTGAAAGCATTAAAATAAATGATCCTAAAGCATGTGCATAATGAGAGAACTGCATTGTCTGTGTGCTGCTGTAGAGGTTACATTAAAGTCCACGTAACAATTACAGTGCATCAGTTGTGCTTAAGATGCAAGATCTATAAAGGCTTGCTTGACTGGATGGAATGAGTTCCCTTTCCTTCTTTTTTTTTTTTTTTTTTTTTTTTTTTTAGATGCCTATTATTTCTAGGCATGTTAACTATATTTCAGATACAGCTGGTCACTGATACTTGTCATGCAAGCTAACACTAACAGTCTGACAAGGGGTTGTGGTTCCCAAGTATGACACCAGTATTGCCAATAAAATGTATCAGGCCTGTTCTGTTGCCATGTGGTTCATCTTTCCTTGCCAGCAGTGCTCAGCATGTTCATTACCAGTCACTGGTGAGGCATTGGGCAAATATGACTGCCCTGACTCACAGAAAACTCATGCAGCTGCTCTGTAAATAGATAACTTTGGGATTGGGACTGCCCAGTAATGGATCTGTGTGGATCAGATCCTGCTAACAATTTTACAAGGGCAAGCATTAATTCATGTCAGCTTCTGGGTTAATTTTTATTCTCCCTCCCTCCATCCATAGCATGCTTACCTGCACACACATGCACACGCAGAGCAGCAGTGTGCTGCCATATGTGCTGAAAGAAAAGAAATAGGAGAGACAAGGCTTTCTCAGACTCCTCAGACTGTCTTGAGACAAAGGAACAGCCTCCTTTATGACAATCTCTTGTGGCTTGAGCAAAGAAACAGAGTGCAGACTGGTCTCTTTGAGAGCTTGTGGCCCAGATGGATGTTAGTGGTGAGGCTGCTCAGTACATCCATGTCACAACACTGTGCTGAGACAGAGGACAGCTGTGACATCTGGGGGGCATGGCGGTGAACCATTTTAGCAAGAAACACTGCGAGTCTGACAAGAAAGATGTACATTTCTCATCTCATTGCTGCATCTCATCTTTGGGCAGTCATGTTGAGCAATGAACACATCATCTGATCTGTTTGGGGCTATGGCCCGATCAGAACCACTGGGAAGTCTGCACTGCTAAAGCCAGAGTAGGCTGAGAAAATGAATCCTTTGGAAAAGCTGCATTTCCCTTATCTTCTTGGTGGTTAGAAGCAACTCTCAGTGAAAGTCCATGAGCTACTTTCATCTTCATGGTGGAACCTGCTCCAGTGCCCATGGAAGTCTCCTGTCACTGGGTTGTGGGAAGCATCTTCTCCCAGAAGGCCTGGTACACAGCAGAGATATATCAGTCACTTTTGAGTGGCTCCCTGAGATTGGAGCCATTGTGTTCCTGCTGCTCCCCTGGGTGCTTTGGGAGTTGTCCTGAAGAACCAGTGTAGCACTTGCAGCACTTCTGTAGCTTAAAAGGTGAATGCTAACAAACAGCCAGATGAGATGACTGTAAAGGAGCATTTTGGTATCATCTCTGGGGTTTTTCCCCAGTTTTGCCCTGTTTTCTTTTCATAAACTGTAAGTATTGTCTGTGTACATGGATGAGGCAGATGTGGTGCAGAGTGGAAGAGGGGAAGGCACACTTGGTTCTCAGTGGGTCACAAGACCAGATCATGTGCACAGGTGGATACACAGCAAAGTCCTGTCATCATGGGAGACAGAAGTGGGAACTCACTACCCTTCCACCTGGAGGAGTAGCTGCACATTGCAAAGTGTGAGGACACCATCTGAGAGTGCCTCTGGTGTAATGGGAAGGGCATTCAGCCAATGTCTCCCATTCATCATAATCGGTGCAGTGGGAACAGTTGGCAAATTTGCTTCTACTTTTTCCATATTACCATTCACCTTTTGGAACCTAAGGGAGGGTCTGCATGTTCATGTCCAAGTTCTCCTTACTTTATAGCATTAATAGCTTCTGAAATGGCTTTAAGAGCAGCCTCAGAGAACCTTCAGCAGTTGCTGTTGTGTGCAAATCAATATGATCAAAGTCCTTTTTTGAAATTGTTTTTTTAAATTTTTGTGTGTGTGTGTGTCTGGGGCGGGGGGGGGCAGGGGAAGGTTCAGCAGTACACAGAGGGAACAAGAAAACAAGAATTTCTACAGAAATCACCAGGTTTGTATATACAGAGCAGCAGTGTGAAAGAGCCATTTCACACAGCTGAAGCAGATGGAAAAGCACCCAGGAACAAGAGGCATTTACTTCCCTTCTGCTGCTCATGATTATCCTGCAGTGGAGTTTCTGACCTGCCCTTGTTGCTGCCCTTCCAGAAATCTCCCACAGTTCTTGTTTGTTTGATTTTCCTGCTGCTAAACAAATAGCTGCATTTCACTGGCTTTCTAAAACAGCCCATATGACAAAATGTTACTCAGAATCTGGCCAGTAGGGAAATAAATACAAAATTATCCTTTAATTTGAGCAAAAAGAAATCATTTTCTCCTGTCTCTTTTGCCTATGAACATCCAGAGAATAGAAGGAAGAACATAAAGGGTTATGTCCTATGCTCTAGCACTGCCAGGATGCTGCCATGACTGCTCTGGGTGTGGAATGGGTCAGAAGACAGCCTGGTGCTTTTAGGGCCATTACAAGTAAGCTTTCTGGGAAGGACATGAACTGTGTGCTCACACTGAGCTGGAGAGCACATCTGAACCACAGAGGTCAGAAAAAGCAAACCCAACTACAGCAGAAGTAAGCAAGAGGTAAGAAGAGGCTAAATTGAGGCTGAGGATGGAGGACAGGACTGTGAGGTACATGTGGAAGGGAACTCTCCTATACTCGTTGAAGGAATGTCCAGTCTCCCTTGATTTCAGTGCCAAGGATCAGAGCTACACCAGCACAGGCAAGAGGCAGAGGAGTGATGTGCCCAGGGACATGGGATTTGTCCTGAAAGGAGCTGTGAAAGGACATGGGGAGACATGACAGGTGGCACTGATGGTGGGAGCTGAAGGCATTAGCTGAAAGATGAAGCAGGATTCTTCACCTTTATGACATGTAGTTTGTTCAAGAGACCCCATGGTAACAGACAAAGAAGATGACAGCCAGGATATACTGAAAGAACATGTGCACAGCACTGGCCAACCTGCAATTTGACCAGAAGACACAAAACTAAGCATGGGGCGGGACTGCCAGGTCCATCGTGTAAATAACAGCACTTGGACCAAGTGGATCTTTGAAAGGTGGAAGTGAAATAGGCTACCTCTGAAGTCTGGGAACACCACAAACATCTCCATGGAAAGGCTGTCAGAGCAAGTCTTTGCTGCTGAGATTAGACTCCACAGAATTACCTGTAGCTTATTACTTCAAAGAGAAAAAGCAGGTGGGACAAATGGTGCTGGGTTGCAACAATTCAAGAGCTGCAGCTCTTTCCACAGGGTACTCAGCAAGTGCTCCATAATAAATTTTCCAAGATGGAAGGTCCTACCATGCCCTGGAATATCATCATCAGAGGCCCTACCATGCCCTGGAATATAATTTAACACTACAAATGATACCCTACTTCTCTAGGGCTATGTCAACAACTAGGAATAGGTTCTTTCACACAAAACAGGTGGAAAAAGCTCTGAGTTTTAGCAACTGCAGATAAAAAGCATGCACAGCTGAAGACTGGAAACCCCTCACAGAGGAAAATGGCATCCCACATGGAGTGGAGTGGTCTCCACTGATCAGTGACAAAGGACACTCTCCTGTCACCACGGCAGCACCAGTCCTAAGGCAGGACTCAGTGCATAAGGGTGCTATAGAGTAGCCACCTGTCCTTGGGAAGCTTACAGGACTGGTTCTCCTTCAAAGTCATAAGCAAAGATACCTCTGAAGTAACACCATGATGTCTGGTACACAGTGTCTGCACAGCCTGGGGTGTGAGGAAGGCCAGGCAATATAACTACAGCAGCTGGAATGAATCTTGCAAGCAACAGTACTGCTTCCTGGTGTGACGAGGAACAGTGCAAGGAGCAGTTAAAATGATTGCTACACTTCAAATGTCATCTCTCTGAAGGGCAACAGACACTTTGATGACATCCCCATGTTCAGCACTAAGGGATGGTGCCCAGTCTCACAGCCTGAGTTATCTGCTGCCCACCGTGCAGGAAGCAGAACCACCATATGGCACATGGCATTAAAGAAACCACTTCATCCCAGGCTGCTTCTGTGTTATTTGATGTGTTTGAAGGTCTCTGGAGACACTTAAAATACAAACGTCTTGAGATTTGTATATTCTCAACCATTAAATAACTTACAAATGATCACTATCTCTGGAAACTGCCTTCTAGCTTATGCAAAAAAAGGCAAATATTTAAACCGAAAACAGAGTCTGAGTTTCACAGCAGTGTTTAAACAGCAAAGCTGGAGGATTCCTGATCGTCCCTGTGCCACTGGAGAGGATCTCAGCAGCAGGCAGTGTGCCATGTACGCACACACAGGCAACAGCAGGGTCATTCTAAGCAGGCTGTCCCCTCCTAAGATGATGCAGAGCCGCTTATCAGGTTCTGTATTTTTAGCAGGTTTAGAAAAACCTGTCCAATTTATTTTTGAAGCTTGTGGTATGTTTGCTCACAAAAGCATCTCTGCAAACTGTCAATGTTAAGTCAGCTTAAACCCAACCCATTCCCTGGGGACCAGGCAGAAAAGTATCTCCTGGCTTCTGCTGGACTGAGAAACACAAACACGGGGTAACTGCTTCAGGGACACCCCTACCCCACTCTCAGTCTGACAGGTAACATCATCAGTATTGGGCCATTTCTTTTTTCTAGAAGTGCTGTCACAGAGTTAGCTGGAGTGCAGGATGCATGTGAGGTTACTTTTGATCCATTTGCATAACTCACCCAGAAACCAAGAGAGGACAAACATTGTCCTCAGGGCGTTTTGTTTGTTTGCAAGGCAATCTGGCACTTCCTTGGCCTGCAAGCTTTTCAGAGCAGGAATGCATCCTTTTGTGTCTCGAGGAAGCCTACTGTGGGCACAGATCTTCCCCAAGATCTCTGGGCAGAGCTGCAGCACGATTTGGAATGTTTTGAACTGGCTTTGTGTTAACAAAGCAGCCACTGGCTCTTCAATACTTCTACCCCTGCCTCTGCTGTCTACAGACCCTGAAGAGATGGGCAGAAAGAGAGAACAATCCTCCTGGAAAGTTAATGGCAAAGGGAATGGCCACCATAGGTGGCGTGGGGGTGTCAGTCCAGCCCTGCTCAGAGAAGATACAGGCTGTGGCCTTCTGAGATGGATCTGCCGTCGGAGAGCTGTGCCTGAGCTCTCCTGGGATGAGAGCTTTGCCCTTCATCCCCAGAATAAAGAACAAGTCTTAAATATACTGCCGGGCCTGGGAATGAGAGGGCACCAGGAGGCAGAGAAATTGGTTTTGTGGAACACAAGCAACAAATAGTCTTTATCACACGAGCCAAGAAGTTGTGCAAGCCCCACAATAACCCAGCTCTAATTCCTCTTCCGTTCCTGGCTGCAAAGCCCCAAGCAGCGCTGGGGTTTGGTGTCAGGCAGCAGAGGGACATGCCCTGGTGGGTGCAGCCTGGGTGTCCCTCTCCAGAATGAGCCAGGAGGAAGCAGCTGCCAACAAAGCCCATCCAGTGGCCAGGCACTTTGTCTCCCGGATCAGGGAGAAGGTCCAGATTTGCACTCAGACATCTTCCTGGAGCTGCTGACTTTCCACAGAAACCCCTGACATGGTATGTCAGGCTAATCTGAGGGACGAAGTATAAAACCAGCTCTTAAACAGCCTAAAATCTCATGTGTGAAGCACAGGCAGCTCACAGTGAGAATGTCTTACTTTTGTGACATGCTTTAACCAAAAATCCTGATGGTTAATTTTGAAGGGTTTTTATAAGGGAGAGCTTTTTTCTCCCTATTTCTGAAATGAAGGAGCTGTTGTCTGGGGAGACTCGGGTACACAGGGCTGGGAGGAAGCAGCTGCTGTCTGTCAGAGCCCAGTCTCTGCACAGTGGTTTAGCCAGAATCCAAGACACAGCTACAGGTAAAAGTCATCTGCTCCCCTCACCTTCACACGCACAAGTGCTGCTACTCCTACCCCCAAGCTCCATTTCACTAGTAACTTCAAAACACAAATTAGTCCAAGAGAATAACTTTCATGATGACCCAAACACAAATGCAAAATCAGAGTGATTTCCATTTCAGTATTTCCACAAATTACAGGCCAATGTGATATTGCACAGCAAACTCATTCTTTTGCAGAGACACATCTGTGAATTCCCTCAGTTTGCCAAGGTCAAAGTCACCCACCCCTTGCCCCCTCCCCACATTCCAAGGAAACAAGCAAGGCCAAATTCCTCATCCTAAGAGGTGTCATAGAAGACACCCAACAGGACCTTCAAGTGACTAGGTGATCAGGCTGTTCACAACTACTAACCTCTCCCCAAAAGTAAAGACCAAAATATCTAAGCTTCAGTTCTGGCTTCTAACTGAGGAAAAAGTTTCTCTTTTCTCCTGAGTGACACCTCCACCAACATATGTCTTTTCTAGGCAGGGGAATTGTAGTAATTTGTTCTCAAGCTGCAGGTATTTTTACAGCTACAAGTGCAAATACCAGCTTCATCTTAAGCTGACTCTATCACTGAAGTTGAACAAGACATTTGATGTACTGCGCTATTTCCATAACAGAATACCATGTGTGCATCTGTTTGAAAGATTTATTTCTATCTTCATAAATACAGAATTTTCTAAACACTGTGCAAGGCACCAAAAATTAAGTAAAATCTTTTATTTTAGATTATTTTAATCTCTTTTGACTCAATGAAGTAAATAAGAATCTGAAACCACCTATTTGCCAATTACAAGCCAGCAGTTAAGGCAGGTACCATTGATACAGTGCATGAATTTTCTATTGCAGTTATTTAAACAAGCAGCGTTTTACTATAGAAGTGCATATACAAACTGAATTCCAAACACCAGCAACCCAAGATAGGCACCTAGTTATGAAATTTCCTTGTATGTGTAGTAGAATGCCAAAAGTTCTGCCATAAAGTGCAAAGACTATGGACAATAACACTTTCTTTTGAGCATTTTGATACCAGTAACATAATACAACGGCTAAACATTTATAAATGTGGTTTCCATTACAAAAACATGTTCCACATAAAAGCCCCATAATACAATCCAGAAACAGAACTTGTGCGTGTACAGATTTAAAAAGTTGAAGCTGTACGGGCATACTTAGGTACCGGGTATATATTTGCTGACCTCTACAGACACGCACCAAGTTTAAAACCAATTTACATGCACAGTCCAAATCATTCTGCTTTGAGCACCGTGATATCCACTGAGTTTTCCATTTGAGTGACGACGATGTGTGACATCTGCCCTGGTAATCTGCAACTGAGCATTGCCTGTAAAATGATCTGGTTCACAGCTCTCACCCAGCCCTCCCCAATAAATGGAACCTAAAATTAGTGTCTTCCCAACACAAGCACATGTCAGATGTGGACAAATACATTCATGGTCCCAAACTTAAAACAACTGGTAAGAATTTCACAGTGATCTGGTTACGGAAGCACAAAGACAAATGATTCCATTTAAGATGAAAATTACCTTAAAACTCAAATGAAGCTAATCTTTTATATGATGAGAAGCTAAAGGAACAAAGTATTAACCAATTAGAAAAGTGGCTCTTTCCCAACTAATAACAAAAACCCTACAGCAATAAACTTAGGGTCCTACTGCTGCAGCAGCCTTTGAGGTAGGTGGCGATGGCTTAAACCGAGGTAGGTAAAGTCCAAACTTGTTTTCAATCCCTGCAAAAGTGGCAACTGCCAATTTATAACCACCAACATGGTCAGGGTTAGGAGCAGGGAGCGTGATCCTAGATTTAGGAACTGTCTCTGATCCAGCTGGTTTTCTGCAAAATAATAAAAATAATAAATTAACTTCCATCGAGTAAGATCAGTATTCACAAAAATCTCCTCCATAAAGTAAATTTAATGAGACATCTGAGTGTACTTCCCTCTAAGTAACTAAATTAAATGCTGCAATGTAAGGAGAAATACCCTGTTTTAAAACTTTTCAGAACAGTTAGGAGCCTTCATGTTGATTGAGTACAGTCAAATCCAGATAAAATTTGCAGTGCATTAATCAAAACTAGTGTGAGGTAGCAGGGGGTCATAAGTCTTTGCTAGAGCACACAACCAGTCTAGGAACATAGCAGAGTTTAAGTAATTTTTGTGGTGGCTTTCAAACTATCCCCTAAGATCCATAGAGTCTGTAGCTGCTCTGAGATCAAGTTAAACAGCTACAAGCACATCCACCTGTACTGTCAACAAAGGCAGGAGGCACAGCTGAAGCCCCAACAAACTGGTTTTGACCTTCGTGACAACTGTATATTTTTTTGGATGTCAAATACCCTGTCTAATCACACACCTCCTCCACCAAATAATGAGGACTAATGCCTGTATTCTGACCTGGCAGGCATCACATTTTTCCTGCATTTACATCCCCAGCCCATTATTTAGCCTCCCACTGTCTCTGTTTACACTAACATAGGTCCCCTGCTTGAAACTGTGATATAAAATGCGGTAATATCTTGCTATGAAACAGGTACTGGAATATTATCCCAACCTCCACCAGTAAAGTGTGGTTGAAATAATATTTGCAAAGCCTTTACAATATGTCCTAGCAAGCCCCTGGCTCTGATGTTCTGAGGAGGACCAAGACCCAACAGAAGCAAGGGTAACTTCAGGATCTCTGGTATATTCAGATGTCACATACTTACACTCCTCCAAAGTCCACATAAAACCATCTCTGCAGTAGCTCATAAGTCACCAGAGTTACACCAAACTGAGGAGAAGATCGAAATACACGAGCTTGAAAGAAAAGAAGAGAGTTTCTAAGTGACAAATTCACAATTAGAATTCACTTGGCAATCAAAGCTCTTTTACACACCTCCTGCTCCTTTCCAGAGAGCCTTGGGACCTTCTTCCCGCAGGATCTTGACAAAACAGTCCACAACACCACTGTAGGTGGTCTGTCCTGCTCGGGCTGCCACCTGTAGCCTTGTTTTGATCACATCTGCAGGGGTGACCAGAGAGGCTGCAGGCATACCTGCAACAACACAACAGTCATCAGGTGGATACCACTGGCTTGGCACATATACTACACACCTTGTTTATCCAGAGGGATGCAGGTCTTTCCTCCTTACATTAGGAGAATCCACCCACATTTTGATTTAAGGAGAACCTGGGAAGGAGAACAATCAACAAGCAACAAGAGGTTGCTGTTGGGGACGTGGCTTAACCCAGAGAGAGCTTCTCCCAGAGGAACAACCATACTGTGTGCTTCCGGCCAAGCTGAGAGGCACGGATTGGAGTTTCCAGTGCTAATCAGAAACTTGCATAGTTAATAAGCCCTAAGCTTTTGGAGGGAAGGTTGATATTTCCCTTTCCTTTTCATTCCTATCTGTGGTTCCTGGCATCCTGGTGTACACTGTGCTAGAACAGGCTGTACACAGACACAAACACAGACACAGAAACACCCCTCATGCAGCAAAGTCACCGAAAACCAGATAATGCCATGCACCCTCAGCATCACTTGAGAGCTAAGGCTTATAAAAAGGGTCATTATTCTCATTAGGAATGGCAGACTGCTCAGCTGCAAAGCCACAGCTGACATCCTCAGCAGAATATGTGGACGAAGACTTAAATTTACCCTGGCAGATAATCAGTTGAAAGTAAAAAATACCAAATTACCAATGGGTGGTATTTCTAAAATCATTCCTATCCAAACTTGGGGCATGTTTAGAATTGGGGAAAAAACAGCCAAAAAAAAGGCAAAGAAAAGCACCAAGACTGTACCCAGAAGACACTGTCTCTTATGGTTTTATTACTTTTCCATTCTGCATCTGTTCCAAACCAACTTGGTTAGATGTAGATGCATAAATCTCCTCTCCTTTTTTTTTCCCAGCTTAATAATTCTGTAACAAATTTTGTCCAAACCAGCATGGTCTGGCCTCAAGCTCCAGAACCTTCCTGCAGACTGCTCCAAGAGATCAAATCATGTGCATATCACCAAAAGAAGATTTCCTCCTCCTTGTCCCCTCAAAATAACTCATACACTGAGCATGCACTAACTGCAAGGATGGGCTGTCTGGCAGGCAAGCACTAAAACCTGATCAAGGTTTCTGAACTCCATTAACATCGAAATTCCTCTTTGCTTAGGCCTACCCACCACCATGGTATTGCTTGAGTCTTCCATTTAAAGCTGGACTTTTGTCCTTCAAAAGCCAACCAGTGTTTTCAAGAAAACCAAAGAACTTACTTAGAAACAATTCTGCTCACTACACATTGACTTCCATCTCCTTATCACTCACTCTGTATTATTAGGATATTTTGCAGTTGAGACTCTTAAAATCCTTTCTTTAGGAGCTATGTGTACAGGACAAAAGCGTTTACAGACAAATCAAAGTTACAGATTGCTGCCAAGAGAAGCTTACAATCAGAATGTGACAAATAGCCCAGCGGGAGCTGACAAGAATAAAAAGGAGCTAGGGGAGGAAAAGAAACTTCATGGAGGCAATAAGCAAACAGGGCAAATTAAGGAGAGATCCTGCAGATGATAGATATTAGAATCATCTCAGAATATGCTACAGCATAACAGGTTGAGACATCTGAAAACCAGAAGCAGATCAAGCTAGATGACATGTGACCCCAACCACAGTGGAAAGGCAGATAATGTAAGCAGTACAAGCAACACCCACTGGCAGAGGACACAAGTGCACATCTGAGTATGGCTACTTTGAATATCCCAGCACCATGGGCTGTGTGTGGGAAGGGGGAGTTTCCCATGTGCAGCCAGAGCTCATGCACACATCTGAAGTCTGATGACCAGGCGAGATGCCTGGCCAGAGAAGAGACATCAGTCCAGAGACCAAAGCCAACTTTTCAGAAGTGGTGGGTGATTATTGTTCTGTCTTTCCCTTGACTTTCTTTTGACAAAACAGTGGACACATGCACCCTCATCACACTTTACATGTATCCAATAAAACAAATCTCTTGTTTTTGTAAACAGTATGATGAGTGTTGTATCTCTAACACTGTAATTTGCTCATGAGAGTTAACCTAGGATGGGGCTCACGGGAAGCACTGGATAAAATTCACATTATAGCTAGATTGGTGAGCCATATCAGCAACAATAAAGACTGCTTCTGTGCCTGGACTTCAAAGGGATGGTTATCTCAGTCTGCAATCACCTGACAATGGCTAGAAAGAGAAAAAATAGGAAAATCTAAGAAATTACTTGGCTTAAAAATCTCATCTTATGTTTCAAGTCTGTAAATATGATCTAAAGTTCAAAAATTGTTTTGTTCCATTAAAATGGGTAAGAAATAAGCTGGCTGTAAAAGCTCCTGTTGGAGGGTTTGGAGCCAGGCTTTGGAATGGGGTGGGGGAGGGGAGAGGACAAGAGGGTTTTGAGCAGCAGTCACTGAAACACAGCTGGCTTTGCTAATGTCAGCTCAATTCCTTTGCACTATGAGCTACTGAATAGAGATCAATATGCTTCAACACGACAAACCAACCAATCTTGGCTGTTCTCTAAGAACAGATACTGACTATAAAAGGGCCTTGCTCTCAAAGAGACACAGCCCTGTGCATAATTTTGACCAAGAAGTTTTCTCAGGGAGGAGAAAGCTTAAAATCAAATGAGAAAACATTGCTAAACTGCCTTTCTGTACTGGATTCATGCCATTCCATCATTTTTCTCATCTGGCAGGTCACAGCAGTCTGCCAGGGGCCATGCTGGAGGAGGAACTTGGCTGCAGCTTGGAGAGACCAAGCAGCCCTCGATAAGCATGGTGGAAATACCAGCTGATTTGAGCCCTCCTGCTTGCTACACACTCCCCTAAAGGCCCTGTTGCAAAAATTTGCAAGCCTATTTGTTTCCTAGGGGGGAAACCATGGACACTGCAGGAGCAGGACTCTCAAGCTGCCTCCTCCAGCAGACAGCTACCAAGTGGTGGTCCCCTTTGGGTGTAGAAGCTGGGTGTTGTGGAGGGACCAGGCATGCAGCAGACACAAGGACAAGCTGAGGCTTACAAAGCTTCTGTCTTTCCCTTAGGCTCTGGCACACTCAAGCTAAATTCATCTGTGAGAAGTTAAGCATGTTTGGGCTCTTCTGTCTGCTATGCAGCAGACTAAAACAACCGAGTACTCAAAATCACACTCTGCACCTCTGTCATGTCTGGGTATGTGAGGAATTAGCAACCTGTGGTACTGCAGCAATGTTTTCAAGATCTTTTGCCTTGTTTATTATTTTAAAAAATGATAAAGGTAAAATCCTCAAGAAGCCAAGTAACTTCAGTGGGATACTAAGGGTAGCAAATACTGTCATCATTTTGTCACCTGTTGTATCACTGTGTTTGGAGAGCTGTACTTCTAGTGTGGCCTCTGGACCATAAACACCAAAATTCAAGATTAATTTAATCATAAAGGATTTTATGAATGCCATGATTTTGTTTATAAATAATTTCAACAAAACATTACTTGCCAGTGAGACACAGCCAAAACCAGCACAGTAACTTCGTAAGGAATGATAATAAATGATAAAAGAACGTCAGAAAAACCTTTCTTTTCCCTTTCTTTCGCTTCCCGAAAGTTATTATTATACCAGGAACTTACAGAATCTTCAACTTACTCTACAGCATAGTAACTTTGTTGTTTCTGCTTAAGGCTGCAAAATTGTTGCATATAGTCCTTTTGAGCACTTTTTGTTATTGTTGTCACTGCCATAACTTGTGCTGCAAGAGCAGTATAGAGCCATGAAGAAAGAAATCTGGGCACTTACCAGCTATTGATCCAGCCAAGAGCAGATTTCCAGGGCTAACCCTCCCATCTTCATTTGTAAATGAAGCTTTCAAATGAGCGTAACAGGGGAAGTAAATGGCAGAGAAGGGGATGTCACGCAAAAAACATGCCTTGGCACCCTGTTTGAAAAAGAGAATAAGTTTTGAGAATGAGCAAACTTACCATGATGAGCCATGAATATCAGAGAACAGAGCAACACTATATTTTTTCATTGTGCTGCAAAGGGCTCATAGAAAAAGCAGTTTCTCCCTCAAAATTTTGAGAGATTCATGTATTTCATCCTGCTGAGGAGTGTCTGTGCTTTTTCTTGGTTCAGTATTTTTTGTCATTGTATGTATCTTGTCTACTTCTTCTCTCTCACTGTGAGGTACTGTAGTTATGTGCTCATAATGGAGAAAATATCACATGTTTGAGTAAACTCTGAAAACGCCTTTGGAGAACTTAAAATAGTTAACCGTGTAGCCATGAACCTGTAGTGGGAGTTTAAGAAGTGCCTGAAACAGAGCCACAGGATAGGTCTGTCACCTCTCACTCTCACTTGAAATTAATACTCCAGGGAAAACAGTGCCCAGTCCATACCTCTACAGAGGCACTATAATTGATAATGCAACATATATTGAGAGAGTAGGGGCATAACAGCAAATCTTTTGCAAAACAGTAACAGCATGATTTACTTGTGAATTTTAAAGTTATCTGGGACACAGTTTGTCTCAATAACTTCCTTCTCTTACTATTAAATTTGCCTTGCTATCAATTTGTGAAAGTAGAACAATCAGCCAATGAAGTTACCAGCAATACAGCTGGTTTCAAATCTAAGACACAAGCAAACAGGAAAGAAAATTTTTGGGGTAGTGGCAATCAATCAAATGTTTTTCAAGCAGGGGGAAAAGCAAAAAGGCCACTAGGGGAAGGTCAACCAAAATAAAATATCAAACAGTATCCATGTTCCAACAGGAAAAGTGATTTACAGTCTGCCTTTCCTCAGAATGGAGATCCAGAGGTCACCAGAGCCTGCCAGGACTAAGACCAGGAGGAAAGCACGAACAAGAGGTGGCTTGGGAAAATGGGTAAAATCTTTCAAGCTTGAGAAAGAAATGGTTCATGGATAAGCCTAAGCCTCTTCTCTTTGAAGCAAGGGTGGAGACATGGTGAAACTGCTTGAGGTTCATCCACAAACTCTCAGGGGGTGCCCTTGTTACTGTACTTCTCTTGTTCACAGCTCTACCAGCACATGGCTCAGTACCAGACATTTCACAGGGGATGTGTTAATATCCACATAATTTAATTAAATCTAATGATATGCCTGGATAAATCTGTAAGTTTAGCTTGTACTATAATACCAGTTAAAATATAGAACTTATCCAAGTTAGATGCTGGTTACCAAAGACAAACGAGGTGCAAGGTGTCAGAAAAGCCATGAAGTTGCCTTTCCAAGAGGCAAGGCAGGGGAAGGCAGCACGATGTGTGAAGAGATAACCAGGTCCTGCAAGCTACTTCTCAGGAGACTCTAACCAGTGCAGTTTGTAGTCAGATTTTGCCTCTGAGAAAATAAAGATTTATCTAAAAAAGCCATTAGATCTTGTAGTCAGACTTTTCTGTGTGTCACAGACTCAGCTACTGAACACTGGGAACACAATAGGCTCTGCTCCAGGCCCCAGTGCTTCCCACTACACTTTCTCATCTTTTTTCTTGATGTTTTCAGACTGAGTATTGACCACTTCCCTTGACACTCTCTTTGGAGGTTAATGACTTCTGCTGTTCAGACCCTGTGGCTTCTCACTCAGTTGGATGTCTGATTTATGCTGCCCATCACTGGTTCTTGTTATGCCTTTCTAGAGACACTAAGCAAAATGCCATAAAGGAACTCAAAAAGCACTGGTGTGGTGCTGCTCTGCCCGTTATGCTCTACCTTGAGGACACGGAGAAGGTGAATTTTTTGTATTCAACAGAGACAAGGATTCTGGACTCTCATGAGCAACAGAAGCCTGTTTAACAATTTACCTTTAATCTTCACACAGACTAGGGTTTTACCAACTTCTGCATGAAAAAACTCAACATTTTAAGGATCAAATGTCTACACTGTATTTACTTCATAGAAAAATTATGAAACTCACTACTGAAACATTCACAGACTGACATGGTTTCTTCAAAGATTCATTTTTAGAGCATGCTTTTGCTCAGAGCAAATGTCCTCACTGCCTTTGCCCTTAGGGCACATTACTTTTATTTTCTTTGCAGTGTTGTCATTAGACACTGCACGCATTTTTTTCCTCGGCATTTTTTGCATACTCTGAAATCCTGATATAGTTTAAATAACTTTGAGAAATCAATAAAGCCCAAATGCAAGCAACTCTCAGTTCAACCTGAGCTGCTAATATTCCTCCCCCTTCATTCATTCATGCTCTTTTTCATGGGGCAGAAGTGGCATATTGTTAATATAACTAATAATATACACTCAGGCATGCAGAGAGGGAGGGATGTCCATCAACTTATAGCCGGCTCAGTGTAAACAAAACCTGGATCAAAACTTGGATCCACTTAAATAATAACCAAGCTTGGCCCTGGTCCAGCATTGCAACAGTCTAAAGTTTCCCCCCATCATTCAGTTTAAAGTCTGGGAAAGCATGTTTAAAAGCAGGCCCCATTTTACGTCAAGTTAATCATCCGCAACCAGCATAGGCCAATTAGGAAGGCTTAGGGAGATTGGCCACAATATCTTGAAAAGCAAAAGAAACATTTATTTTACTTCTCGCACCTTTTTGATGTGGACAACGTGCTGAAAGCCAAAGGGAGTTTTAATCAATCCCCAGAAAGCAGTAAGGAGCATCCGCCCTAGTTTATTCTGGCAGCCAAGGTGCAGACCTGCCAGGCATGAAATTGCTGGGAGATCCTACACACCAGGACATGCGCCTTCCTCACACAACAGCCAGTAGGCTCCCATCTTCAATCTCTTTAATAACCTTAAAGCTCTTAATCTCGGATAGTATCTCACTGAATAAACCAACTGAGGGAAAAAAAAAAACCGATTGTCAAAGATTCGGATAAATAAACCCAAATCAGTGCTGGGGCAGGTTCTTTAGCATGCTAATTCCTGCTTATACCAGCTCTACCTGCAAATAAGGCTCTAAACAAACTATTTCTACTACAAGAGGAGGGTAATTATACTGACAAAGGCACCTCTGTGTCGGGTTGGGCAGAAGGAGCCGGCAGGTCTGGGAGACGCAGGCTTAGCCTAGTCTCCTGCAGTGAATGCACATTGTCTAGTGCAGGGGGAAAAATGCCAGACTGGGGGAACGTAGCAGCATTCAAGACAACAGTGGTGCACCTTGTCTGCGAGAGTTATTTAATGCTTCTGGCACCTGTACTTATAGCCACCCCCTCTTTTTCTCTTTTACAGGTTTAGAATTTATTTGGCATGTATAATTGTTATTTTGATCCTATAGCTACAAACAATAGGCAGCATGTCATTTCTTGATCATTTTGCATTCTTCTTGGGTTTTACTACAGACTTAACCCTTTGGAATCAGAGCCCTAACAGCACCTAACAAGTTTGGTAACAGTCAGTCAAATATTGCTGGTATTTGCTTTTAAGGGCTGCATTTTTTTCTTCCCACTGTAAAATGACATTGCCTTAAAAGCTACTGTAGGTTTTTATTCACATATATTTATACCAACCAAAACATGAAACTGATTTAGATCATCACGTTAGAGGAATAAAATGCCGATTTCAAATGCTCTACCAGCAATTTCAATGCAGTTTGCAGGAAAAAAAATACAGCTGTTTTAGTAGGAAGGGCATTTTATTTTTGTTAATTTCAAAGGAAATTTCTAAAAAGCAGGTTCTCACATATGACAACAGTCACAAATAGGCATGATGGATGCAAAACGTAACTCAAAACTTTTACTACTGTCTTTCATATGTTTATAATCCTGCTGTAAACCCTCAGCTTCACAACATGAAATAGCTCAGCTGTTATCAAAGGAACCAGGTGAGAGCTCGGTACACATCCTGTCACTTGAGATTACACTTTGCAGGTCAACACACCAGAAGCTTGTTTATGAAGCATTTGGGGGGAAGGGAGAGGAGGGGGAATAGGAGACTTTTGGAAGCTTTTCTGACTAGTTTTGGAAATGAAAATCGTGTTGGCAATATCAGCCAAAGCACAAATTTGAGCTAAATACCTTGTAGTAATTATAAAAATAATAACCATTACCACAACCAACATACCCTTTCCATGAAGAATCATTCACCACTCTATTATTTACTGTCTTCGTGGGATACAGAACAACTTTGTTGTGCAAAATTATGAGTGGTATTGTCTGTTATGCTGTAAATCACTATTCAGAATGATTATGTAGAAGAGGAGTAACATTTTATTAAACATTTTATGGCAAATATTATATGGATATGAGTTTCTGTGATGTACAAAATAAGTAGGTATACTTACAGTGTTTATTTACATGGACACTTTAAAGATGTTTTTCAAAACCAATAGAATTTAACTGACTTTAACGGGACTTTATTCATATTAAGGTGTAAGACAGGATGAAGACAGAAAATGTATTATCCAATCTTGGATGATTACTTCAATATTCAGTTGAGACTAGAAATAAATCTATTAAAAATACTGAAAACTAGAAAAGTATCCCTTCCCATTTCTGCCAACAGAAATGACATTTTGCATTAGTTTAAGTAATATTTTGCCTGACTGCGATATGTTGTCTCTATGTTTTTAAGAATAGCTGTTATTGACAGAGTAACTGTAGCTAAAGAATTTACTAGTCACTTCATGCCCTTCCATGCCTTCAGAGCTTCCATGCCCTGGTGCTTTCACAGTAACTATTACTGGGAGAAAAAACACAAATAGAGGAAATAAATTCCCTTTGCAAAAGTGCTGTTATGTGCCTCCCCAAAGCAGCATCTGGATTTTGAGAAGTACAATGTTTTAAAGTACTTATTTACACAAGTAGTTCAGAATTTTAGACAAAGACAGTAAAAAATGTTTGCTCTCTAGCTGTAAAGAATTACAGGGGTTCAACTCAACAGTCAGCTTAACAAGCTGTATGTGTCAAATCTTTTTATTGCTGGAATTAACATGCATTTTATTTCTAAGCTGCATATCATTACAGAGTGGCTAATATCTGACCACCCAGTGAAGGCACAGAGAGTCTAGGAGGAAGCACTGTCTGTAAATTGTTGCACTTATTATGATCCCAGGCCTACTGTTCTTTAGTTCTTTGGTGAGGAAGGAAGAGAAGGGGATATTAATTATCTGACCCAGACCTCTACGTGCTGTGATAGGAATTGTCCCCCAAATAAAAACTTTCAGAGTTACAAAGGTCCACCAAGGACAGTCTCCTCAAAGCATTAGGAAGGTTTATTCCACTGTGCAGAAGGTTGAGCAACCAAGTCAGATGACCAGCACAGGTGAACTCGCAATTGAGCTCAAATGCAGAAAATGAAAGGGAAGCAGAAGTGGGCATGGGCTACCCAGGATATACAGAACCACTGCTTGGGTGTGCAACAATTGAGACAGAAAAGCCAAGGGATCAGCTGGAGATCAATCTAGTAAGGGATGTGAAGGGGGAATAAAAAAGGTTTCTGTAAGCACATCAGCAGCAAAAGGGCAACTAAATAAATTGTGAGGCTGTTGCACAATGGGGGCAGGAAACCTAGTGACAAAGTACATAGAAAAAGCAGAGAAATTACCTTTGTCTTTTTTACTTTTTACTAGTAAAATCTGTCCCCAGGCCTCTCAGCTCCACAAGCTTACCAGAAAAGCCTGCATTACGTGCAGACAGAGCAATTGGAGTCATCTGCACATACATAATCCTGAGACCAGAACAGATACTTCCAGGGGTGCTGAGACAGCTAGCTGATGATGTTGTGAGGTTATTACCTTGAAAAGGTCCAGTCAGACAAGAGGGTTCTGGTAACTAGAACAAACACCACACCCGTCTTGAAGAGTAAGAAAGGAAGATCAGGGAAACTACAAGATGTCTGTACACCTCTGTTCCTGGGATGTTTGTGGAACAAATGTCCCTGGAAGCCATTTCCAAGCATATGAAGAAAGACATATTGGGAACAACCAATTTGGATTTACCAAATCACAGCTGACCAACCAGTTTGCCAGATCTGTGGATAAGGGGACAGAGGCTGAAAGCATCTTTGGAGAAAAAGTCTGGAGGATTCTGTGCCCAAACTGAGTATGGGTCAGCAGTGTCTCTTTGAAGTCAAGTCAGACAGCCACACCCTGGGCTATAGTAGCAAGAGTACAAGGGAAGTGGTTATTGCCCTCCATTCGGGACTCCTGAGACCACATCAGAAGCCCTGTGTCCAGTTCTGGTCTCTCCCATACAAAAAAGATGTTTTCATGCTGGAGTGAGTCCAATGTGGGGCCATCAAGCCAGTTGTGTTGTCCATGGCATATAAAGAGGAACTCAGGGTGCTCAACTCTGAGAAGAGCAGGCTAGGGAGAGACCTTATTGCTCACTTAAAGGAGAGTGCAGGGAAAGAAAACTACTCTTGGAGGTGCACAGTGGAAGGATCAGAAGCTTGAACATGGCCAATTCAATTAGGTATAAGAAAAGAGGTGTAAGATTTCTTCTTTTCTATGTTTGCTTTTAAACCATGAAGGTGGTCAAGTACCTGGTCAGGTTGCCCAAGTGACCTGCAGGACTGGCTCTCAAAAAAATTATTCTAACATGAAGTCTGCAAGTAGAGAAAGCACAGAGCAGAGATCTCAGCACAGTACTACTGTGAATTGTTTCTGTCGGTAGCACAGTAAAGTGGCTCATTAATATGCCAATGAATGACCCAAAAGAACATTATTCTTACTTATACAGAGGGGCAGCAAAACTATGCAATCGAGCTTCTCAGTGATCCTCAAAGGATATTCATTTGGACTAGAATGCAGGGATAATTATGATCATAATCAATACAAGATTCACTCAGTTGGATGCAAAATGGGTTTACATAGCATTTCCTTTGTTAATTTGTTGACATGAGACATAAGATTTATCTGTCTGTGCCTTGGTTTTCTCTGTTAATGCAAGACGAGCACTGAAATTACCTACATCAGGAGAGTGTGGGCATTTTATTTTAAAATCCACTGGAAATTCTTCATAGGTAGAAAATAATACAAAATATAAGAATTCAAATAACAAGCAGTACATCTTGTTACGACATGCAGGAATTTGCTTCATGAAGCTAACTCTTCACATCTTCTGGCTGCGCTTATAATTAATACATTCTTCCTTGCTGACTACCATATGGGACTCTTACAGATTTTCACCTGAATTTCAGCATAAACTTCTCATGGGAACTAAGCAGAACAGGCCAGATGGATCTGTAGTGGTAAGAACAGTTTTCAGGGATGATTCTTCTCTGAACTAGGAAAGGAGACTTTTCACTGCAATCCTTGCCATGTGGTAAATAAAACTTAAATCAAAAAAGATATTCATTTATTTCAAATTAAAATTCCTGAAATTAAAAGTCTAAAATTCTACTTTCAACACTTGCAGAAGAAAGTCAATCAGTTAAAGTTTAAGTCATGACTAAGATAGACAAATGTTTAAACAGCTGGAATACTTATATGAAGGCCCATTAAGCCTACAAAGAAACTTCAAGTTTCCCAAACAAAACTATTTTCTAGAATAATTATCTATTCTTGTCCTTCCACAGCAATATCTATGGAGTCATAACTAGATCTACTAAAATAAGTACATTAAGGGCTTGAGATACAAGTAATGTGTCTTGAGACACAAAAGACAATGCTAAAGCAAAGACTTCAGATGCAAATGAAAGAGTTGTTAGAGTGAACAACACGAGAAGTACTGAGACAGTCATAAAATCCTCATTCCCGTTTCATAGTTAAAGCTAATTTGACTTGTTAAGAGTATGAACATTCCAAACATACCAAGATATTTCTGTTCTTATTAACAGAAGATTAATTATTATTTGATGCCCACTTGGTCATTATACTTACTAAATTAATTTAGAAGCACCACCTACCAAATCTAGTCTCATCTGAAATTCATTTAAAACCGTTGATGTCTCTGGGTAACATTTACTGGAGCTAGTGACTGATGCAATGAGTTATTAAGATCTGCCTGGCCTCACAAACACTGCCAGTTCCAGCACTAGCATTCAGGAGAGAGCTGCTTTTGCCTTCAACACTGCTGCTCCACAAGCACCTCAAGGCAGTTTAAAACTATTCTGAGACAGACTGGCTCCCCGTGCCACAGCCTTTCCTCCCTTCCACTGGGTACAGCCATCCTGGGAAGCTACAGAGTGAGCTGGTCTGGGTTCAAAACAAACTAAGCCCGAAGGAGGCTTCAAGGACTTTCTTGCTGCAGATCATTATGTAGGTGCACCAATCCTCTGACTGGCACACAGGAAAGGGGGCAGATAGGATTGCCATTTTCTTTTGGCTGCAGTGCCAAATGTTTGGCAGAAAACAGCACAAACCTGCCCAATTACACACCTAGCTGCAACTACGGTGCCCTTGGATACAAGCCTTGTGACATGGTCTGTGCTCAGTGGGTGCCTGTCATTGCCAGGCTAAATTCTCTAGTTTTGTCAAATCACTTAAGTTTTTGTAGGCAATGAATCCTAACGACATATAAAAGGACATGAACACAGGAAGTGAGATGGAGGAGTTGAGAGAGACAGAAACAGGGACAACAGCTGAGCAAAAACAAACCCAAACCCTTCAGTGGCACTCTTTTTTTCGCCTTTTTTTTCCCCCCCCCGGAGGTAAATGACTCAATAAATGAAGCACTGAAACTGTGTGTCTTGTGATTAAACCATTCTCCCTTTCAATGCAACACAGTGCGGTAACTAGCTTGTGCTCATGTGTAGTCCTGAATAATATCCACCAGTATTTACTGTAGTGGATAGAAATAATTCATGATACAACCCAAAACATTAATGTCATTAAAAATGGAAAAATGTAGCAAATTCTGTTCAACCATCAAGAGCAGGTATTCAAGGGGAAAAAAAATCAAAAATTGCTACTTTAGTAAACTAGTTCATCACTGATTCTCATTTTCTGTTTTCTTCTTGCTAGTCCAAGTAAAAGTCAGTAGCTGACCTCCATTCCTGCACAGCCTCAGGGAAGCAGACTCTTTACAAAATCCCTGTTTTCAGTTGTAAATGTTAATCTGATCAACACCGTAATGCCTTTTACTAGGAGTTCACACAATAGTCTCAGCTTCAGTAAAACACCTAAAAAATTAGCAAGTCAATTTAAAGGGAAAAACAACTCCCCATTAAATCCTATTCAGACCTGCAACTTCTCTCCAGGCCAAAACATACAGACACGTTCTCGCGGGCAGGCTCCCTCTTTGTAATGTTAACAAAACAATTTAGAAAGACTGGATGCTTAAAAAAGCAGATGGAATTTAAATACTGGGAAGAAGGGGGTTCATTTGGTGTCTTTTGGAGCATCTTCAATTTATGGCTGCACTGCTGTAATTAAGAAACAGAGGAATACTGCCTGCCTCACTGGAAATCCTGGGACAAATTAGAAGTATGCAAGCTTTCTCCCGAGTTGTAAGCTGCAGAGTCTGAAGAAACATCACACGGTGCTCTGCAGTATTCATTGCAGCTTTTGTTTCAATACTTGAGTGTATTGGCTATCTCAAAATACTTCAAGATCTTTCGTATCCCCCCATATCTAATCTCCTTCATCTAAAGGTAGAAGACATCATAAAAATATGTTAATCCTTTAAATTATTTGTAGCATATATCCTATTAGATTCAACATTCAGAAGATGTCTTTATTCCTGCTGTCATCATTAAACCTAACTTTACTTCTATGTATTTATACAATTATGTGAAGCAATATAGCAAGCAGAGTCTGTAGTATATGCTCACAAAGGCAGCTTTTCGTGGTGTTATTTGGGAAATATTCTTCTGAAGAAGCAAGGGGAAGCTTGCTTTAGGAGTTTATTTTTATGCTGGGCTCCCACTGTCTGTATTTCTTCACTGTTATTGTGCTGCAATTAATTCCCATCACCAAATGAATGCTGACATCTGGGAAAGTTGCTGAATCAAACACAGAAGACCAAAAGCAAAGTTCCAGAACTGTAAGTTCTATATCATGTAGCAGATGAAAATAAGCTTATTTTTACAGCAGGCAGAATATCAGGAATCACAAACTAATACTCAATGAACCTTAAACCTGCTGAAGTGAGAAAAGAAAGCTCAGTAAGATTTACAAAAACCATATGCTCAAAAAGATGAGGCAGTTTCTTCCCGTAATCAAAAACGAAAAATGAAGATATAATATCACATAATAATTTTTGCTTTTAAAAACTAAAATTGTGCTCACCTATGAAAGTTTGTGAGAACAATGAAATTATATGTTCATTTCAGGCTTATTTTTAACATTTTTTAAAAACATACCTTGTAAAGACCAAAGAAACCTAAGTCTCTTAATACACTCAGGGCACTAACTCGTGGACCAGTAGTAATTTCTCCAGCCACCTGCAATCGAATCTTGACAATTTCCAGTGGATTGGTAAAGATTACTTGAGAACCTCCAGCCTGAAATTAAAAGCAGAAATCAATATATTAACCTAATACATTATTTGCAGTGTGCATCCTGTTACATTCAAGATAAGACATTTTCAATTTTGCTGCACTCGGTTAAGCTGTTAGCAGTCAAGAGTTTTAGTATTAATGCACCACACAAGGTACAAAACCTACTCCCTCACGAGCTGAGTAGTCAGGAAAAACAGAGAGGAAGCAGGTCAGCCACTGCAGGACACTGCAGTACATCACACAGACACTAGCTCAATTCTTGTTGCAGGAACACGTTCGCCAACACCAAGTTATGCAATACTGACAAATCAAGAACTCTAAAACACAAGGAATGAAGGAAAAGAAAAAATTAGTAACTAGTAAAGCAGCTGTGATGTGCAGCATATAGAAAGTGAAAACACACTGTCGAAGAGTAGAAATCTGGCAGAAACTTTTTCCAACTTTGACATGAGTTCATATAACAAAGAACACATGGATCCCAATAAACAGAACTGCAAGTACATTGTGCTTTTTAAAGTAACTCTCTGAACTACCAGTTTCAGTGCCCTTAAATGCTGCTTGATTCAAGAGTCTGAGCTCTGCATCATTACTTAGGTACCAGATATTAAACAGAAGAAGGTCTCCACACTGAAGGATTCTATTAATCAAGATCTGCTAAATGTTTTCAATGTGTCGGTCTCCATTTGTTGGGAAGACACCACTCAATTGATTCTGAAAGTCTGCTTTAAAACACAGCCCTGGCAAGCATTCTGGACTCCCTCTGGTTCTCGTAAAGTTCAATCTCATTCATCATATGTACTTAGGGCATAACCCTTCTGCTACAGTGACAGATCTTGACCTAAAAATCTACAATGAGAAAAAATGGTAATGTGAAGGTTACCTTAAAAAATATTCATTCAAACTCCTTCTGGCTCAAATTCAACAGAATGTCATTCTAACTTCTGTTAAGTGTGTAATTCTGTGGCATGACAGCTATGCTCTTCTCTAGGTTCTGAAATCACACAAACTATGCAAAGGACAACCCTCGCCCTTTCTACAACAAAACAACTATTTTGTTCTAGAAGGCAATGACTAAAATAAAATAAGTATTTAAAAGCACTTGCATGTAGTAATGTCCAGTATGTGAACACCATGTGCACGTATTTTCAAAATTATCCCAGTTAAAAGAATTAGTTGTAGCTCAGATTAACTATCATTCAAAATAAAAATACATGCAGTAATATGGTTCAAATAATACGCTGAAGGAATGGCAAATCACAAGAGCAACTACTCTTGTCTACCACTTGGAGTGAGCATATACAATGTGGTTAGAAATTAAAGTCTTTACATAACCCCCAAAATATCCCAAGTGTTTCCTATTTTGACCAAGAAAAGCATACTCTTGTGTAACTCAACTGGTTTTGACTTTCAAATTGGCATAATTTAATTTAACTGCTTTTACCAAACCAGAATCCTGGTATATATAAAACTGCTATTCTTGTTGCCATCAAAAATTAGACTGATAAATTATCTGGCACATATACTGATTGAAGTTTTGCACTTAAACTGCAACATCTTAAATAAGTAAGCACTCAAAACAAAAAATTCTTTCTTTTATTTGTCTACTCATTTTGCAAAGTCTCAAAATAAATAAAAAGAATCATGGAAAGATTCTTTGATGAATTGCATATTCCTATATATATAAAAAAATGGTGTAGGTATTACAATTATCAGACATTCCCACGTATATATTTTCTATTTTATAATAGAAAATATTTTATATTCCCAACATACATGTTTTCTTCTTAAAAATTATAAAATCTGAATTGCAGGTGATAATGTTAATTTACAAGTTTGTTATACAACAGCCATTTGTTAAAACACATTACTTAAAACCTTGTATCAATTGATCTATTAGCAGAATTAAACTACATTCCCTCAGTATGATATTCCTGCAGTTCATTGTGCTGTGACTCCATGAGAAATGTTCCTTTAATTTTCACTACAGGAAAACCATATTAAATTTTAAAAGATTACAACAAAATTAACTATTAGTACAAAATTTGTATTATTATTACTATTAGTGCACCAAAACATGGAACAATTTAAAAACCTATAAAAATGTTTATAAGTGAATGCCATCATTAAGAAAGGAAGCAGAATGATATCTCTGATTTTAGAGGAGAATAAAGGCAAATTATTTCAATACAATATAATTTCACTACAAACAGATGGGAAGTACTTCAGGTGCCAGCACATATAAATGCCTATGTTTGCATGTCCAGCCTGGCTGTGTGGACACTTCCATCATTAGATGCTTGCTGCTCTGGCTAAATCACATAGGACTTCCTGTGTTTCAGCCTGCTATTTAAAAGCATGGATGCTGTTGTTTACCTACTTCATACAACCAAGCTCGCTACATTCAAAGTTTTGAAAACACTGAGACTTGCATGCACCAGACGGTACTAAAAGGACTGTCCATGTTGCTGCCCACACTGCAGGTTTGAAGAGAGACACTGGTCATTTCCAGTGAAGTGTTTCCAGACCATTCAGATGCCAGCCCAGAACTCCCTGAACAATCTGTGTCATGCTCTGAATTTGATCAAAGATATACTCCAAAAATCAAACGGCGAATAACTGAAAGCGATGAGCCAGACAATACCTGACAGAGGTCTCAGTAGGAGGGTTCCTACCACCTGCCTGCCTTGTGATGCAGAGGAAGGCTGGTTTATCAGCCGGTGCAGAGGCAGTTCCAGTGGTAACAAGTACAGTCGCCTGGTGGGGAGCTTTGATCGTTCTGTTATTTGAGCATCTGTGCTGGAAACTGCAGCTCCTCGCTTTCAAAATGGGGGGGCGGGGGGAAGCAAACCGGAGATGGCTACTGTACTCTCTAATGAAATGATTTCTTGCTTATCTAGTACTGGTAACTCCTATTGTGTTATTCATCATCACAGTAATGCAAGCGTCTCATAAATATTAATTTATTTCCTCCCAGCGCTTCCGTGAGGAAAGTACAATGAATCTGGTTTTACAAGACAGGGTTTTGAGGCAGACAGTTTAATTGTACGGCCAGTGTGTGCATTTTCCCCCTGCCCAAACATTCACAACTTGCAAGAGTCTCCAGATATCCTCATCTCCAAACCAGTAGCTTGAATCACAATAGCATGGCTTCTGTCTTCTTTCTCAATTTTTGCATAGTGAATGCAATGAAAGAAATCTCATCAATCTGTTTTTTTTCCAGTCTTTTCAAGGTACTGGTACAAACTGGTATGGAAAAAAACCTAAAAACAGACAAAACATCCTCAGCACATTGTATCACCCTGTTCATTCATTTTGTTTGGCCAAAAGTTGAAGAATAATGCCTTCTGGTTTGCTAGCTTTTGCAGTCAAAAATGTATTTAATTATAAAATTTTGAAATAAGCTCCCAAAGGGAAGAATTTGAAAACTACCTCTTTTTTTTTGTCTTGAATACACACCATTTAAGCTCAGGTTGCTCAAGCTTAATGATTTCTCCACTAAGTGTCAGAAAAATCAAATACATCAACTGTTTAACATAGACAGTTCCTAGTAACACAAATTTTGCTGTACTGAAGTTACAAACTTGAATACCCTCAACCCTGAATTCCTTATCACGTCTTCCAATCATTTCTTAAACAAATGACCTGACTGTATAAGTAAATCTATTACTTTTCATTTATTATCATGTGATTAAAGTAAAACCTACAATTTTGAATTATTTATAGGTGCAGATAACCAGAGGTACTGCATAGATAATTATCTCTAAGGGGCCACAAAGGGCCCATATTATTCTGAAAGAATTTAACATTTGACCTAATCACAAGCACTTATGGTCTTGTTTGATTTAGACCAAGAAAATAAAAGAGAAATACCACTGTCATCCAAGAACAGTTCATACATGCACAACTAGAAATCTGCATACCTTTAAATGTGCTTTAACAATGCCAGCTAGCCATGCACCCATACACATGTGAATTTTTAAAAACAAGCTGGTTTTTTTCCCATTTTTGCAGTTCTTCAACTGCTATTGGTATGATATCACCCAACACCTCTCGATGGCAGTATAGTCTTGCACAGTAATACATTACTGTCTATCCTGCTACTCTCCTACTTTACTGAACAGAAGGAAGAAGGAGAAATTGTTGAGGATTGGTTGGTCTTTTTGTCCATGGAGAAATAAAGTCCACTCCATAATTTAAAAAAATCGGTTTAGTAACAACCACTTAACAATACTTCAGTTTAAGAAGTCAAAATGTTTTTTATTTCTTCATGCGTTCAAATCACTCTGCAATAAACTTACTGGAAAATAAACAGATTTTCACCCCCCTCATTACACTGAGAGAAGAAATTCCTGTTCTTTTAAATAAGAAACTGCTTTTTGTGCCCTTATGAGATTAACTAAGAAATGAGCACACCAGACACAACTCTCCTCTGGCTTTCACATCTCCATTTGAAAGCTTTGGTGTATGTTCTGAAGAAAATAAAGCTTGCAATTAAAGAAGGAAATTTTGTGTTCTCCATTCCAGAATAAAGTACTAGATTCTTTTTCTTTCAGTCCTACTGACCATCAAATGTTCTTGTTCCTCTAATTAGCCTTATTACCTATTTCAAATTGTAGCCCCTTTCCTGCTCTCAGTAACAGCTTTTAGGGTCAGCCTACATCTTTCTTCAGCATCCCACCCAACTTATCCCATGTTCTCTTTTATGGTACAATAAAGATGAAGAAAGTATTACTAGTGCTATCAGAGTGTTAATGTTTTTCAACAGTATCACCCAGGAATAGCAATTATAGCAATTAATGGCAATCATAAAAATACATAAGCAATATGCAAATACAATTACAAAAAAATCAACCTCTGCAAAAGAAATTGTCTACAATGTCTTGGTTACTAGTTTAATGTACAAAAGACAAGCAGATGCAAGTTCCAAGATTTTTAGTCAACTGTTTATCATATTCAGTCCTACTGTACTCCATACTCTGTCCCAAGCCCTTATTCCTTGTCAGTTTCCAGATGCAGCTTGTTCTCCTGTGCATTTCCTAGCATCCATTAATCCTATTTAAAGTCAAGGTTCCTAAAGTACAGACACTAAATAAAGATTGCTCTTTATAATTTAAAAAAAATTAAAAATATACCAATGATTCCAAGAATGGAAGAATTGCCATCCTCATTGTATAATAAAGGGCAACTAAGGCACAGAACTGTTCAATGATTTACCACAAAATCACATACCAACTCTACAACAGAACAAGGCTTAGAAGCCAGATTTACAGAGTGCCACTGCAGTGCTTCGAACTGCCTCTAAAAGTCTTGGTGTTTTTATGGCAGTAGGTCCCAAGGGCACTAGATGAATTATGCCAAACTGCTGTAGAGGGGATTTCACTATGGACACTCCTGTTACCAGAAAAGCTCGCAAGTAACAGACAGCAGTCCAAACTGACTGTTTTCCTTACAGATCTCAAAGGTGACAACCTTAATTTCGTGGTATTGTATGTCAAGAGCAAGGCATGCTGGGTTTTCAAAACCTTGGTTCTATGTTACCTTTTCATTCCATAAAGCCAGGCCTCAAAAAATCTAGACAAGCCATCTCATGCTATTTTGTATTCTCTCATCTGTGGTCCTATCTACACAGCATTCTGATAATGCTCTTTAGCAATGGGAGTTCATATAGCAAATACCTTTTCTTCAGATCACGAGATTTCCTGAGCCCTCAATCATCTGCTTTTCACTACCCTGATCAGCCTATCACAGAAACAGCTTTCATGCTGCTGGGGCAGAATTCTGTTTTTCTCTAGCTAATCTGTCTTGTCTTCTGAGGACAGCCTTCCCTTGGTCTACCTAAGGTTTTACTTTGTGCAGCTCAAACAGCGAACACTGCTAGAATCACAGTCTTGGTAACGTCCAAATGTACATAAAATGTAAAGCAAGCTCTGTCAAATCCTCACTTAAAAGTGCTCATAAATAGAATTGCAATTAGTCTGAACAGAAGTACATTCCTGCTGCTGCATCAGATTTCCAAGACTAAGATACAAGTTGTGCGGACTGTCCTACAATAGAATATTAATGACCTGTCTAAACAGAAACAAACAGGAGTATGGTTTGTTTATAAGCACTGACCAAGTCTGCAATGGGAAACAAATTAAAATTTGTTTGGATATTTTCCACGTTATAGGTAATTCACTTCTCAGAAGCCTAGCCAAAAAATCAAAGTGGAGCCTACTTGATTGGCATTATAAAAGCAATTAACTTACAGACCTGTCAAATCTGTTAACGTTTGGTTCTGTCTGCTCTACTTGTCTATTTTGACTAGCTGTAGAATCATTTAATGATTTACAGGCCTTTCAAGTCCTAAGGCTTGGTAGCTGTATTAAAACTGTGACCCATTATTTCTTGGTCACATCATAAATTACTGTGACATCATAAATATCTTCCTTTTTCTCACAGAAAGCTAAATTTTAATTCCTGATTTGAGTTCAAGCCTTTGTTTTTGGATTAGGGGCTTTTTTTTGAACCTTCACTGGTAAACACTGTAATATTTTACTGCCAGTAAAAAAAGAAGTAAAAGGAGAAAGGGATATGTAATAAAATATAATTGTCAAAACAAATCCATGTTTTAAACTGCAGTGTGCATTTATGTAAAACTCTACAGTCATTATTTCTATATATGCTTCATATATAACAGGAGAAAAAAGTATAATATTCAAATTTAATTAATATTAAGTAAGTTTGTTGGAAAAAAATGGACTTTTAAAGCACTCAGAATTGTTTGGTTCTGGAATCAGAAAACTATCAACTTAAACCTAGGCATCCCACCTTGTTTTACAGTTTGAAAATTTTCTCTCTCTTTTTTTTCAGGGGAAAGGAAATGAAAAGAAAGAGGAGAGGGTAAGCAAAATGGGAAAGTATCTCTAATTCGTTATGGGAAAATTCTTTTTTTTAAAAAAAAGAAGTTAAAGTTAGATTAACTAATGCAAAAGGAAAATTCAAAATGAAGTGAAATCAAGTGCTGCAAAATTCATTACTGACTTGGGGAAAGACCAGTTTAAGTAGGTATGACTGGGTGAAAATTTCAGTAAACTGTTATTTTAAAAACACCCAAACCTGCAAAGAAATATGGGGTGAGGTCAAAGACAAGCAGGAACTTTACAACAGTAACTTTCCCACCCTTTGGTACAACCTCTTGGACAGGTCTATCATGTTACTATATGTTGTCTTCCCAAACCTCATCATAAGGCTTAAATCTAAAATTAGATGAAAATTTATCAGAGACAATTAAAACACAACAGTGTTGAAATACAGTGAGTTTGTAAATGTGAAGTAAAATTTAAGTCCAGATCTAGCTGGGGCTTATTACTAAAAATTTACAATTAGTTTAAATGATTTTCAGCATGCTGAAAACAACTTCAATTACAGTCGTTCAGACAACAATACTACACTTTAAAAATACCTAATTAATTATAGTATATTCCATTATATTATATTCACTATGTTAAACAGAATTTAAATCTAATTAATTTATTGAACAACATCAATTTTGTACACAAAAAAATTAGCTTTAAATTTAATCAAGGGGGAAAAAAGCATGTTTTAGGAGATTCTGAAGTTTTCCTTGAAGTAAATGTGAAAGTTAGGCATACACAAGCAGGTAGAACTCCCCTTGAAAGTAATGGATCCCCAAGCACAGGGAGAACAGACCTCTGAGAATAAATCTGCTAAGTGTCCAAGAAACATATACCATGCTGTCAAAGGTCGTAAGAGCAATCATCAAGATGACCATCTTCATTTAACTATCTCAATAAACTAGACCAAAACTTTTCTGTGTGACAGTAGTTGTTTGCTTTTTTTCCCCCCCAGATACACATGCTGGTATTTTTTTTCCCTGGCATATATACTGTTTAATTTTACAGTTTAATTTTACCTATAGCTCAGCTTCCCTTGCCAAATATAGTAGAATGTTAACATATTTAGGTTTCATAATAATGAAAGCAAGAATGGCACCTTCAGTCTCCTTTAGTCCACAACTTCCAAATGTCTGAATTTTTGCAAGTAAGACATCTAAATGTGGGAATTGCAGTTTATACAACCTCTGTCTCCACTGCAATACCATGAAGAAAATGCAGCTCAGATGTGGACTTATCTTTATTACTCTTTGAAACATAAAATAAATGTTTTAAGTAGCTGAATAAAACTATTTGCACTGGATCTGTTATTTGGCACAATTCACGTGGAATTTCGTATTGCATCCCTATATAAAAATTAATTCTGGGCAGGATTTTGCACTCCATCTTAACCTTATCTAATTTTTATGTTCCATAGCAGAGTCGAGGCTGCCCAAGCAGGTCCAATACATTTTAATTTTATTATGATTCCTATAAAGTCTCTCGAAATATGCCTGAAATTGCCTTGACAATTTAAACAAAAGCAGATCTGTATGGGATCTGTAATTGTACTGTGCTACATGATTTAAGCTGGCTAATAGTGAGTGAGTACACACTGAGCAGCTGGGAAGGAAAAGACTGTGTGTTCAGAAGGAGAAGGGAGAGCAGAAGGAAAGGTTAATAAAGCAAAACATAGTTCTCTTTTCTTGCTGAAAATTACACCTCCTACTTACCGATATCATTGTATTACTATATGCAGACAAGGCAACATGCATTATAATAGCGAGTTCTTTTTAGTCATCCTATAATCCTTCTTCTGTTTTTCTTAGTATTCTTTTATGTTTTATATCACTCTTTATTTTGCATATTTGCACCTCCTTCCCAATTACACAAACATAAAGTTTTCATTAAATGTTGAATTGCTTTATGTAAGGTATTAAGCAAAATTACTGTGTCACCTAAAAAGTTAGTATTAAAGGTAATGTCTCAAAACCCCAAATACAGTATTTATGACACTTTTACAAAGAGAGTTTTCCATGTGTTAATATAACTCAAAAAATAAGAATAATATATAATACTACATTTAAAAAAAATCAGGTTACTTTCAACAGATGTCCATGAGTGAATTAGGATTAAAAAAAGCAAGCAACAGGTAAACTTGGTATGACTTAAAATTATTTTTTATTTAAAATATAAAATCAAGTAAAAGAACATGAAATAAAGCTTCCAGAAATTTCAAGATTATTGCCGCAGTAAAAAAAATTTCAATTTGTACTTACAGTTTACACATCCTTTTATTAAGGAACTCCAAAGGTAAGTTATAGTACCAGCAGAAATGAAACCTAGTATATCTGTGCCCATTTTAATTCAATAAGGTTAAGTCAGCTTTGTGGTTTAGATGCTCAGCAGATGTTAGCTCTTACAGCATCATTACACCGTGCCTTGAAACTGAAGCTTTTTACCAGCCTCATAATGATAAGGGCTATATAGGATTTGCATGAGTGATGAGAGTCCAAAATGCGCAGCAGAGATCAGAGTTCATGGTGGGTGTCAGGCATTGTGCAAATCTGAAAGCTACATGCATTTTTATGGGTAACAAATACTACAGTCATTAGGAAAATTTCTTACAAACAAAGGAGATGGAAATCTTGTGTTAGTAATTTACATAACAGCCTTCCTTAAGTATAAAGGTTATACTTTTAATTATATTCTTGGGGGTCTCAAAAAAAAAATCTCAACCAACCTATCGCTTTCATCTTCACATAATAAAAGCTATGAAACAGGCTGTTAACTGAATTAAGTGTCACAAGGTCATGAAATAAAAGATCTATTTTCTTCTTTTCTTCTTTCTTTTTTTTTAGGAGAGAAAACAGTTTACAAAACAGAAAAAGACTTGTTCAATGAAACAATCAGCTTTAGTTACAAGTGCAAAAGTCAGCCATGTGTACTAATTCACAGTAATTATGATGCAAAGTGAACTCCTTGGAGACCTAAAAGTCAACGCCTGGCAATGGTTGGGCAAACAGCAGAGTGGAGCTACTCAGGTGATACTGACCCCTTCAAAGCCCTTTGTGTTCCTGAACAACCCAAACTATCCAAGTATCTGCCTGTTCTCCCGTTCTTAGGTATTATTACTCTACCGCATTCACAGGGCTGCTATTTAAAACATTACAAACTAGCATGCATCCCAGCACTAAGCTCTTGCATAAGCAATGAATACACTTCCAAGGAAACAGAAGCACTGAAGAAGAAAAATTTAAATCTGTGTTTGTAACACAATCCCAGCTGAGAATTAAATGTGGAAAGCGGAAAGATGACAGGGCAGGTGTCTTAGAAAATTCATCTTAGTTGGCTTCCCCTTTTTAGACTTTAGCACATCATGCCCTCCTGTCTTCTTGCCTCCCACATAAGCGATTACTACATTGAGAAATGAGGTAAAAATCCAAGACAATTTTCAAGCATTCAACACTGTCCGTGCAGCTTACACAGTGAAATCACAGGTTTCACGATGGCTTAAAGGGGGACAAAAAGTTAGGCCAATACAATGCTGAAAGCTAGAGGAAAAAGCATGTCTTTGGCATCTCATGTTTAACACATATATTTACACCATGAGAGAAAAATTCACCCCAAAAAACATAGGCAATGCTGGTAATGAGAGTCTCTGTTGCTAGTCTGAATTGGGTTTAAAATTACAAAAGAACCCAAAGACCACCTGCAGAAGAGACAAGTTGCAACCTATCTACCTGGCACCAAACTATGCCCTTAAGTGGAGCACTACAGTTAAAAGAAAACTCAGGGCATTCTGCCACTGCACGTCTACTGCTACAATTTCATGCAGTATCTCACTGTTAATATAAATTTAGGACAAGCCAACATTTACAGCACATTTAAAACACATCTCAAACCACGTAGCTCTTAAAGCAGATCCTTAGTTTACAATGAACTGCTGGCAAAAAGCTTGCTGCAGCATTCTCATGAATGACAGGTCTCTGTAACGAGTGCTTTTTGTACTGCATTAAAAAATTCACAGCAGTCTGTAAAATAAAAACTCTAGATCAAATGGCATTTTAAATGAAAATTTTGCTGAATTCTCTATGGCTGCCATGTTCATGAGACTTTTTATTAGTGTAAGGGGCAAACACTTTTTACTCTGCAAGCGCTTTATTGCATTTTTCCTTCATTTACAGCATGCTTTTTATTTAGGGCTTTAGAGACCCACATTCTTCTCTCCCTCCCATTCTTTTTTCTTTCCTGAATGCTCCTAAAGTTACAGAACAAGGGGATCCTACCTGGCAGTCTACAACAGGTCAGTGATCAAACAGAAGGAGCAGTGAGACAGCAGCCAAATCCTGCCCCATCTCCTGAGAACTACAGAAAGCCAGGGCTTCTCAGCCTGCAATGCAACCGAGCCACTGCACCCTGAGGCTGATAATCGTTGTTCACTTTCTGCAAGCACATACAGCACAAATCTGCACCTACTGAGGTTAAGACGCAAGCAATTTTTTTTTTTTATGTTGCTGTAGTTATCGACACAGGTAGAAGCTGCTTGAAAATGTGACCTCATCTGTCTTATGACAGCAGAAACAAAGACAGATTAAAAATACACCAACACTGCTCTGCCCCAGTGATCAAAGCTATTTTAAATAAACAGGGCTCTTTATCTGTAAAATGCACTGGTCTTTGAACAACTATTCGTTTTACCTAAAGTATTTACATTCGCTTGAACAAATCAATACACCAGATACGGTAAGCTGTAATATGAACAGACAGAACTAAACCAAGTAGTGAAGTATTATCATTTACCCAGTAATATGCCAGTTGTTCATTAAGATACTACTTTGTGCAAGGAAAACACTCTTAAAATCTTAGTGGGTTTTAAATACAGCCTACATTCAGGAATGCATTATGCACTGAGTTAACATTACACAGCCTACGTCTGCTGCAAACTCAAAGAAGCATGAGCAGTCTTTGCCATTTCAGAAAGCCAGTATCACTGCAAAAAGTGAAAATTAGTGGGTGCAATAACACATCAGGAAAGCAGTGACGTGGTAGAGTGGGTGCCACAAAGTAGTAACTAATTATTAACTTCTGGAAAGGTTAGCATGAATCCTCTTTAGGCCATAAGCTACAGCCAACATGAATAAAGACACATTCTTTATTAAGGAAACAAACTAAACTGTGAGAACTACAGAGCGCAGTTAAAAGGCACAATGCACAGAAACATTTACCCTTTCATCAAGAACGGCTGGCCTATCTAGGAAAGAACTGAGATGCTCTAGGACAGTCTGCTCTTGAACTGGATCTGTGGTTAAACAGAAGCCTTAGTCCACACAATTAATCTTATAAACTGCACTTTCATGAATGTCATATGAAGGAAATTAAAGATACTTACACAGCCACCAGCAAGAATTTCTGCAGCCAGTGGGACAGATCCATCTTTAGTCCTGAACTTATCTCTCACAAAATCATTAACCTTAAAAGACAAACATTTATGAAAGCTGATAAATTAAAAGGTCAGAGAAAACACTCATCACCTGCAAATTCTGTGCAAATGAAAATGCAAATACATCCACTAAGCTATCAAACTACAAGATATCAAAGAAATCAAAGTCTTAGATTTTATATTAAATATTCTAAAGCTATGTTCTTCCTTCTAACAAGAATTTGCAGCAAAATTTGAATACTTATTACTCAAAAAATAAATCATCACTAAAAAGGTAATTTTAAAAATCAGGAAATTATAAAATACATCAATATTTTAGAAGTGCTCACTATATTAAAAAAATTAAATAAAATGTCAAATTAATATCAAAATGTTCAATACTAAGCTTTAACACAATGGCAATTCAATTAGTAGCATTACGGGCCTTTTTTTTTTTTAATGCATATCACTAGCTTTGATGAATACTACCTTATCAGTGCATAAACAATACATTATGATTGGATTATAATAAGAAATTCTTAACTGCCTTACAAACACTTAAGAAATAACAAAATTACAGAAGTAAAACATTTAGAAAAAAACATTGTGCAAGCAAGTTCCTTTCTTACCAACAATTCACTACATGCTCATATTATCTGTCTCCTGTTGCACCAGAATCATACATACAGGAACCATGTAGAGATACAAAAACAAAAGCCCTCTAATAAGTAACTATTCTGATATGGTAAGAGGTGAAACCAAAGGCCTACGCTACTTACAAACAAGCAGATGAACTGAACAAGTTGAATGAGCTTGTTATATTTTGGAGTCCAGAAAGAAGCTTTCAGTAAGATTCTTAAAATACACATGTACATTTTAGTAAGATTCTTAAAATGTACATCTCTCTGGATGAGACTTGTATGCCACTTGTACTGTTCACAAGTCAGATATTAACAGTTGCTAATTGTAATTTGATGCATTTTACAATGTGGGGAAATGTGAAAAAATCAATTTCAAACTTACAGTAAGTTTTATGGCCTTCTCTGGTGCTACTCCTAATAGCTGTGGTAACAGACCTGTAACATGGACATAGAGAATTCAAGGCATTGAGTAACTTGGTACTAAATAAACAAATCAACAAATGTATGTAGAGACCAGCACCTAGAAACAGACGATTTTTACAGCAATTTCATGTTATTATGTATAATGAGAGTATTTAAACATTCAATTTTGAGAACAAACTTTGTGCTACCACATCAAGTCCTACCACTGTCTATACATAATTGTTTCTTTTTCTTTTTAATTCATACTAGCTCATTTTATGTTTAAACACTAATACAGATTTGCTAAATATGTTTCAGTGCTGTCCTGAACTGACTTTTATTTTTTGCATCTTCACACAAAAATCAAGACTTTTTAATTCATTTTTGTGAGATACACAATGCATCTATTTCATAAGTCAAAACCTCAGTACCTTTTTCTAGCAAAAAACAATGGCATTAGACGGCAGGACCGAAGTGGATAGGAATCAAAATAACGCAAAACATTCAAATATGTATGACTGCACTCTTAAGCTCTTTGCCCATATAAATTTGCCCATCAGTTCTTAAAACAAAGGAAGTTACGTTGCTTTCTACCCAGGTATGGAATTTTCCATTTTATTTTGTTAGAAGTGATGTACTACAGAACTGGAAGTGTGAATTTCTGACTCTCAGCTTCACTTGTTTGAAGTGAATGGTCGATATTTTGTAAACATTTGGATGACACGGCCTAAAAATAGGCAAAGCTTACCAACAAAGCCTGAAGCTAGATTGGTGTTGCAAGCATGCATCAGCATAATGAACTTAAGACACCATTCAAAAATGTGAGAAAAACACTCCAGCTAGAGCTCCTGGTGCAGAGCTCTTTGTTTTAGCAGTTCAGGCAGCACATTTGGGTACTTTCTACAAAGCCTGACATTCTCACTTCTCCATGGTTTTATTTCGTTAAAAAAAACCCCAAACAATTAAGTTTCCACCTCTGAAAGTTAACCTGCTGAAAAGCATTTTCTTAAAGAACTAAATGTCAGAATAACAGAGAAAAAAGAACATGCTCTGGTTTAGTATATTCTTCGATCCTGCTACCATCCATCAGCTTTACTGGCTCCTACTGATGCTCTTAATAAGGAATTGACATTGAAGAAAAGCACCATTTGGTTTGTGGCAGCAGAAGACCCAACCGTATTTATATACTGATGTCTTTATACAGCTGATGTACATATACATGTAACATTTACCCAAGGTAACTATGCTGCATTATGATCATATGACTGAATACTCAAATAAAAAAATACAGTAGCACTAAATTAATATACAGTTGCTCAAAACCAAAAGAGATTCTGCAGAGTAAGTTAAATTTCAGAATCTGAATTTCTTAAAAAGTTTTACTTGTACCAGTGACTTGAAACCAGACCTCAATGAAAAACCATTAAGCTGTTCAGATTTATGTAATTAAATATTACATTATCTGCAGCACTGTGAGGGAAACACAATCATATAAAATGAACAGGATTCTTTTCATTACAAAATTATCTTTGTAATTGCTATAATATTTACAACTTGCTATAGAACATGTGTGGCTTGATATAAACATTATGGCAAATGACTTTTTATCTTCAGAGATTAAAAAATGTTCCATATACTTTAAAAGCACACTACTTAAGGCAAATCCAGTAAAATTAAGCAGGTCTTACATAGCAGATATAATTCCAAACACAAAGGTCATTAAATTTAAAATCACATATACATATATGTATATGTATACCCAAGTTATATATACCATGATTTTTCAAGTCATATTTTATCAAATAAATCACAGAAAGAGACATTCTAAAATATCAAGATATGAAGATTATAAAAGTAGTCCAGTTGATGATCGGCATAAACTTCCAATCTTAGAAACAACATTATCAGGACAAACCAAATCCATTTTCACTGAACAGATCTGAAGATGGCCTTTTAACCATTTTTCAGCTCCCAAAACTTTGCTTTTGTAAAAACACTTGTAAAGTCATAAGAAGAAGAGGTTTATCTTGGCACAAGTTATTTTTTTCCATCTGGTTCATTCCTTTTGTACTCAAATCTAAATGGGACTGTTACGACTCAAAGCTTTCCATAAAACTTTGAGATAGAGAAGAGAAAGATTAAATAGAATAAGTAGAAGTTAAAAAAAAATAACCCAACATCAGAAAAAGGCAAGAGAACAACCAAAACCTAGAACATTTTTCTCTTTTCCTGCCTTTACTTCACGCATGATTTTACAGGATAAAAGTGCTTTGTAGGTTTAATTGCAGATAACATTGTATATATCTACTGCAAGATAGCAAGAGGGACCCTTCATTTGGTCTCATATCTATCTCTAAGTGGTACCTGTGCATTCTATATGCTATGACCATCAAAATTAATTTTTATTTTCTTTATTGTTTTGATGGTGGCCCTGAAACACTGTTGAAAAATTTCTAAACATGATAAAGATACTAAGTTTTGAGAGAAAGAAAGTACATCAAAGGCCCCCTATGAAAATGTCGAGTTTCTATTGGGGTTATCTTAACACAGTGGGAATTTCTCAGTGTTACTATGCATTAGCAGATGAGCAATATGACATATACACAGATGGAGAACAGGCTTAGAAATGTTTGACAGTGCCTTAAAAATGCATGCCTTTTATAACATCAGAGCACAGTATCTTGCACATAGGCAGCCTGCTAGTATAGTACATAGTAAACAAATTATTCAATGCCTTTTTTATATCCAAGGCTTTTTAGCAGCAATTACAATGTACCACTTTGTATTTGACACACTGTCATAGTGGGACTCTCAGGGAAGGGGAAGGTGTGTGCAAGACAGAGCACCAAAAGCTACATTCAGTTTGCAACACCCTACAAATTATTTTCTGAAAGCAGTCTAAATACATTGTGAATACATACACAACAGCTCATCCAGCCCACCTGTACTGATGGCACTGAGAAACGAAAATCTTACTTGGCCAAAGTATTTTTTCAGATGTCTAACAGGGAAGCTTCAGTTTCACACTGTATAACAGATGTGATTTTCCCTTCATATTAGGAAAAAACAGTGACTGAAGGTTTTGTTGCTAGGTCTAGATAAAATATTTGAAACCATTAGGGCATCTTATAGGAAGGCAGTAATGGAATACCACCACATTTTTCCATTACAGGATTCATACAATAAATTAGCCAATTAATCACCAGTTGCCATTCAAATATAGCTCACTCAGACTGGAAATGAGGTATTTCCTGAAAATTCTGTGCTTTGACAGAGCTTGGGGTATAAGTAGGCTTGTAGTTCCAGTCTATAAAAATGGTATTCCATTGCATAATTTGGAAGGAAAGCTTCTGCCACTGTCTTTTTGCATCAGTAGCATGGGAGTCCATCAGTAATTATGAAGCTGGATGATGAACAAATCATTAAAATCTAAATTAGATGGCATTTGGAATCACTGCAGGGCTAGAAGCGCCATCAACAAAAATAAAACTAACAAACAAGCTCCTGAAAAGTTAATGATCACAGATGATGGTGTTTTCAACAGCATTCCCCATCTTTTCTGTCCTCTAGGCAAGTGGCATATAACAGCATGGCTTCCAAACATTTTCCTGAACTACATTTTATCTCTGGTACTTAAATTTCCCATGAAACTTCTATCAAGTATGGGTGAAATAATCTCTACTGGATGCACTTCTTAAGTCTGTGAAGCATTCTGTGACTCATCAGGTGGACTTCTGATTAAAATTCTATTATGACATGTAGGTGACCTCATCAGTTGGAATAAACCTTGACAAATCATAGCTTTCAAAATTTTCTTAAATTTGCATGTATAAAAATACCTGTGAGTTTCTAAATATGCATTTCAGGTATAAACATAGACAGAACAGTAAATTACAGGTATATAAGATGAGCACTCTTTTCAGCCATGCTGAGAGACAGATGAGAAATTTATCTCAGATATAAAGTCTTTTAAAAAATGCTAACAAGACAGCATTCATATAATGCATATTATAAACACTCTGCAGAGGTTTATCTCATGTTTGTTTGTTTTTTTGTTTTTATTTTTAATCCAAGTGTCTTCTCAGTGGAAACACTGATTATACTTAGAACCAAACTGATATCAAACCAAATTTAGTGCTCTCTATATATCCACAAGATGGTGTAATTTATCCTTATCTGAGATGGTCGTTTAAATTATGGTCTCCAAGTTTGGAAAAAAATAGTGATACAAAAAAGAAAAATCAGTTCACTTTGTTGGATGGAAATACGAGCCTTTTATTAAAAATATCATCTGAAATGGCTGAGTTCAGAGTGAGGCTTATAATTTCTGCTTGCTTTCTTGAAGTGCATCATGACAAAGAGACCACTGCTCTAAATGTTTCTAGTACAACTTTTAAAAAGCATTTGCATCTATTCAGCTAAGGAGTAGTCTACCAATGATTACTCCCTCCTTCAGTGGGGACAAAACTACCCACATTGACTTAACGCTGAGCAAATCAGTCAAAGAAAGAATTGCAGTGACCAACAAGTAGCAAAAAGTAATGTGCTCTGTAGTGTGTCCTACCTAGTGTAGGATTCAAGACTAGGATAAGATGACTCTTGCTAAATGTTTACTGCATTACATTGGGTAATTACACTAATCTATAAAGTGCTCCTTTCAAATCTTCTTGTCCTCTCAAGCTTAACCAGAAACCTCCTCCTGGACTCAGTTCCTTAACTTTCCTCAACATCTCCTTAGAAAGTAAGCAACAGCCTGAATTCACAGAACTGCACAGAGGGAGCTCCAGATTTTTAAGCAGTTTTCTCCATTTGCCTCTTTAAAAAAGCTAAGTCAGGGTGCCCTTTAAGGAGAGAATTTGTAGAAGCGCAGGTCTCAATTTGCCTCTAAAATGATGGTATTCTACTATATAATCCAGAAATTAGATTATTGGCCTGGTCTTAGAAGTTCAGCTCCACCAAACTGTCTGAGATTTCACTATTCAGTATTCCTTGGAAAACTGAAAAGTAGTAAAGACGATGGGGAATGGAAGGACAAGCTATACTGATGAAGTTTCCTGAGGTTCCCTAAACCTGGCAATGAAAAAAAATAATTCCAAATTCAGGACAAACAAACTGAGTTAAGAACATGCATTTATGACATTTCTGAGTTTTTATCTGTTTTTTTTCCCAGGGGAAAAAAATCACTGTCCTTCAGAAATTCAATAAGACAGAAGGAGGCAATAGTAGAATTCTGCATATTTATTCTTTCAGGATGCTGGAAGAAGCAGACAAAATTTTCAAGCAATACATTTGGTTCTTTAGGTAATAACTGGGAATTTTGAAAGATTTTGATTGCTATAAATTCTTACAAAATAGAGACCATGTCAGTACTCTTTATTAAATTATTATGTCTACTCCAAAAATGGCCTCAAACTCAGTCAGTAATAAGAGAACCTTCCCATCTCCAATTGTGCTGAAATAATTAGAGAGTCTGTATTTTGCAGAGGAGCTACTTAGCCAACCCCCAGTAACTCAGGTCATGTGTTACAGCGTGCACACCTATCACACCACCAGTTTTAATGTTGTTTCCCACATTGTTTTATGAACTGTTACATTTTTTTAAGGTGCACATAACTTTGCCAGTTCATAACACTATTTTTCCAAAATCCTCTGTTGTTCATTCCTTACTCAACTGCTTTTAACAATTAATTTTTTTCATTACAATATTCTTATTTTTACAAGTGAAAAGAAGTTTCTAAGCAAGCTGGCTAAAAATGAAGTTGGTAATGCAAGTTTCAAATTCTCCCCTATGAATATGTCAGAAGGGGATAAAAGATCTCAATAATTGTGACACCACAAACATAATTTACTTTAACTCAGTGACAGAGAAGAACTGGAATCTCATACAAGGTTCCTGATTCTTTATGATTCCTGAGTTAACTGAACTGGCACCACTGATGCCACAATTGGGACAAGGATAGAACAAAAAAAAAAAGCCACCATTTAGCTTTGGGCACTTATCTAAGATATCCAAAGTGAGCATGATTTACCTGCTGAACAGGGTCAATAGATTTTGGAGCTTTTTCCACTGACTACAAAGGCAGTTTGGAACAGACTTGGGTGTATTGGTTACATATATAAAGCAAAGTGGGCTGCAACCCAGTGAATCATTCTGGCTGACTCCCCAGTGACAACCTAAGAAAAGGTATACATTAAACTTGATAAAGATGACTATTTCCAATGATTACTGAAGTAAATGCAACTGGTTCACAGAGACCTTTTCGCCTCAAAAGCAACACAACAAAAAGTACTCCAAAGAACAAAAACCCACAGATGATCCAACTTGGTACCAAACAGGACAAAACACTCTCGGCACTAAGAGCTGCTAAAGAAATGAGAACTTTACTAACAATATATTTTTGCTGTAGGAAGTTGCTAATGTTTCCCTATGGCAGATGAGGAGGGAAAGGACAGAGAGGTCGTACAGAAATGTCCTCGTTACAGTGAAGTTTTAATTATCAAGAAGTTCGCAAATCCTTCTCATGTAACACAGTGAAGAAGCAAAACTGAAGTCTGAACTAAAAAGACTTAAAAACCAGTCACACAAAACTCCTAACAGTATCTTATCATCAGTATATAACACCTTTTAAACTTACCTCGATAAAGCCCAAAGAAACCTTCATAACGTAACACTTTCTTGAAGCAATCAAAGCTGTTTTTATACATAAGTTCTCCCACAAAAGAGCCTGTAGAACGCTGGTTTTGCATGCGAGTTTTCACTAAATCAATTGGATAGACTGCAGTGGCCCCAACAGCTGCAAATAAAATTCAAGATACAAGAAACCATGATTTTGCATTTGCAGTGTTTGACTGCAACTGTCATCTTTCACATTTACACCTAACATATCAGTTGTATCTTTTTTCTTCATGATATATTCTGGATACATTAAACTAACTCCCACAGTTTTAATCAAACACACTTTCCAGTCCTACCTCATTATTTTCATTTTCCTGAAATTTGTTTGGGGACAAATCAGATAGCAACACCACCTGGAAACTTGAACAGCTCATAAATTCCAAAAGTCTTGCAGACCAGATGATCCTTTCCCCTTCAATCTTACAGTCATCCCATCCCTTAGACACAGCTCCAAGGGAAAGTCTGAGAAGCCTTCCACACTTAAATGAGAGGCAGAAGGAGAAAAAGGGCAAAAGAAAAGAAGAAAAAACCCAAACAGTGAAGATGAATATTCTTTTGCTCAGCCATGACTAACCTCCAGCAACTGAACCAAGGGCAAACCTGTACGCTGATTCTGCAATCTGGATGAGAACAGGTCGAGACACATCTCCTGAAGCTTTCTGTCAAGACAGGAATTAAAACAAAAGGAAAGACAAGCAAAATAATCAAAACATTTCATTTCCCAAGAGAACGTTTCATGATCAGACAGATATAAGTATATGGACACCTGGAAAAAATTCTACAATACACTAGAGATTTTGTTCTCAATTATTACTTCTTTTCCACTGATTTCTAAGTGTCACATAAGGCAGCCTCTTCAGATTGGAACAGCAAAGAAAATAGACTGATACTACAACAAAATTATACAACTCTAAAATCAATAGTCTGAATGCGGTCTAAATGAGGTCTTACATATTGCCTCTTAAGTCATTAATTTTCTACAGTTAAAAGCAACTCCAGCTTGGAATTTCTTTCTACTGTCGCCAAAACCAGGTACACCTATTACTTCCCAGGCTACCAAAACAAGTATGCAAGCATTCACACAGATTAGCTAAAGGAAAATAAAGTTCCATGAAGCACACCCACAATTTCATTTTGCTCACAGCCTATCAGTGCTAGATTCAACCCAATGAAAAATAAATTTCAGAAGTGCTCCAGATTTAAAATTGCTATCTAATGAAAGAAAATAATAAAGAAAACAAAAGTTCTGCAGGGACATTAAGCCTTTCATACCTACCAGCACTTTTTACAATATTTTTTTTAGGATACCACAAGTAAAGCAACAAAATAAAAATATGGATACATTTTCCTGTGTTTACATTTTAGTTGATGCCAGTATAGGTGGAGTTGACCAGAAATAAATTGAAGATATCAATGTAGCTGAACATCTTTTCAGTCTCAGCATCAAGCAGCTGACATTAAAAAAGAATTGGGTGGAAAAAAATGAAAAGGTAGGATGCATATACAGAAGAAATGGTAAGATTTAAGTAGGTTCATATGCCCTTGCCTCTTAGAACAATGTAAATCATGGCAGCATAGATAGTGGCCCCAAAGCAAAAAGTGAAGAAGCTTCTACTTTCATCACACATTTTTGTCTACCTTTTACTGCCACCTATTGTAACTTATGTTACTTGATATTCAGCCCAATGCAAATGCTTTTAACTCCTTTAGGAGTCTTCTAGGAATAGATGGTGAGCTTTTGGGAGCCAACTCATTTGAATTCATCCCAGTATCATCACCATTTAGTCACCGCTCAAACAAACAGAAAACCACCACCCCAGATACAGTCTTGGAGTGGTGGTGGGGGTGTTCACATGTAGGGGAGGCAGAAGAAAAAAAAGAAGCAAAAGAGACGCATGTGTACACTACACACACACACACACACACACACACACAGAGGCCTGGCTTATGGCCTGGTAGTCCTAAAAATGTAGCCTGGATCAACTCATTGTGGCCAAACTGGCGTCTCCGCACAGACCCAGAGCAGGAAAAAAGAAAACCAACAAAAAACCCTTAGTCTCACAAGACACAAAGTTAAGACTGCCTTAAAATAGAGGCAGAGAGAAAAGAAGGGTTAGTTTTAAATCTATCTGTATAGAAACTTGTGTCAATGAAAATACAAAGTATGATAAGATAATATGAAAACTAAAAGATCAACAGGTTTGACATTTAAAGAATACTCCTATTTCTTTTTGCCTCAAAACCAAAATAAAAGTCCATTTGTGGTTATACCATTGAAAGCAAATATCCTTTAGGTTTTGGATGTGCAAAGAATACTAATCTTTTTTCTGAAACTGTGATCTTAGTCTGTACATAAGCTCTCCTATTTTGATATTCAGGAGAGCATAAAGCAAAGCAGAGAACACTGTGAAGCCAGAAATATGCCTATGTGTTCAGAACAAGGGCTGCCATTTCATAGGCTATATGTTGAATTTCACCATCCATATTTGAAGTAGGAAGTCTCTTTTCCTCATTAAAAAGAACACAGAGCAACAATATCACAAAATACAAACACCTTAATTAGGAATGCATGTAATATTTACTGAGTGGCTGGATGACACTCCTATACATTTTATCTTTCCAAAGTAAATTACATTGACCTGTCAAAATGAAGCCCAAGAGAAAGGGGCACAAAGAAGAGATGGAGAGAACATGACACAGGTAAAAAAATAAATTCTAACAAGATGTTGCTCCTCACAGTTATTACAGAACATAAGAAAAAAGCAACTTGAATGACAACAACAGGAAGAGGTTTGCTGTCTATTTACCTGGCACTGGAAACAAATAATAGCATCATGCTGGCTTCTGTTCTTACCTGCCTCTGAGCCTCAGCCAGGTTGTAGGGCAACGTCCCTTCCTCCAGAGGAGCAATTCTTTCAATATCAGCTAACGTCATGCGCCTGAGGAAATGAATTCACATTAGTGTTTTTGCTTAGAGGTTGGTTTTCAGATCACTACAAGTTACCTGCATGTGGCCACTACACTGTACTCTCCTGTTCCCCAATACCACCTCCCACTCCTTTCAAGAAGTAAAGAAGAGAAGAAGAAAGAGAGGAGGATAGATAATTCTCTACTTACCCCCGTGGCTCATAAAGATCTGCTAACTGAAACAAGATGTCAACTTCCATGGGTGTAACCTGACCAAATTTCTGGGCTGCCAGAACAAACTCCTCTGCAACAGAATAAAAATACAGAAAATTAAATTAAATCAAACCAGAAAGAATAACCCAGAGCACCCCAAAGCTGCACTATATTTTAGTATAAAGTAGAAGAAGCTCATTGGGGAAGGTGAAAGGGAAGTAAGTTACCAAACACAGAAGTGTTCCTGTCAGTACATAAATGTGTGCTTTAAACAGTCTGTCCTTCATGCAAGTAAGTACAACTCTCTGGTCTTAAAGCTTAGTGCTACCAGCAGGATTTAGGATATTTGACATACGGTATCAATCAGCTGCAGGTCAGAGGGAGAAATATAAAATAAAAAGCAAACAAAGAAAAACCCCCAAAACAGGAGTCAAGAGATGTGGAACTTTTCATGCATAGTCCCAGGAGGCCACATTAATGAAACTCTGGTGTTACACAGGGAATTCACTATAAAAGTGGTTAGATATAGCAGATAACATCTTGTTCCAAGCTTGTAGATCAGCTTTCTGTGCCGCCAATACAAGTTTATGGAATTCTTCAACTACCCTTGAAGGTCACTTTAATAGGCTGCCAATTTGGCAGGAGTCCTAGGAAGTTTTTTAACTTTTAAATATCTTTACATACTTTCCTCACCCTGCCCCCACCACCAGTTTACTAGAACCTTTTTCTGATTGAAACAAAATGAAAAAGCTGGAGGGTGGACTCCAACAGGACTGTACAATGCCGAGTGGCAAACCAAGGAATGGTAACAAGGCAGGCTTCCCCCCCAGTTGATTTAAAAGCATGCAGATGAGGTCTTTCCCTCCAAATACCCAAGGAAACTTCCAGACTGCAAATATTTCTACCAACCCTTAGTGACTTCCACATCTTTTCTATTTCCAGCCAGAGTACTGTAGATCTTTCTAATGAGCTCCATGTTGTTAAGGAGAGAATTAAATCCATTAAAATAGGAAAAGCTGACCTGATGGGAAGTGGTACCTCCAGCAGCCTACAGTACAGACAGTAAAAGAAGAAAAGAGAAAGGAGATTGTTACAAGACTAAAAAATCCTTGAAATAAAAGTTTTCAAACAACGTTCTTTTAAAAGAGTGACAGCAGCACAGGCTTGCTTTTTAAAAAAATCTGCAAAAGAAAGAACTTCAAACTATGAAGGATTCTAATGTTACTGAAACTAATCATGACCAGAATATAAAACTCTCCCCACCCTACAAACCTAAACAAATACATATGCAGGATTATAACAACATAACCAGTAGTAATTTACAAAGTTCAAGTTTCAGGACTGCTTCAGTTGGAAATGTTTCATAAGTTGGCTTATTTCTAGTAATGAGGAAATCTACTTCTACATGTAAAGCATATTACTATATAGAAAAATTCAACAAAACCAAAGCATATTCTGAAAAAGGTCAACTGAAACCTTTAAATTCACAGGCATTTCAAGTCATGGAAAACCAGCAGTAAGCTCTCAGGCTTATATCAGACAGTCAAACATAATGGGAACAAGAAGGTTCGAACAGTTACTCATTTTCAAATGAGAACTGAGCCTAAACCTTTGTTTTAAAGTGGTGTTGGGTCTGCATACAGAAAAATTATTGGATCAATTCACTATTTAAATTATAAGATCAATGATCAAGCAAATTTCTAAAAAAAATATGCATAAGCTTCCCAAAATATAACTGACCTTGAGGGATAATCCAAAATCATACCTGATGTTTTATGGAAGAGCATATAGCCCAAGAAGGCTGGTAACAAGACTGTGAGGGAACCACGGAAGAAAGTACCAGATCTCACTGTCAGCCCCTAAATCTTCTGGCTATGCTTTTTGCTGCATGCATCTTCTAATATTCTGGTCAGAATTTGCACTCCTCATCACTTCACACATCCCTCTGAAACTCTCCCTTGCAAGTCAAAGCAGAACAGACCTTTAAGCAGATCTTCAAACCTGAATATGGCCAATTTGGGTCACTTGGAATGTGTTGCTACAAGTTCCCAAAATTATGAACTGTGGTCAAAATCAAATGTACCTCTTTTCTTTCTTCAGTGAAATTGCAGAATTGCAGTATTTAATTCAGTTTATGCACTCCAAACTGAGACAAAATATACAGTCAAGTGTAACAACTACCAAGTCAAGATACAGTGAATGTCCTTGGTTGATGTTCCAGTTCATCTATTGTCCCAGGTACTTGGAAATCACACTCAGGAGCTTAGAATTTACATTACAAAGCAAGTTCTTTGAGGATGATGTCCTAAGTGGGATGTAATGGCATTCAAAAGTATTTGATGCAGTCTACTATGATGGAATGGCTGGAAAAAGGCAAGCTCTACATTTGCAGGCCATTACTAAGATCCATCTACATTCTTTGTCTTTTGTCTCTGGAAACCAAGAACATTGAGGCTATATATTCAGCAATCAGGGTTAATTTTCATATGTGTAGATAATAACCACTAGACTTCAAAACATGCATCCTCAAGCTGGATAACATATCATGTAGTGGTCAAGGTACATAAGAAAAGGAATCCCACACCTGTATCCCAGGCCTGCCAGCTGGGATACCAGAACTACTCACAGCTACTAGACATTCTTCTACAAATGGTGTCAGCATGTGCGGCCGGATAGTGACCATAATGTCCCTGAAGTCCATAGCTGTGACTCTTCCAGACTGAGCATTGTCTCTCTGTACAAAGGCTTGTTTTGCATGTTCTAATTGTATCTCCTGAAAACATATGGGGAAAAAAAAGCAGTTAGGTTCAAAATAATCACCTTAACAGTTACATTTAATGTAAGTAATGCAATCCTACAAGACTCTCATACCTAACAAAACACTACTACATGTAATCTAATTTTAATTGGCTGTTTATATATATACTTTATGTAAATTTCAGCCTTTTCTATTCAGTCTTTCCTATGGTCTCTATCACTGACCTCAGCACCTAGGACAAGACAACATCATGATTTCTTTGCTGTCTGGACATTATGTCATGCAATTCATTTAACTGAGAAATGGAGAAGACACACCAATACACCAGAGCAAGTAATATCCCACTCATGAACATTGGAGTTTTCCATGATGTGCATTATCCAGTTTATTGCCTGTGTCACAGCAGGTCAAAATACTTCCTGTAAAACACTCACTACTCCCTGAACGAGGAAAATTAAATCATCAGAGATTTCCATGTAAACATCTACTAATCTGGAAAGGATCCCCTCAAAGAGCATCCTCATTTAAAACGTAAAGTTGTTTGTCTACGAAAGACACCAGTAGTTTAATTTAGAATTCCTTGTATCATGACTGAATAAAGATCAGTTCTCAGTATTTCAGTAGTAGTAACAGGCATAAACATTATCTGATACAACCACCTGATAGCCTCATTTTGTGATTCAAATGTACTACTGAGAAAAAAGAGGAGTAAAAAGGTATATAATCTCTCAAAGCTGTATCTTTTCATTTAAAAGGAATAATCCTGTACAGATAGTAACTGGACATATGAATTTTTGTTCAGTTCTACAGGTTTGTAAAAAAAAGAAATACCTTTGGTCATGTAGTTAGACTTCCCAACCTGTATTTTTTAGCTGAATGGAGGAACACAAATCATTGTCATGTATTCCCTTTAAGTTTCAAGGATTACAAAAACTTCACTGGAAAAACAGTGCTTATTCTGAATACATATTCATAGTCAGTTATTAAGAAAATTGAATCAGAGCAAAACTATGTCAGCAATACTAAGCAAGTCTTGCAGTAGACCATGACACTATCCAACTATTTCCATTATATTTGCAAATATTTGCCTTAAAATACATACTGATCCAAGACTCAAGCTAGTCAAGAATCACCATCATGAAGTATTCACAGTAAATATGACCTCCTGTAAATTGATATTTGTCTCACTGCAGCGTTCAAGAAGAGTGAAAGGTGAAAGAAAAATTCAGATGGAGTAGGATCAGAGCTGCCAGAGGCCTGCAGATGCCATCCTTCCCTCCTATTCACCCAGTTCACGCTGCCACTCAAACCATGCTTGTCTTTTTATTTCAGCCTTCTGACTTTGCCAAGTTCTGTCCTAATTTCTAATTACAGCACTGTACCCTGTATGACAAAAACCTCCTAATATATTAGGCAGAGGGAGGAAAGGGGTGGGGGGGACGGGCAGATTAATCTGAAATTTCTTCTTTTGATGGGAAACGCTCGTGGAGGTTATAATTTGAAGTGGTACAATTTCAGTTCAGACACAGTTTCTTTACATTACAGACACCTAGTTGAAGTGTTACAATTCAGCAAAAATACTTACTCTGGCTGGATGCAGCCATGCAAGTTCTTACTGCACTCCAATCGAGACTATAATTTCAAGAGAAATTTAGAAGGAAGCAATTTTGGAAGGTTTATGGTGAGATGAGCACAAAAACGCAAAAAGACTTCGTCAGCTTGAGGCAGGCAACTACTTGGGAGGCAGAGAGCTCTGCAGAGGAGTTAAGTATAATAAAGCTTGTATCCTAAATACTCATCACCTAGCAGGTAGAAACGTATGAACAAATGAATAAAAATGTTTGTCATTAAATGGAAGCACCACCAAAGAAAACATAAATTGTATTTAGCAGGAGTATGTGGGAAACAGTGAATGTTACTTTCTTCTCCTTCCCTCATTCAATACATTTTAATTACTGAAACTGCTGGCAGTGTTTCATTGGCAGAATCCAGCACTAAAATGCAGTAAAAAAACCTGGACACCACTTGCAGAAGTCCAGTCTGTTCCTGTCTGTGTACACCCATCAGTGAGTCTGGAGGTATTATGCCATTGGTGTGACCTTGGCTGACAGTGATGTCTTAGCCACAGAACAAAGCAGGGCTTGTGCTCCATAGAGGTGCATCAAGTGCATGTTTCTTGTCATCACGCAGCTAACTGCAAAAAGGCTGCTAGTACCACAGCTGAGAACGTGCCAAAACACCCCACCCTCTCCTTGCTAAGGTGATCCCTTCCAATTTTCTTGGTAAAGTGGAACCCACTGGAGAGAATTATCCCACTTGGTTAAACATATTGTCAAGGTCTTGGTGCTGCCATTTATCCATCTTCTTGTCAGCCAGAAAAGAGCCATTTAGCTGTAGACAGACAGCAAGACAAAACTGTGAATGGGATGATGCCAGTCTTCTGAAACTCCCTATTCACACCTCCTCCTTAGTTCATAAACTAAGTTCCAGTTCAAAATGGTTTATGCATACTGCCCATAGATAAGGACGACTGACCTCAGAAAGGTAGAGACTTTTTAGGTTCTGGTTTTTTTGAGCAGTGCTACACATTTCTGAGTTACACCAAGAAGAAAGAAGCACAAGGATCTTCAGCCACATGACATTCCCAAACCATGACCACGACAGATGGCAGCAGTATGGCACACAAGAACATCCAGACAGTCACATGGTAACAAACAATCTCAGAACTAATTTCCAGGCAGACCTATAAAGTCTATCACAACAAACCAGACATATGTCACTTTTCTAATTGCTGCACAGTGCATATCAATGCAATAAACTCCTTAAAGTGTTTACCTCAAAAGAAAGGCTATGCATTCCCTAAGCCTCCATGCCTGAAAGCTGAGACAACTCACAGCATAACTATGTTTCAAAATGAGTTCAGTAGCTACTGGCAATTTATCAGGAAATTCTTTATGAGATGTTTGTAACATAAGTTGCATATATGCAGCTAATATAAAAAAATATCACCTTAGAAATAAACTGAAAAACAAAGCAAAGCTGTAGTCCTCAGAGATGGTATCTGACTTGCAATAATTTTATAATTTTATTTATATTTATATATTTTATTTCAGCCCCATATTATTTTACCTAGACAGACTAAGGTTTAAAGAAATCCTCATTACTTTGCAATACAAATTACACATCCTAAAGAACCTTCTCCAACTAGACTTTCTGTAAACCTAGATACACATGGGAAAACAAACATCTTCCTTGATGCTGGAAGTCCAGAATTCCCCCAGGTAGCATAAGACTTTGTGAAAAATTAATTTGTATATCATGGCAGGCATGCTGGCACCAGAATGCTAATGAAATTATTTCCTATATAGAGATTTTGCCCCAGCTTTCACTTACAGCTCATTAAAAGCTTCTTTACCTTCCACTCAGAAATTCATGTTTGCATTCCATCCCAATGGATCTACAAGTCACCAGATACAACACAATCTTTGCCACTGGAGTAGATCCCAAGATTCAATTATGGAGAGCACTACTTCATCAACTAATATTCGGGGCATAAATAAATTCCCAGACAATGCAGAAATCATTTTACCAGGCCCACATATAAGCATATGTTAAAATTCACTGTGTGGAATAGATTTTACATGCTGAGAAAGGGACTGATGTTGCTCTTCATAAGGCAGACTTGCTGCTTAAGTGATGATTTAACATGACCATATCCAAACAGATAAATATGATGGATATACAGCATAGACAGATGAGCTAATTTTAAGCTAGCAAATGAGCAGGGTAAATCAACACACCTTGTGTTCTAGATTGATGCAAATAGATTGTTAACTGTATTAGAGCCAAGGAGTCTGGAGGCTATACTTTCAGGCATCTCTGTTATTGCAGACAGAAAAAGTGCTGGCAGGATATAAATATGCAGAATCCTATATAAACACTTAATATTTAAAGCCACAAGAGATCCACCTTGTGCATAGATAAAATATACTAATGTTATTTTCCAACTACTACCTTGAGCTTTGTCAGAAGTGATGATTAGTCCAAATGCTGCAACAGATAATGATCATGGATCAAGTTTATGTGACGTAATAGGACTCCATGTAAAGGAATTTGAATCTAGCTAGATTATTCCATTAGAAGTTGCAAATTGCATTGTACTTACAAAGCAGTACCTGAAGCGCCTTACAGAACCATCTGGTCCATGTTAAGTGCAGTGTAAAGTGCATTCACACATCAGGAATGCAGAAAGGTAATTTGGTATCCACTGTGGTCTCCTGCTGTCTAAGGTCCAAGGTCTAGACATCAGACCAAAAAGACTGACTCATGCACAGGCAGAATGTCAGAAGGAAAGGCTGAGTACTAAAGGTTACAGAGCTTAAAGGAAGATTTCCATGCCTGTGAACAGTAACTCTCCTCTTTGTGCTGAGAGTTACTCTCCTCTTTCTGTGCCCAGACTTCAGCATCTGTAATTCAATGCTGCAAGGCAAGAAACAGCAGGGAAACTTATGTGATTCAAGGATTTATGGTTCTAGAAAATGGGTAAATAGATGTACCCAATTACTGTGACTGACTGGGCATCCTAACAGATTGTACTGATAACAGGCAGCTTCAGCAGTCTTAGGACAATTAATTTATTTGAAAATCCTTGCTGCCTGCACCAATGCTGACAGCACCTTTATTAGCAGCATTAGAACTTTTCCTGAGTGCATTTCACCGCTCCAGAGACACCCAGAATTGTCATCCTTATTCTCTTGGTTTATCCCCTTCTTCCCATGTTTCTGATCTGTATGGATCAGGATCAAAAGGGCTGGCTGGTCCATTAGGACCACTGACATCTTCCAACACAACCAATTATCCCCACAGTACCATCCCATCCAAGAAAAGTCCTTTCAGATAAGAGGAAAATCCCTCTACAAGATGAGAAAGCCTAACAGTTAGAACTAATCTCCAAACTTAGAAAACTCCTGCCTCAGTGCTGCTTTCCCTAATTCAAATTAAAAACACAGAAGAACCCAAAAAAGGACTCAAATATTCCAAATTGCAGTCTTAACATTACAAGCTCTTTTAGGTCCATGACTCTAACCTCTCTTAAACTCTCTCAACAACCCTTACACACACACTTTTATGGTTTTTATGGTGAAAAAGTATTTTTTGTATTTTTATTCTGAGTTTTTCTACAGGTTTTCCTCAGATCTCTAAGCAAATAGACAGATGAGGCAAACAGGACTGGTACTTTGTTAAAACTGTGACTTTAAACCACCAAAATCAGGATACATTTCCGAGGTTTATTCTGTAGCTGGAAGGAGATACCAGAACACATTGCCAGAGGCATTTTTTCCTAATCAAGTAGCACATTGGCTTTTTTATTCAAAAGAGGTTCTGATTCCTATTTCTGACACAAAACTGGTTTATGTCTTAGTTGCTTAGGAGTTACAATAGTCAATACAAAGCCTAAGGGAATATGATTTAATCATGTGATACCTGACGTCCTCTTCATACAAAGTTAATTAGGCTCTGTTCTACAAAGTCAATTTGAAACATTTGTCTCAATAGCATTATCTTAATTATTCCTCATCAAAATGATACCACCTCCTACTGTGAACTAACATACTTGTGTAAACAAGAAAAAAAGAAACCTTGCAGTCTTGAAGCAGGTTCCCATTTTAAAACTCTAGTGTAAATACTAATACAGGCATTAAGTATTCAGGAGGAATACAAATAAGAAACTCACGTGTTTCACCTCTTTTCCTACTGAAGACTATTTTTAACAGTACTGATGAAATACAGATAATCCATTTATTTTTTTATTAGCATAATATTTTACTTCCTGTAACAAAGTATCCGAAAGTATGAATAGCCAAGAATTCCTTGCAAAAAGGAGTATTTTATTCTTCATATGCTACAAGCAAATTTTCCCTCTCTAGGATAAGCTTAATTGAAAAAAGATCAAAAGTAAAGTGTGTGGAAATGGCTTGTAACAAATATTACTGGATTATCAGGTCTGAATTAAATATATGTTTGGTAAACATGCTGTTTACAGACAGAAGTACTTCTTAGTACGAGTCTGACAAGTTGAGTCCAAAAATGTTCAATACTGTTAGTTAACATTCTTTGACTTGTAGATTTAAAAATACAGGAGATTTTCAGACATTTAAGTCTAGGTTTTTAATTTCATGTCTATGTCTATTCAACAGTGTAGAAAAAAAATCACCTTCTGCATACAGGTGCAAAAACAAAGGAAAAGGAAAAAAAAAAACCCGGCTAGCCTGAATCAGCAGTTGTTCCAAGAGCATATCCTATTTATCAACATACTATACAAGTCCAGCACTGAGTTTAAAAGCCTGCACTTGGTATGTATTTCAACTTTGCTACCAGCATGGTATTTGGCAAGTGTGCAAATACTTTGATTCTCGCATCCTTCTTACTGCTCTTGACAAACCATACTGTATTAGACCCACCAGTAGAAACTGAGTGAACTCCGGATATGTTAGGTGTCTTTTTCTATCCTTTCCAAAATGCAGCTGTACGAACTCTGAATTCCAGTTAAAAGGAATGTGCTGATGAATCGTGGTCTGGCCAAAAACTTGTTTAGCATCCTCTGGGAAGAAAAGAAAAATGTTCATTTAGTAAAAAAATAAAATAACAATAGAGACAAACATATAAACAAATACGATATTTTATAACAGGAAAGTAATACTGTTCATATAAATTAGTAACATATTGTAAAACAAACCTAATGTTTTTTGTTTACCCAAATCATCACCCTCACAAATAGTTCCTGAAAAATATTTTTATTTGTGGAGTTTTATATACACAGCATTTAATTAAAAGAAACTCAGATATTTCAAGTTTCAAATTCAAACAAGGGAAGATTAAAAGACAATTTATAAAAAGATGACTAAAACCAACTTATTTTCAGCACAATCTTTTCAAGTTGCTAACAATGAAAGTTTTGTGCCACTATAATTCACGCTTTTGAATTTTTCCCAGAGTTCTCCATATTCAAACAAATCAATCACAAAAATACCATTATTCCAAGATCCACTTTTCTGGAGTTACTTATGGAGCACTGACAAGCAGGACAAGGGATGGGGGAACATGGCATGCAGGAATAAAAACCTATCACCAGCACTATACAGATTTTTAACCTAAATCTCTTTTACAAGGATAGGGGCAGTGTGACAAGTATGATCAGACTTAAATAAAAGCTTCATATTTAGTAGTCACAACTGGCCAACAGTTTACTACATACTTGGCAGACTGGTAATACACAGCAGTTTCTGTGAAGAAGCAATATTTTATACACAATCAGTAGTAAGGACCATACGTTTCTGCAACTAGATAGCATATACTGTAAGTAATGAAAACAGGAATGAGATCTGAGCAAGCACTTGTCTCAAAGGACAGAGCCCACTTCAGTGTAAGAGTTTTGTCTCAGCCAAAAAAATAGGGCAAAGCTATCCTTTGAAGACAAGCTCGAGGCCAGAGGTTCCCAGCTGCTATACACCTTCCTAATTGCTGCATGACTCTTCCAGCAACTCGAGCCAAGAGCCAGTTCGTGTCTCCTGTGAGCTCCTGAGAGCATGGAGAGATGGTTCCCAGGAGTCACTCCCTACCCACAGGCTGGGCTAGGAGCTGGTCTGCTCTCTTCACGCTTTGTGGAAGGAAGACCAGGAGTCCAAACCACGAGCTCCTGTCTGTCTCTGTGAGCAGCAGAGCTGTAAGCTAGTTCCCAAGCATGGCTGGTGCCTGGGGTTGAGGAAATCAGCACAGCTTAGTGCTTGCCTGTGTTCAGAACAAGCTGGGAGTCACCCCACTGGAGCCAGCCTCTGCCTGCCAGGCAGGACTGGGAGCCACCTTCCAGCTCATCCCAGAGCCACAAGCAAAGGTGGGAGCTGACTCCTTGGGGGCAATGTCGTTGTGTCTCCTGTGCATGTTGAGTTCTGGCTTCTGGTTCAGTCCATGCCAGGCAGGCACAGTAGCTCTGCTGACTTGGGGAAATCCAACAAGAGTGGAATCCCCCCTTTTAGGCAAGGAAGCAGGAAAAAAGTGAGAGTGAAGTAGCACAGCTGAGAGCCAGGAAGATGTTAGGAAGAGCCCAAGTAAATGAAGAATAATGACACAGAAAAGAACAGTCACAAAGAGATGAAAGGGGCAGGTGTGCTGATGCACTGACCCAAAAGCCCTGCAGATGGTATTATCCACAAGAATAGCTTTTTCTAAAGCAAGAAGGCTTCACAGAGAGAGCAGAAATGAAACTTCAGACCTCTTTCCATCTCACAACCCAGTCTGTAGTTTCAGCTTTAAAAACACAGCACCCACTGATCCCAGGAAATCTGTGGTGAAAAAGCAAGTTAGATTTAACTTACAAACAGAAAGACTAACCCCAGTTAACCTCAAATTCATAAAATTCATAACTCCAAGTCCTAATGTCCTTTGAGAATTTTCTCCAAGCAAAGTTAATGCCCCCAGGACAGCCTCATTGCTCATTCATGTCTTAAGCTCCATCACAGCCAGCTTGGATCTTGTCTGCCAGCATTCTCCAGGGGCAAAATTCTGCTCTCAAGGCAGTGGGAGAGAAAGCCTATTGGTTCAGGGTGAGGTCCTATCCCTCTACTTGAAGTCTTTCATTTAGAGTGCTTCCTACTGACACAGCTCGAGGCACCTTGCCACATGTCACTGGAGATCACATTTATAAAGGTCCTGCTTTCTGCCAGACTTTCTTCAAAGAAGGCAACTGGCATGAAAAAGACAGCCTGTCTTGCCTGCATCCAAGACAAAATAAAGGTTGTCTCTTTCTGGCAGTGACCACTGCTTTTCCAAAGAAATAGAGACATTCACAGAGAAATCAGATGTTCATCTGCTACCTCTTTCCCTCTCATTCCACGTCCAGAATTTCCCCAGAGCAAGCCACTGATACTGTGTGGATGAGATTAGGAAAAAAAAATCACCATTTACCAGAAGCTATGTTTGGCTGGACTGCAGATTTGCATTTGTCAGAGAAAAAAGGTGCAATCTTACCTGATGCAAGGTAAGAGATAGCAGAAACTTAGCTAGTATAAAATAAGTCTGGAATTTGTTTTGATGGGGCAACGCTCCACACAATTCTTACTTCAAATTGTTAACATACGAAAGCTGCAGAGTCTCCTTTGACTATGCCCCTGTAATTTTATTTTAATTTATTATCATACATTAGCCACCTTGAAGGAACAATGTATCCTGCTCCCCCAGTTCTGTGTCCTGTAAACTCTCCTTGGCTAGAGCCCAAAATTAAAATTCCATCTCAAGAAAATGAAACATACAATCATAGAATGGTTTGGGTTGAAAGAGACCTTAAAGATCAGCTAGCTTCAACCGCCCTGCCACGGGCAGGGACACCCTTCACTAGATCATGTTTCTCAAAGCCTCATCCAACTTTGAACAAATCCAGGGATGAGGGATCTACAACTTCTCTGGGCAAGACGTCTCTGGTGAGATGGTGTCTCACCACTGTCACAGTAAAGAATTTCTTCCATATATCTAACTTAAACCTACTCTCTTTCAGTTTAAAACCATTCCCCCTTGTCCTATCTTGTAGGCTCCCTTTAGGTACTGGGAGGCTGCAATAAGGTCACCCCAAAACCTTCTCTTCTTCAGGCTGAACAATACCAATTCTCTCCACTTTTCATCAGAGAAGAGGTGCTTCATCCCTTTAATCATGGGTTTCCTCCTCTGGACTTGCTCTGACAGGTCCTTGTCCTTCCTGTGCTGGGACCCCAGAGCTGGATGCAGCACTGCAGGTGGGGTCTCACCAGAACACAGTAGAGGGGCAGAATCCCCTCCCTCACCCTGGTGGCCACGCTGCTTTTGGTGCAGCCCAGGACACGTTTGGCTCTCTGGGCTGCAAGGGCACATTACTAACACATGTCCGAACAGTCAAGAAGTGAAAAGAATGGTAACTTCAGACTAAATACAATGTTTAATTATTGGCATTACAAAAGGTAAAGGAATGCACAGCAAAGAAAGTGAAAACCTCATCAAGCCAATTAGGAATATAATAAGGTCTCTATCCAGACCATTTGCATTCCCTTGTCTGTTTTAGACATTAAAGGCCACAAAGCATGTCTCAGAAGTTCACGTAAGTACAAGCATCACTCTAAACAGCCCAAGTTAAAGATGTGCACTTAGTTTTTCCTATGACCTGGAAAACACAGACTATCATATTAGTCAGAGAACCCACACAACTTGATCTTTTCACAATCATACTGTATATTGATTGTCACTATGACTTGGCAACTACTTCCAGATGCTTTTCTGACAGAATGCATGTTGGATTATACAGTGCAGGCAGCTGACTGGAAGATTGCCTACTGTGCTTCTACTGATTCATTGATGGCATGAGACATGGTGTCATCTTTGCCACTGCCTTTTTACACATATCCCATACTTCCTTTCTGCAACCACTTATGGTACACAAACTCCTATGCACCCAGTGAACAGTCTTCTTCCTCTTCCCTCACTAGGTCTCATTATCCATTCATCTACCACATCACTGACTCAAAGTCTCATCTGTAGGCAGACTGCCCAATTCAGACATTAACAACCATTCACACTACACAAAAAATTTGAAGTGTCTTAGCTTGTGATTTAACCATCAAAAGGTATCCAATTATGTACCAGAACTCACTCCAAGTTATTGTTCAGTTCTCACAGTGTCATCTTCTAATCATCTAAGCCCAGTATTAAAATAAAAAACAGACAATGAAAAAAATGCAGTTTTGCATTAAACCTGCAACTTCCACAGGTACCCACAAGTCACTTAGCTAAACACAGGGAAGCTGAGGTGTGCTTCAGTAGTCAGTAGCTATTATGTCTGTTTAGACTTCTTTTTAAAGGAACCTATTTCAGAGCTAGAGAATAACTTGTAATGGAAAGGACAAATGGATTTTATGGAGCCCAGCCGCCAGTCAAAGAAAGTCCAACCAGAAGAGGTTGCTCAGGGCCATGGGCAGATTAGGTTCAAATACCCCCTCATGAATTTTTCATTCAGGATGTCAGGGTAAGGGAACTTTGAAATCCCAGAGGGTCATAATCAGTGGCACAGGGTCTAGATGGAGGCCTGTAACTAGTGGTGTTCCCTAAGGTTCAATACCGGGCCCAGTTTTAATCAGGAAGTTCCACCTGAACATGAGGAAGAACTTCTTTACTTGTGTGGGTGTCTGAGTACTGAAGCAGATTGCCCAGAGAGGCTGTGGAGTCTCCCTCACGGGAGATACTCAGAAACCATCTGGACACAATCCTGTGCCGTATGGTCTGGGATGACCCTGCTTGAGCAGGAAGTTTGGACCAGATGACCTCCTGTGGTCCCTCCCAAGTGGACCCAATTGGTGATTATGCGAATATCTCCAGCAACAGAGATTCCACAGCCTCTCTGTACAAATGTGCTTTGATCCTAAACAAGTATTTTATCAAAATATCTGATAAATGGAAGCTTAAAAATCCAGTTCAGAACACTGTTTAATTGCTTTAGTTTTAAAAAAGCAAAATGTTAATGCTTCAATGTCAAGAGCCGTAACAGCACAAAATCAATCTAAAGCTAGCAAAAGATACAACCATTTGTGTGTTTGCATTGTTGAAACCAGAGCTGTCAGAAAGCAAAACAAACAACAGGTTGCAGATTTTAAACACTCATTTTCAAAAATTCATGCTGTCACTTTATCAATCTTTCAAAAAATTCAACTTTGCAACTCAATTTTAGAATAAATTGCAAGGTTCTGAAACAAATAATTGTTTGTCCCTCCACAGTCTCTAACTGAAAAAATAGCTACCTTGCCATTCGTTTCTGATCACTGCATGAAAGAGTTGTTTTATTTTCCCTCCAGGTAATCTGCCTGCTGATTTACAGTGGGGGTTTTTGGTCCTTTAAGTCCTGGGGACCTTCTTCTCTGCAGTGTACTGATGTGTATGTTTAAATGCTTATTGCACAAACAAGCATGCTGCATTCACATTTTCATTCTTGTGACTCCATTCCATTTTCATTCTTATGACATTCCATTTCCTGTGATTAAGAAGTAAAATAGAAATAAAGCACGCTTTGGAATAACTACAGACACTCTTGATACAATAAGGACCACCAATATTCTCCAAGTGAAATTTGGATTTATAGATTTTAGATTTTAAAAGGAAAACTCTGAAAGTCATTATTCCACTGTATTTTGTATCTAAGGAAAGTCACTTAACAGAACACATTACTAAAATCTTTACTGGGTATAGTCCATAAGTATCTGACATATTAATCTGAAATTCTTTCAAACTATTTACTTTGCAAGTATATTTTTCAAATGTATTTTGCAAATATATTTTTCACACGCTGTCATCATTAAGCCCAGTTAAGTTAACACAGTCTCAACAGAATTTCAAAAAATTTCACGATCATCTACAAAAATCCACTGATCTTACAAAATAGTCACAACATTTTTGCAGAAAACCTGTCATCCTCAGCTCTATTTTCTATAAAATCTATACATTTTATATATCTTATTCCTTTACACAAATAAATTATTTGAACATAGTAGAGAAAATGTGTACCATAGCCCTGGGCCTTGAGAAAAAATGGTATTACCCTGATGATATTTGTAATAGCAACTTCTGTAAAGAACATGAACTACCTACCTCCTGCAAAGAAGAAAACAATTTTGCTTTGATGAGAGTAGCTGTTTCAATATCATGACTAGGAAACCCCTGCACCTTACCCACCACCCGACCTCAAGTTCAGAGGAGATGAGGACAGAATCATTTCCACAGGCTTTGGTTCTCATTGACCACTTGAAACAATTCCATGTGTTCCATAAACTTCATGATCCTGAGTACACCACCACGTTCTGCAACTTCTTCCTCATGCACAAGCATGAGGTATATGGGTCCAGGCATAACACTGCAGGAGGAAGAGGCTGGAAGAAGCCTCATTTCAGGTCTTAAACTCTCTTGATGAGGTTTGCTGTAGGGATGCCTATACCTCAGTGACCCCAACCCTCTGATTTAACTTCCCAGCCTTATCTCGGACCTGCTTCATCCCTATGGACATGTCTGGCTGACCCTGGTCACTGTCACCAGACCTGCTTTTCTGTCCATGCTCAGGCAGCAAGGGACTGCACCCCTTGTCAGTGAGAGCTGTGCCCAGGAACCAGCCTCTTGGCACCCTCATTCACATCAGGGTTGTCAGTTGGGTGAAGCAGCCAGCTCCTGCTGCTCCTGGAAACAGAAAAATTACAGAATAGTAGAATATCCTGAGTTGGATGGGACTCACACTGATCACTGAAGTTCATCTTTTGGGCCTGCACAGAGCAACCCCAAGAATCACACCACAAGCCTGAGAACATTGTTCAAATGCTTCTGGAACTCTGTCAGGCTTGATGCTGTGACCACTTCCCTGCGGAGACAGATCCAGTGCCCAACCACCCTCTGGGTGAAGAACCTTTTTCCATTATCTAACCTAAATCTCTCCTGATACAGTTTCATGCCATTCCCTCTGGTCCTACGTCTCTCCAGTTCAGGGCACTGTGACCCCTTTAGCCAATCATCCATGTCGAAGACATCAGCAAAGAAACTGTTAAACATCTCTGCCTTATCTATGTCCCTGTTTGTGAGGTGACCATTCTCATCATGCAATGAGACAATGTTATTTCTGGATTGTGTTTTGCTATTAGCATACTTTAAAAATATTTTTTCTTGTCCCCCACATTTTTAGCCAGCTTCATTTCCAGTTGAGCTTGGGCCATATGAATTTTCCCTGTATAATGCACTGGATATACATCTGTTTTTCCCTTCTCTCCAAAGCAGATCCTTGCCCTGCCAAGCCGGCCTTCTGCTAGGCTTGTTTTACTTATGACATTTTGGAAGAAAAATAAACTTGTGTAAAAGCATATGTGTACAGAGACAGGTGCATACATATATATTTATATATATGTATGTCAGAAATAATCAAGTAATAATTCTATGTATTATCTTGTTTTACTGGAATTGTTGGGATTTATCCAGGATGGGTTGCCTTATTTTTGTTTGGTGGTTTGTTTCCAGTTTTTTGGTGGTTTTATTTTGGTTTTGTTTGTTTGTTTGTTTTGTGTGGGTTTTGTTTGGTTTTGTTTTGTTTTCTTGGTTTTTTATTTACTGTTGTGAACTTCAAATTCACAGCTAGTTAGAATTCATTTCCATCCTTTATAATGATGACTTTCATTCTGGAAAAGTATGTCAACATCACGTCTGTTCAGATAAGATGTGGAATGATAGGTAGTACAAGTACTTGGCTGGGTTTTCCATTTATCCCTATTTATGTAGAAGAGGAACAACACTCTGGAAGTTACAAGCATTACAATTACCTTCTTCATCTCCCTGCTGCTTTGTTAAGGAAATAGCGGAAATAGTTTTATGATGGTCATGCAGTAAATTGAATAACACTGTTGGAGTAGTTTCATTACTAAGGACACTGAAGGAAAGGTACTCACCCTTCCAACTTCCCTCAATAAAGAATTAAGAGCAGGAAGGGCTGTCACAGCCACCTTTTTCCATAGGTTAGAAGCCCTGAAATAATGAACTAATGCTGTATTTTCATTTCCTCTTAGTTCCTCACAAAACATGGACCACAACCTTTTTTGCAATTGTGAATTTAAAAAAAAAAGATACTAAATTAGGTCACTTCTTCTTTAAAATATTACAAAGAAAGTAGTAGAACACTCAAAGTGAAGCTAGCAGAGTAGAAATGGAGCACATCATTTGAAGATAATGGGAGTGTATAACACAACTCAGAAAGGGGGGGGATGGTTTGAAAAAAGCAGCTCAGGTCAGTGCAATTTATCTGTGTTCTATCCTGTGGTATCACTACCATTCTAGAAATGATTCATTCAAAAGAGTGCAAAACCCTGCCTTAGTGCACCTGATCCATTTAAACTAAGATTCGTTTCACCTGCACCTGAAAAAATGTGGCTGTACATATATATTTGTATACAAACACCTGAAATCCCCCAGAATTCACTTCTTTTGATAACTTTGTGTGTTCATTTTTTCACAAGACTAGCTCCTCCAAATTCAGAGAAAATTCCCAAAGACAAAATTTAACTAAAAAATGGGAAACGTAATTTCAACCAATTTAATTATTTTGAGCTACTCCAGCTGTAGACTAGTGCTGAATTTTGCTGCTTAACATAAGGCAGTGTTGCTTGTGTTTAACCAAAGCTGAATATCAAATTCAATGCCCCATGTGGGCAAATTAAATCATCATTTGGACTAATTTCTGTTATCCCTATCATGGAGATGCAAAAACACAGGACTTTCAGAATCCAGACTGAATCAACACTTTTTTTTTACACTGGCAGTGGCTAATTTCATTGAAGCTATCCAGCAATAAAAAAATTTACTTCAGAATTCACATCTTTGTTTCCTACAGCAATTTAATATACCGACCAAAGTTATAAAAGCAAATTCTGGTCTCAAAGAATAAATCCTGAACTTTACACTTTGCTTTCCAGCATAGATTTGAAAACTCTATGTCTTTAAAAGCTATTTTGCTTAGATAGATAATATTTAAAAAAAAAATCACTTTCTTGCGAAGCATTAACATACATTTCCCCTCACTTAAATACTTCAATTTCAAATACACTACAAAATATACTCCCACAACAGTACTGTATTAGTATAAAACTATTTTAGTTCAATTAAAATGTCTAATTATCTACCCTCAAACCTATCTAAACTGTAATTTTCACTTTGAGTACTTCCAATGTATTCCCAGTTTTGTTTTCTTTTATCAGCTTCTCAAATCAGGTCCTGAATACCAAACGTTAGGGAAAAATAGTCATTAACTGCTAGGTAACAGCAGATTTTCCAATTTAGAAAACTAAATTACACATACCACAAAAATATGTGTATTTTGCTACCTGAAATTTCATATTAAAATCTATAATAACAAAACACTTTTCTCGCTCTTAGAACCTGATGCAGTTTCTACATTCTAATCTGCAACTCCAGGCCCGTTTGAAAATGGGATGAGGAAAAATCTTAATAAAGAACAAGCTTAAAGTGATATACTGCTCCTGACATGGTTTAAAGTATGTTCTGGTGCGGAAGCTTTTGCTGCCTCCCCACATGCTGCCTAGTAATCACGGTGGGCTTTTCTTTCCAACAGGATATACAGATGGCTGATCCTCAGCTTACCAAAGAGTTATTCTGTTAACCAAAGAGTGACCTCATACAGTTGAAATTGACTCTCAAATTGGTGTGTTCCCACCTTTCCCACACCTTTTTTTTTTCTTTTTAAGTAGTGTGAAGTAGCAGCAGAAAGCACAATATTTTAGCCATCTGAGCATGTAGTATTCTTGAACTATCCCACCAATTGGAAGTGCTCTCTGTTACCTCTATCTTTTAAAATTGGAGCCATTATAGTCAATTGTGCAAATCTATAGTAGGCCTTCCATAAAAAAGAGGATTTTTACCCACTGAACTGGAACATCTTCCAAGCAGTTCTTCAGATCTTTGACAAGACACCATATAACACACACATGCCAATCTGATATTCGCATGTATCTACATTCAGTTGTTCAGAAAACACTCATACATCACTTAAGAAGTTCCAAAAGTCAGGGTACTTCTTTTTGCAATAAAAGCTGATCATTAAAGAAGGGCAATAACGGTCCACATATATATAAAAAAATGGATGCCCACACAATGTTTTTGCACCTTCAGATAACATACCGACATCTGGAGCCCATCAGTGAGAAGCAAAAGCTTATGATACTTGTTGAGCTGCTCTTAGAAAATGCATTGGTTAACTCAGCACACCCTCATGCATTAACAAAGACTGTACTGCAACAGCCCCAATGGAGTGCCAGCATCCTTAGAGACAGCCACAGCAGGGAGGAGAAGCGGGAGACTGGAGTCTCCCACTAGAACTGGTCACTTCTGTTCAGATGTGAACCACAACCATTTTGTGGCTGGAAGAAGCAACAAAGGCTGCACAGCACCTGTTGTACACAGAGGTGAGATGAAGACCAGTATTGGTAAATAAATGCTATCAAATGTCATAAGTAGACTTTAAAGAAGACAAAAACCAAACAGATACCCTAAAATGCCTGCAGCAAACCATAAAGTCCAGTACCAATTCCAGTTCAGTATGCATTCTCTTTTAGGGGAGAGAGACACTAGCTACTGAACATAATTTATCTCCCTAGCCAAATTTTTCAACAAGGACAGAGGAGTCTTACAGATTAATTTCACATTAATGAAAAGATTATAACACAGAACATGCTTGTGCCTTCGTGATTCTTCCCAATCAAGAAGATCCATGATAAGCTTCAGCTTCACAAATCTACTGAAATTGTTGTCTCTTATCCTCTTACCTTTCCCCTGCTCTGGTTGTTTGTGCTCTTGTCACTTCTGAAAACTACTAGTTTACTTTCTCATGACATATCCATAGAGCATCCTGTTCAACTTGGCCCTAATTTTTGACTGAGATACTTGTGCACTCTGTTACCTGTGCTAAATACTGCAAATACCAAAAAAAAAAAAAAAAAAAAAGCAGGCTCTTTTCGAAAGTACCATCATTCTCAGCAAATAAGACTCTGGATTCAAACTTGTCTGCTTCTTCTGTTGTAAGCTGTATGTAAGGGGGAATAAGATGAATTTACACATGGAATATTACATAATTTGCTTACTTAAAATGTTTTCAGAAAATTTCCAGAATGCAATCCCTTAAAAATATTTCTACTTGAACTGTGGCTATCCATAATTTCAGTTCACTGGCAACAGCCTTACATTTTTTTATTACCTTTCCCAGCCTCATTAGAAGGTAGCAACTAACTGCCAGCCCCCTAAGACCTCAAGTTTGAAGAGCACTGGGCCCCCTGTGGGCATAAAAAATAAATTTACTCTTCTTGCTCTGAGTAACAATAATAATAATAAGAAACAACAACCAAAAAAACCCCACCAGATCACTTTCACCAAGGTAAACAGCACAACCTGCTAACAAAAACAGAATATCACTTCTGTTTTCTCCATACAAGGCAGCTGGGGGGGTGATGCATGTGACATGTATAGAGAGGCTGATGGAATGGGGTTTTCTTAGCCTGGAGATGGCAGATGTAAAGGAGGCACTCATTGCTGTCTACAGCTACCCAAGAGGTGAAGGGAAGACAGATGCACAGTGGAAGGATAAGAGGCAACGGATGCAAGCTGAAACACTGGCAATCCCAACCAGCCCTCAGGAACTTCGTTTCAAAGTGATCAAACACTGGAAGATGCTTGCTCATAGAGGCTGTAGAGTCTCCAGCCTCAGAGATTATTTAAAACATTGATTAGGTATTTCCCCTGGAGCAACTGGCCTTGATGGTGGCACTGCAAGGGTTTGAACCATATGGCTGCCACAGTTCCTTTCCATCTGAATTGTTTGATGATTCTCTTACCATCCCCAACAAAACAACAGAACAAACCGACAACAAAGAACAAACTGAAACTGAATTTCAGTTCTGAATGCTTTAGAAAACTCAGCAGCATTTTCTAGACCAAATGAAACCAAACAGTATAATAGGACAAAGCTTCTCCTAATATTGAGAATCACAGATCCACTTTGTATCCAAACAGGCTCTCTTTAACTTAAGATGCTTGCATCCAAGTCTGCCTGGTTACATAACATTTTAGTTAAAAGAAAAAAACAAAACAAAAACTTGCCAAGTTGACATATGTCTAGAAATGAAATTCTCAAAAAATAGCCTGAGAAGATTTCAAAAACTGTTTTGAAGAAAATAAATATACTAACAAGTCTACTTCACATCCTCTTGTAATTAAAACTGGCAATTATTTGTGCAAAATCCAATTTTGTACAAACAACAAAAAGCATCAGAGACTACGCAGATTTTGCGTCTGTAATGTTGCCACAGGATCCATCATATCTAGGCAGCTGTCATTTATAAATCAGCAAATGTTTCACTGTATAGGTGAAGCTGTGATGTGTAAGCTAACACATCACTAGCTACAACTGGTTTCAAGGCAATTTGTACCAGAAATGGAAGTATCACTGATAAATACTAAGTACTGCAGTTTATCAAGAGATCAAAGCTTACAGCCACAGCAATTTATTTTGTTGGTTCAGATTTAGCTTTTCATTGCTTTACATGGTATTCAGTGTAACAGGCTGGGCATCACTAAGCTAGGTGTTGTGCAAGAGATAAAGAGAATTACAGATTCTGTAAGAAGAACCAAATCATACCAGTGATTGCAGTGTAAAGCATAAAACAAACAGATCATCTATAAGAAAAGCAAAAGTTACATCACACAATCAGAAGCTAATTCTTTGGCCATGAAAGCAACTATGAAACTCCTGTAATCATTTTTTGTGTATTAAAAAAATACCAGAGCATTATTATAGAGGAAAAAACTCTGAAGCTCATCACAATAGCTGTGGAGCTATTTAAACCTCTCTTAAGAGTTATGTCCTTTTAGAAAGTTTACAAACAAGTATTCAGGCAATTCAAGTATCAGATATCAGCAAACAGGAGCACTCAGAAATATGTAACCTTAATTAATGTGTTTATCTAAGAAATGCACTGATATAATTAATAACAGAAGCAGAGACCCACAATAGTTGCTGTCTGCATGCCAATAAAGTCTTGTTTAGAGACAAAAGCAAAATACAATGCTTGAATCTGCAGCTGCTACACTTAACAAAAATTTGGGGGTTGGGTTCCCAATTTCCTTCATGTTTTTGCTGGCTTTGGAGGGAGGTTGTTGTTTGGGTTTTTTTTTTTTTTTTTTATTAAAGGAATGATATTTTACAACATACTCGTATTTCTCAAAGCAGCACAGTACAGCATCCATTTTGAAACAGCTTCAGATTGAATTGGAGGACCTTTAAAAAAGAAAACCAAAACCATAAAACCACACGCTATACCACAGCTCCATTTCATTAAGTAATAGAGCAAGAATTTCTGTCTGGTGGGTAATTCTACTTTAATACAAATCAGAATTAAAATCTTTAAAGCAAGTTCAATAATGGTTGGCAGCACAGACTCAGGCAACCACAGCTCTTACTGTGTCTTTCCTTACTCTCTTAGCAAAATCAACATGGCCAACACTCATTTTGCCCCTCACTAGGGCTCGTGAGAACTGGTATCAGAAAAGGAAAGTTCCAGTTCCTGGGTTTCACTGCTGTGTTATTCATAGCTCAGAACTGTTAGGCACCATCACTTATTTTACCCATCCAAAATTAAAGATGAAGGTTACAATGACTTAGTTTTTAAACACTTTTTTACCCAACCATCTCACCATTTCTAAATGCCATCTAGTAAAGAATTTCAAAGGCCTTTGCTTTTTTAATGAGGCATTAAAATACAGTCATACGACAAAAAAGCAACTCTACTAAGTCTCTTAAACCCCTGGACTTACATTATCAGCTTTTATGTGCCTGTCAACACTCAACAGTAAGAAGCAATGGTTTGCTCTTTGCCTCGAATTTAAAAGCCAGCTAAACTTCCTCTCGCTTTCCTGCTGAGAGCTTTAACTCCTTACAAACTGTCAAAGCTTTGACACTTCAGCAGAAAGTAAATCTACAACGTGATGCAATGGCCAGGTGTAGTCTCAATCAGCTACTAGCCACTAATTTACTAGTGGCCATTTAATTCACCTCAAAAAGCAATAAACTAGAAATGCTTCCCACCACCCCCCCCACCATGTACCCACACTGCTTGCACATCAGCCCTTTTAAATAAGTAATAGCTCTGTCAAAGAACCAGGTACAGTTAACTTGCAACTAGAAAGAAATGAAACATTTAAAATTGCAGAGATGCCAACATATGACTAAAATGCAAATCCATTTCCAGCCCCACTTCTTAGCTCAAGTAAGAGTGCAGCATTTTTCAAGAAAAGTAAGTGCAATGTGTTAAATTGGAACTTCTTTACCCAGAACATTTCTCTGAATATCCATAGCCTGATCTCACATTCAGTGTAGAAGTTCACTGGCATAAAGCTCATTATTTCATTTAACAAAGATGCCAAGCCAAGTGCACCTGTGAAAGAGTTAGAGTTGGACGGATTTGCATATGGGTACAAAATGTGAAATTCACTGCTGCTAACTATTCTTCTTGGCATAAGCTAAAATATTTATATCATCATTTTAGTGTACAGAAAAACAATGACTGCACAGATAAGCCATTCTGTTTCTTTACAACAATAAAATGTGATACAGACTTAAAATGAGAGCCTTGAGATACTACACGTAACAGCAGTATACTGAAAAATTATCCTTTCCCTATTCTTCTGTTCCTTTCACACTGTAATTCCACAGTATACAAAACCCCTATTTAAGTCTCCTAACCTTGATAAGGACTTGATACTACTCTCATTCAAGTGAATGGAAAAAGATCTCATAATTAGCCTCAAAGATGCATGACTGAGACATTGAGTGGCAAAGTTACAGAATAATATTTTAATAATGTATTTATGAAAATGTTAGGGTTTTTTCATAACAGCAGAAAAATAAAATTCTTTTTTCTCTTCGTGAGAGAAAATAAGAAAGTAGCCCTGTCTAAAGGTCAACCATTTCTGCTGATAAGGCACAACACTGAGACAGCTCTTCCATCTTTCCCAGTCCAGGCATCTGCTGGGGCGGTAGCCACAAGGTACTACACAGAAGTTACAAATACATCTATGGTTTCAAAAGGGGAGATGAAGGAATTAAACAAAAGCTATCTGAGGTTCTGCCAATGTTGGCATGTCTCCTCTTTCAAATACCTTAAATACAGTCTGCCATGGGATTTTCTCTCATCACTAGAAGGACTTCAATGGACTTCAAATGCCAAACAAATCCTTTGACTCACTGCGTCAAACCCCAAGGGAAGCATTTGACAGCAGGAAAAATAGGAACAAGAATGCCAAGAGTTAAAAAGTTAAGTCAGACTGATTCAGCATTCAGATCAAACGAATACAGTTCTTCCTAGATTATTAATGAGTGCTCCAAGCAACTGGGGGCTCTTACGCAGACAAGAAAGTGCACATCACAGGCATTCCAGGAACTCTGGTCTGCCTTCACTAGAACAAAACCCTAGTAAAATTTGCATTCCCTCCTGTTTTAAAAGCACAGCATCTCTCACTGCTTCTCTGTCCATATACTTACACAAAAATGTTAGGCACAAAATACTTCCTTCATCAAGGTTATGATCTGCAGAATTTTTTTCTGAAAATCTTTTAGCATCTGTAGTACCTTCTGAAATACTGCACACAAAAAGCAAATCTGTCACATCATCAACACACAATGAAAATAATAGAAAACCAAAACAGACACAAGAAGAGACACCAAGTCTTCTCACCAGCCTCAACTTCTAATAAAGACTTTTGGAGATGGTAGAAGGGATACAATGATGCCTCAAGCAATGGTTACAGAATCTTATTAATTCAAATGGAAAGAGAAGGGCTTTTTTAACTGAGCATAAGATGTGTGGGAAATACCAGTAAAAAGCAATGGATGTGTGAAACATATATTTTGCAAAGACAACAAGTCAATGTCATCGAATTTTCTATTTACTTACAAGTGTTGAGCAACCAAAGAAACTTGATATATAGGAATAACCATGTCCAAATGTAGCAGATTTGAAACAGCAATTTTATTCAGTGTAGGTACTCCACAAAAAAACTCCCCATACTTTTTCAAATGCAAGCTCAATACCAGAAATTACTGCAAACTGCTAAATTACGAGTCCTTCTTTCAGACTGAATGGCCCTTATCATTAGGCAGGTGGGAGATAGCTTTTGATATCTGCAGGGCTATCTCTAGAATATCTAGAAATAAACAGCCCTCTTAATCAAGTTTTAAACTGGCCTGAGTGTATCTCATTATCAGTGCAAACATCACACTTCCAATGCACAGCTGAATTTTCAAGGGGGAGGGCACTGCAGAGGGCATGTAATAATGAATTCATTACTGTAAAATCTCACAGAATACAGTTTTAAGCCTTAAAAGTCAGCCAGTTTGAAATATAGCCAATTTAAATAAAAAATAATTCAGGGTAACAATTTCAAACCCAACATTCACCTATGTCTTCTGGCAACCTCCTGGCAGTTTTACAATCATTTTCCATAGTCACCTATCACTGCTGGTCTGGACCTGCACAAGCATGCTGGGGAAGAGAAAAAGAGAAGTGACCAGTCCTCCAGGGAAAACTATGATGATGACAATGACCTCGGCTTCATACTGTGCACATATAAATGATTTAAAAAGTACAGACATAAAGTTGCTTGGCATTAGTATAGTTCTGCTAACCAATCACTGCCTCCGACAGTAACAGTAGGTGAAACAGAGTTTAGCATAGATTAGGATTTTTACATTAAGAATGCACATTTAAGAATGTCTTACCAAAAGTAACTTCTCCTTTGCCAGTCTTGTCAAACAGCTGAAAGGCTACTATGAACAATGCATCTGGAGCACACAGGACTGACTCAAATGCCACAAACTCTTGAAAGGATATCAACCTAAGGGATGAAGGAAAAAAACAGTAGCTATGAAACTAACTTGCTTGCAGAAAACTGAAATACAATGTAATATTGATTATACAAAAGAAATAAGACCATAACCAAATAAGACCATAAAATGTGTTCAAAATGCATTCCACAAGGATTAAAATTTATCCTAAAATGCCCTATCTCCAGTGCAGTCAGGAAGTCTTTATATCACTAAACGGAAATGTCTGTTGAACAAGGCAGTATTCCTCTCGGCAAGTCACAACAGAACATAAAATAAGCAAAACACTCAGCATGGCTACTCACCTCAGCTTTAATGTCTAACTGAACTGCCCTCTGGGGGAGCCTACCTCCCTCCACTGGCAAGACAGAGCCAATAAAGACATGAGTAACTTCCCTCAAGACTCAGTACTTAGCACTTTTGGAAAGCAAATCCATTCAAGACCTACATGCTGCCACTCACTTCAGAAGGAACTGATCAGAATGTGTTATCCGTTTGCTAGCAACTTATTAGTCATCCATCACAGCCCTCCAGTCCTGCATGTTGAGTCACAAATTTCAATCAGTAGTCTGCATGTTCTTCCTCAGCCCAAGAGCAGTTTATTCAAATTCATCATTACAGCCAGGTTCCTAATGTGCTAGCACAGTAGTAGGGCATAGATAAAAGCAGAGTTGTCCTTCCAGAAGTTAGTCCGTAAGCAGAAATACATAATTAGACAACTTGGCATTTTTTCCAGCAGTAGGTTTGATACAGCAAAGACCTTGAACACTCTAATTTCTCTGTGTCACACCCAAGAGTTCAAATGGAGATCAAGCCCCTATTCTTAAAGAGGCAAAGGCCAACTATTCTTCTGTTTTGCTGCTTCTTTAATGTCTAGGCTGCAGAGTTTAAAATCATCTTCAAATATGTGGCGACAGGGCCTGCTAGCAGTCTGGGATAGTTAAGATTGCTGCCACTCAGGCTGCTTTATGTCAGTGCAGCAGGCACGTAGCTTTAATGGGTTCATGTGGCAGCAGCTAAGGAACAAGGATTATTTCTGAAAAGCACAAATTTCAGTGTATCCAATGTCAACACACATAAACCTAGGGGATTTTTAACAGAAACTAACTTTATCCTTAGGACTTGATCCCAAGTGACACTGCAGCCAATTCAATGAAAACTTCTACTCAGTATGCAATAACAGAGAACTAAGAGTTTTCCTAAGCCAGAAAAGATATTTTTTCCATCAAGTTATGATGATCCATGACTATACAGCAATTTCCAGACACCTGTTTTATGGGAATTCAGAGAATATGCTGAGTTGGAAAGGGCCCATCAGGATCATGGAGTCCAACTCCTGGCCCTGCACAGGACCATCCCTAAGAGTCACACCATGTACCTGAGAGGACTGTCCTTCCTGAATTCAGACAGGCTTGGTGCTGTGACCACTTCCCTGGGAAGCCTGTCCCACTACCTAACCACACTCTGAGTGAAAAACCTTTTCTTAATATCTAACCTAAACCTCCCTGAACTCAGCTTCATGCTGTTTGCTTGAATTCTGATAGACACTGGTCACAAGAGTGAAGGGTTTAGTACTTGCCCCTCTTCTTCCCCTTGTGAGGAACTTGAAACCACAATGAGGTCTCCCTTCAGTCTCCTCTCCTCCAGGCTGAGCAGACCAAGTGACCTCAGGCACTCCTCATATGGCTTCCCCACAAGGCCCTTCACCATCTTTGTTGCCTTCCTTTGGACACTCTCTAACAGTTTAATGTCGTTTTTATATTGTGGCACCCAAACCTGCACACACCATTCAAGGTGAGGCCGCCCAGAGCAGGACAATCCCCTCCCTTGCCTGGCTGTCAATGCTGTGCCTGATGCCCCCAGGACATGCTTGGCCCTCCTGGCTGCCAGGGCACTGCTGACTTGTACTGAACTTTCTGTCAACCAGGACCCCCAGATTGCTTTCCACAGCGCTGCTTTGCAGCCTCTCATTCCCCAGCCTGTCTGTACATCCAAGGTTGCCCCATCCCAGGTGCAGAATCTGGCATTTTCCCTTGTTAAACTTCATACAGTTGGTGATTGCCCATCTCCCTAGCTTGTTGAGTTGTCTCTGCAGGGCCTCCCTGCCCTTGAGGATGTCAGCAGCCGGCAAACTCACTTAGTATCCTATGAGTCCTGCATCAAGGTCACTTATGAAGATGTTGAAGAGCACAGGGCCAAGGATGGAGCCCTGCACAGCCCCCCTAGTAACAAGTTGCCAGCGTGATGTCACCCCATTCAGTGTAACCCTTTCTGCCTGACTTGTAAGCCAGTCACTCACCCACCATGAGGCAGGGCTATTCAGCTGTGTGCTGGATGTTTTGCCCAGAAGGACACTCTGAGAGACTGTATCATAAGCTTTGCTGAAGTCTAAAAAGATTACATCTACTGGCTTCCCTAGGTCAACACTTGAAGTGTGCTCGCTGCACCTCAGCAGCCAAACACCCACAGGATAATAAGCCAACTTCCATGAGGAACACAAAAACGTGAGAAGATGAATAAAAGAGGACTTTTTTTAAAAAAAGTGTAGCACACAGAAGGCCTAAAAGCCGTTCTATGCTACCTCCCTCAATATACAAGAAATAAATAAGAGTAAAAGAAATGTAGAGTATGAAATGGTCTAACAGATAATTAACTCTGGGAGCTTGCCACCATAAATTATAACACAGTGCAAGAAGTAAATAAAAAGAAACCTCCTCAGGTATTCTTAGATTAAACTCACAATTAATGATGTCAGCAAACATAGAAGAATGCCTTAAGCTTTACTGGCAAAGAAGTCTGTGCCTTGTTACATATGCACGTGTTAGCACACGAGCAATCCATCAGTCCTTTAAACTCCTTGGGAGCTCTCGGTACTCCCCACTGTTACACACAGACTACACAGTCTTTCAAAGGAAGAAAACTTCCATCCCTTTGAAGCCAAAAGAAAGTTTTCAAAAGTAACATTTCCTTCAATTTTAAACAAATATATCACAATGTACTCAGGTTTGTATCCATGCATATTTACTGTTATAATGTGACTTACTGGCTATAAGTCTGTTATTACTTTTTATTATTGGCTACATACCTAACAGAACAGTAAACAGATCCAAAGCATTGAGTTGTGTCTCGAAGATTATAATACATGCACACAGAAAAAACAAAAAAGACAGCAGGTGACAAGACCCTAGAATAGGATTGTTTGGAATCATAAATGTAAAATCTCTGCCAACATCATTTTGGTAAATCTGCTTTTTGTGTGAAACAACCTGCACATGTCCTTATCAACAGATCACAATATGGTGATGACAGCACAGAAAAGAAATGCAGCACCTATGCCAGCAGAATCCCAGCACCATGTTAAGAACATATTCTATATTATTAGGCCTGGGTTTGATTAAAACTCCATGTATTAACACTGTTACAAGATTTTACACTGGTAGAAGCATATTTTTTTTCAGTACTTGGAAGCAATAACCTCCCTAGTAAGTCACAGATAAATGCTTAAAACAACCCTATATCCATTTTTAAAAACAATTATTCATAGAACTAGAAAGATTAAAAGTGTACGAATTGTGTGGTTCTAGCCAGACTGTTAAAGAAGAGACATTAATATCTGCTGTGCCAGCTGAATTCAAATTAACCCAATTTTTACATGTTAATTAAACCAGCTATTTTCTTCTTATTGTATTTTTGCTCCCTAAGTAGACTAGGCTGCTAGTGATTCCCAACAGATCTATTCTAACAACGACGTATTCATTTACTTCTATTATGACCATACAATACAGTAACTGAGCAGTAATTTTTCAGTCAATTACACGTGTGATTCTTAATGCTTAAAGAAGCTGAAAAAATGTGTACTACATAGCCACATGCTCACTTCTCTATACTGCACAAGGGTAGTTGCCTGGGTAACACGTTTTCTCTCCAGTTTAGCATCACCCTTTTGGGTTTAGCATAACCCTTCAGTGAATATCATTAGGTGTCATTAAACAGCACATGTTAACATGGACTTCAATATACTACTTAAGAGTTATTTCATATACCTAAACAAGTAGCCATTTATGTTACAAAAGCAGAGAAAAACCTAGTGATTTTAATAGCACAAGGAGAGGAAGCTGAAATGTTTACGAAATTTTATTTCAGTTTTGAAGATACTCCACCCAAATAAGTCAAAGTTTTCCTTCACCTTCACATCCTCATTACCAGCATCAATTCTGTACAATTTATTCACGAAGGCTCAAATCTTAATATTTTAAAAGCATCCACATACAAGAGCACCAATCTAAACAGAACAATTTGGTATGGTGCAGCAAAACCACTATTTACTACTCTTTCCTTTCTTCCATGCTCACACCCATGGTATCTGGACACCCTATAGACATGACATATTCCCACCAGAGAAAGTCTGCATGTAGCCACACAAGGAAAAAAAGCCACCATCTGCAGTAATAATACCTACAAATGCAATGATAAAGAGGTTTTCTTCAGAAATCAATGCAGATGTTTCTACTGTATCAGCAATTTAAACATGGTAACATAATGGGACACAAATTGAAGCTACATCTATAATTTTTCACTGCAAGTTAGGTAAACTAAGTATAGTGTAAATTGGTGCATTAGAGGATACATTTATATCCAACAATAATGGAAAATACTGGCATTTCCAAGTGGTATTTTTGAATACTTTGTCCTTTCTAAAAATAAAGCATATAGTATTTCTCAGTAAAGTGTTAGTTACTACAGTCCAAACAGAGACGTGCAGTAAATACTTATTTTGTTAGGCAGATGTTTAAAAGTACAACAAAAATCTGAAAAACAATATTACAGTAGGCAGGATGGAAAATGCCTGGCCTGTTACTTACAAGCCTTTAGAAAGCTACTGTTATTTGGGGAAATTTCTGATCCAGCTGAGCCCAAATGAAACCTTTTGGGGTTTTTTTTTTGGTGTTTTTTTGTTTGATTGTTTGTTTGTTTGTTTTGGGGGGTTTTTGTGTGTGTGTGGGGGGGGGGTTTGTTTTTGTTTTTTTTTTAACTAAGATTAGGAGAGAGAAGCTTAAGGCCAGGAACCATGGTCTTCAATTTGTTTCACACGAACAGCAACCACACAATATAACATTATTAAAATCTATGTTATTACCAGTTGACTACTTCGGAAGGTTTGTCTGGCCATCAGCAAGGAATGCATTTCCTTTTCTTAGAGGAAACCTTAAAAACATGCCCCCATAAGAGAACAGCAGGAAAGCCCACCGTCAAATAAACCTCTGCCCTGGCTTAAGATGGAGGCAAAACTTGCTCCCATGGCAACAGATATTCATTGAACAACAGAGTATGCCTTAAGAGGTCTTCTACCTTTGTCACAACAACAGTAGCTCATGTAGACTTTCAAATCCTTAATCTCTAGCAAGGCAGGAATTGGGCTAGACTTACGAGATTTTGTCTACAGTAACCACAGTGAGATTGTATCTAAGAGCTATTGTTCTTTTCATTTCACACTCAGAACTTCTTCAGTTCTTGTGTAAGAAACTCTTTGCCCATCTATATGCCCTGCTCATGAGTCAGATGCTCTTGTGCTGTCTGCCTTTCACCTGTGTACTTACCGAGTTAAATATTTCACACTGATTACACTTGGTACATAGAGCTAACCTGTCACCAAAATCAGAAAGAATCAAAAAGCATTCTAAAAAGTGCTAGGAACAACCCCGGTGGAGGCTCAGACCCTGTACATGACAAGCGGTCATGCTCACCAGTCATGAACAACAGCTGCTTCTTCAGAGTAAAAGAGGGATCCAACACAGTGGATAAATGCTTCTGGAAATATCCTAGCAGTATATTCAGAAGTGCACTACTTTAAGTCACTAACACTGAAACAAAATTAATTTTTCATTGCTCTTGCAAGATACCTTCTATTTTATAACAGAAATAGTGCTAAATTACTGAACAGACTCTCATGACCTTAAACACGTGTAAGTCTCCAAACACTGACAAGCCTATTAAAAATGAACACCAACAAAAGCTGGTTTGTGCTTCACTGTAATACTTGGAGCTCTGGACTGCCAAGTTGGCAGCATTCAATAGGAAAAGACCAATAGTCCTGTTGCTGTCTTTAGGAAATTTCATGACAGGAACCAAACAGCAGCTGACCCTTGCCTCAGATGATTTCTCTGCAAATTACTTTAAACACCAGGAGAACAAGGTACAAATGCTCAGCCACATGGCAAAAAATGCTACAATGCCATGTTAGAGAGATGGATGCTAATCACCTTCCAAACTTTCTCCATTCTTTTGCATATTAGCTAAACAGGAAGACAGCCTGAATACCAGAAGAGACTCCTCAAAGACACGTTACAAACTGTCACTGCTCAATGTGGATTACAGAAACAATCCCTACCCACGGCAGAAAGCAGCAATTAGAAGCCTCAATACTACACCGCAAAACTCTTACAAGATCACGCCAAGTTATGAAACCCCAACTTGTCAACAAGTTCACATAGGCTACAGTTTTACATTTTGTTCTTCCTGACACCAGCTTCTGTTTGTGAGGGAGATCCAAATCACAAGGTATGGATTATGTTCTCAATCTTCTTATTACAAAATGGATTTGAAGCCATGTAATTTGGAAAACGCTGTTTTTGCAAGCATCAAACCAAGGAAAGAAATCTGAGAAATGTTTAATGTTTTCAGTCAAACACTATCTGAAGCCATGGCTTTTTTGATGCCATCAATCTTACCAACACAACCTTTTAAAGGATTCTTTCACAAGGGCAGTAATCATCACATTAACTCATCTGCAAGGTTTAAGGTGCCCAGCTGCTGAATACATGAGACTGGCTGAGCAGAAAAGAGAGCACAGCAAGGACTGCAAAACTTCCCAGTTATGCCTGTATCTGCTCCCTAGGAAGACTGCATTCTCTAGTCATGCTTTGTTTATCTCACATTTTACTCTCTGCAACCACTGATATGAGTCATGCCTGAAGTTTTCTGGTTTCTAAAAATGCCACAACTACACACTTCAAGTCCATAGTTAATTATTCTCAAGTTTCTCAAAAGATACTTTAAAGGGAGGGTTCAACAATTCATATGGGTGAAGAGACAGCTTGCCTGGGCAAGTACCAAAAGCAAAAGCTAGGATTTCATTAAAGTAGGGGGAAGGAAGATGGAAGAGTAGCTAATCTTGCCTATTGGCAAAGTCGGCCTTTCAAATGCAAACCATGTGCAACCAACTTCACCGCTGCCTTCTCAAGATTGCAGAGTGGCTCCCTAAATACCTTAGGTGCTCCTCCTCCCTCTTGAAGGAAAAACACAGCGGCAAAAAACCCTTTAACGGTGCCATGGCTAAACAAAGCAGGGGCACTTTTTTCTAGGATCTCTTCCTACACCATCTAAACTTATTTTGGATTTCTATTTGAATGTGTTTGTGACGGATACATAAAGTAAACAGAGACAGAAAGACTCAGGGAAGGGAAAAAAAAGCAGGAGATAGGGGAGCTAGCCAACAAACATGAAAGGTTCCATGAATTAAAAATACATAGTAGACAGAAAATGGTTTGCACCGCTAAATGGTACTTCAGTTGAAAACAATGTTTCTACTCTTTTCACTTAAAAGATACTGTATTCCTTTATGGATCTGCAGGGGAAAACAAAACAAAACAAAACAAAACAAAACAACCTCCCCCACTCTTCAAGGATCAGAAAAAAGTGGCTGTTTTTTTTAAATGAACAACAGAAAAAGAAAAAAAATAAACCAATCAACTACAAACCTCCCCCCCTCCCCCAACCCAAAACCATAAAAAACCACTTACCCATCTTTTGTCTGATCCACCACACCTGCAAGGAGCTGTACAGTGCTTGCATTAGGCAAACCATCTCCAATTATCTTCAGGTACCGTGTGACAAAGTCATTAGGAGACATGAAAAATTCTCCATTCTTCTCCACACTTGCATACTGTCAAATGAATACAATATTTAGTGCCTCAACACATCCTTCTCCAGGCATTTATTACCACCACCCATAGTTTCCAATCATGAGCAGACCTCTGTTACAACAGATGACAGTTCTGCTCCAGTGAACATACAGCCTAGACCCAAAGAGGAAAGAGTAAGAGGGGAGTAATCAATCGGCTGAAGGCTCAGCTTCCCAGATAACAAATGGCAGACATACACTTTTTGGATTATCATGTCAACAATTTCTCCATAGTAGTCTAGAAATGCTCCATACCAAATACGTTTTTGAGGTAGAAAAAGAAGCACAAGCACATTTGCAAGCATGTATGTCAAACTTTGACAGCAGCAGGGTACTGCAGCATATCTTATTTATCTGAAATGACTCCTTCGTTTAGCCATTCTACCTGGGGACGAGAAGGCAGGGTTGGTTACACCCTCAAAATGCCAGTGGAGCAAACGATCCCGCAGGAATGTCCACCTGGGGGTGCTGTTTTGACGGACTCCACTGCATCACCTCCAGCCATGGCTGGTCCTTAAGGAAAGGAGAACCTACAGACACTCCTTGGCTGAAGTGCTGAAAGGAGGCCAAAGAATAGCATTCGCAGAAAAATGTAACAGCAAAACACGAACTTTGACAGTTCAGCACACTGCAGAAGTAAGAAAAGAGTTCTGACACCTGCCATACTCTATCCCTGCTTTACACACAGTGACTAGCACACTGTTCCAGAAAACAGCTATTGACAGACCCCAGCATATTTGCTCCCACGGGAAGCCTCCAGGTTACAAATAAAAGTAATATTAACATTTTTGAAGATAATAGCTAAATAAATAAATAAAATTCCCTTTGTTATCACCTCTACCCTCATTGCTAGGTCATTCTGCAAATTTTAAGATTCTCATTTTCTGAAGAAGGTCAAATTTAAAACCAACCCTAAAGAATGTATTTTAAGAAAAGAAAATGGTTAAGGACAATTATTAAGAGGAAAGGAGATCCCAGGCAAGATTTGCAGAACCATGTATTAGCTTAAAGGGAAACAGGTCTATCTTGGGATAACAAATGCGCACTGAGAACAGGAAAGAAACTTCTAATTTCTATTTTTTTTTTATTGTTTTTAAGGCAAGGTAGGATGATAAACTATCATTGCAGCTCCCCACAGAGTATTATCCACACTAAAGCAATAAATAAATTAGATGCCTATTGCTATTTTGTAGTGTATTTCAAACACACACTTTCTTTCACATTACTGTGGCTCTGCTAAGGGACAAAACCTGCCAGTTTTCATTTCATAGCGGTGCCTGCAGCGTACCGTTATACCTGCTGTAGGCATATAACTCTCAGAGGGATGCCAAAGTGTTACACTAAGTAGATTATTTTCTTCTAGTGCTATATAAATACCATTTTCAGGTACAGCAATATCTTCAAGAAACAAGGCTTCAGAGATGCAAGCCCAAACAAAACATAACTTGCTTTGGCATCTATATATTGGTTAGTGCTAAAGGATTCCTGTTTCAATAGACACTGTAACACACGCTTTCTAGCTGCTACACTGCAAGGAATTTTGAATTGTATACTTTTATAAGAAGTTACAGATCAATTGATTTCAATGTAATCATTTGCAGAAAGAGAGAATCCTTCAGAATCCCAGCCTCAGAAACTTTTAACACAGCTGCTATTGAGAAACAAATCAAATAAGTCAGACAGCCTATGCTTCTATATTTCTTTTTTTTTTATCCAGGCTTACCCCCTGCCAGGGCACTCAATAACAGAAAACAGCACAAGGTTTCAGTGTCCCCCTGTTTCTTGTCATTGTGATTTACTCAAGTGTATTTGAAATCCAATCACGTACTCTACACTACATATAGAAAATGACCTTGAAAAATGTCAGCTTGATCACTTTGACTAAAATCTAATCTCTTAGGGGTTATGTTAGAAGACTTAGAAGAAGTACTCTTGGAAATTATCATAACAAAAAGAAAAAAACATCAATTCTATTCATTTTGGAGGAGCAACATTTAAAAATTGGTTCTTTACAATTTTATTTCCCCCCACTTTGACAATTATACCCACAGAGAATTTGATATTATACAATAGTACTTGATGGCTTTTTGGTAATTTACATACATTTTAGATAGTCAAGTAATAACAAGTTTAACCCCATTTTAAGTAAGATTTGCAAACATTCTATTGGGGATTTGACATATTAAATATGCTAAAAGTTGACTGCAATCCACTGGATTTAAACTGATAGCTTCACATTTATTTCTACACTGTGGGTCCCATTCCTATATGGAAATAATATTTTTTAATTCTTAATTGAAGTAGGAAACAATGGTTGTCAAATTATTTTGTAAGTGAACATTCCACAATCTGCAGAAGCTACTGTATTGGCTTCACCACTTAAAATAATCTGGAGAAGCTTAATTAACACTCTGGCTATTACTCATCTGTAGACCATGAAACAACATAATACATTTATTCATCATTTTTCCTTCTTGGGAGTAAGCAGCATGACAATTCTGCATTACACTGAACAAAACATTTAGCTCATATTTCATCATGTCACTTTACTGGGATCCCTTCTTTTGAGTGGAAGCAAAAGCACAAGAGGAAGAAAAAGAAGTCAGAGGTGGCATTTAGTGTGCTCAACTAGGATCCATTCAATCCACCAAATCAGAAGGTTGAGGGAGCTACAATCTGCAGAAATACAAGACAGATGAATACCCACAGGCAGATAGGAAACAATTTTCACACTATTCTCAGCAAACCAACTAACCAAACTCCCCACTCTCCAAATGAGGACCACCTCATAGTTCAGAAGGGACCAGGCTTCTCTCTAGTGTGTTTATTTCCTTCCTCAATGCTACTATCTTCTCAGGTCCGTGATCTATTCCCTGTCTGCCTTTTCCTGTTGCTGTGCTCCTGCTCTTCAAGTATGCTCCTCTGTAAACCACAGAACCCCTTCGTTTGCAAGACTCTTTTTGCTCTCCTGACAGATACAAGTTCCAGGACTTAAGAAGTTAAATCCTGGCTTTCTCAACTGAAAATCTGATTTCAGAGCTATAAATACTGACAGTATATAATAAAACTATAAATACAGGTAATATACATTGTGACACCTACACATATTGTTAATAATAGCTCACAAGGGACAATGGAAAAAATACCAAGAACTACATGGAGAGTGGGGCATGATGCTGGAGAGCAAAGATGAAGGGAAAAAAATGGAAAAGTATGAGCTCTCTTAGGCCCTCAACACCTCTACAGAAGTAATTCAGATACAACAGCTCTCTAATAGCACTGTGGCATCTACCTTATACTTATTCTTCAGAACCACAACTATTCTTCAGAGTTTTTGTACTCTTTTTTTTCTTTAATACCAGAATATCAAACTTACCCAGACACTGGACTAATAAGTCTTAGAAAGATTAGAAATAATTATTTAAATTTAGGGAATGGGTCAAAGAAAGCCAGTTCCACAAAATCACAGGATAGTTTGGGTTGGAAAGGACTTTAAAAATCATCTAGTTCCAACCTCCCTGCCACAGGTACATACATGTTCCATTAGACCAGATTACTCAAAGCCCCATCCAATCTGGCCTTGAACACTTCCAGGGATGGGGCATTCACAACTTCTCTGGGCAAGCTATTCTGCGGATCTACCACCCTCACAGAAAGAGTTTCTTCCTTACTTTCTTAACGTAAACCTACCCCCTTTCAGTTTAAAGTCATTCCCCCCTTGTCCTATCATTACATGCTCCTGTAAAATGTTCTATACTTGCAAAATGTCCCTCTCCAGATTAGCTGTAGGCTCCCTTGAGATACTGAAAGGCTGCAGTAAGATCTTCCTGCAGCCACCTCTTCTCCAGGCTGAACAGTCCCAGTTCTCAGTCCGTTTTCACAGCAAAGGTGCTCCAGCACTCTGATCGTCCTTGTGACCCTCCTCTGGACTAGCTCCAACAGGTTCACATTCTTCTTATGTTGGGAGTCCCAGAGCTGGATGCAGCACTCCAGGTGGGATCTCACAAGACCAGAGTAGGGTTGGAGAATCATCTGCCAATTTTCAGCAAAACACTAAAGCACACTTCTCTCAAGTACATAAGCAAGTACATGAGTAATTTCTTTACTTGCAAGCTTCCCACAGCAGGCCAACAGAGAAGGAATTTCAGTTACATAATAAATATGGCCAGCACTTCACAAGGTGATCTTCCCAGCACTTCTACAAATAACAGAAGCAGAGATAACCCTAAGGAAGGAAGGATGGCAAGGATGGAAGAAGAAAGTTTACCAAATCATCTAACAGTAAGGTGTCTACATGAACATTTCACCACATATAGGAACAATAGTGAAACTCCTACCACATTCTTTGAACAATGTGGGTTTTTTCTAAGATAGCAATACTTCTTCTGAGTCAATACAATAATCACTCAGGAATATATCTGACTTCTTGGTGAGCATTGTTCAATTCTGATAATGGTATTTAAGTCTAACATGGTAATAATACAGTGAATGATTAATGGTTGGAAAAAAACTATCAAGAGTTGTATGCTGCAATAGTAGAGCAAAAGACATGAAAAATTTAAGCAGAGAGAGTAAAATATTTACTTTACACGTACCTTCAAAAATATTGTTTTCAACTCAGCTGGATCAGCTCTTTTGGTTAGAGCCACCTACAAGTAAATACAATTACATTAATATGCATAACTTACACAAAAGGTGTCAAAGTGTCATTTAAAAACAAGAATACAAACAACAGAATGAGTGATGACAATAAATGTTCACCTTTTATAAATTGCTTTAGTTGACCATGCTCATTTTATCCATTTCACACTTACAAAAGGTTATTCAACGTTTTTGTTCTGCTTCCCTTACACAACCCTGCAACTCTTAAACAAGCACACACTAACAAGTCATAAAGACATTCAAGAATCAAATCTGTATAGCATACCTCTCTGCTGGGATTCAGCATTATACCATCTTTACCATAGAATTTTACACTTCCAGCACCTTTCACCTTAAAGATTTAAGAATACCATACGCAGTCCGTAAGTGATAAATGGCAAGAATTAAATACTCAGACTCCAAACTTGTTCAAGAAAGAAGCTCCATAAAAAACTGAATTTCAATGTAACTATTTGGTTTATTACTTACACCACTTTAAACTTACAGTGTAGATCTTTTTAATGAGATTAATCCAGAAAGCAGAGTATCTAGATTTTTCTGCAGATCAAATTAACAAGTCCAAACTAAAATCTAAGTTACATTTATCACCACAAGCCCAAAGGAATTACACTTTTTTTCAAAACACTGAATCAAAATATATTCAACCCACTACGGAGTAAGTCCGCCATTATTATCCTGGTTGATATACCATACAATCCTTTTGCTGCTTTTGACAGTAAGTGGATGTGTCCCCTCAGTCTGTGCCTACTGTTGTTTCCCTTCTTCAGGATACTTTGATAAAAATCTTGCTTGCTAACATAATAACTCTCATCTGACAAGCAAATTCAGAACATCAGTCTATTCCAAATTAAAAAAACAAATACTTTGCAAGCAAACCTGGATTTTCAAAAAACTTGTGAAATATCTCTGTAATGGGAAATAAACAGCCAAAGGACAAGATGTACAATCTTACCCTCACTTAAGAATTAAACATCAGAAATGTTATCAATAAAACACTACTTTACTTTCCTAACTCTTTATAGCAATGGTAGACTGTAAAGGAAATGTGACCCCAAGTACATTTCTAGAAGCATACTGGCCTACTGCAGAAAATGGAAGGAGTCTATGTAAGTCTGTATAACAGCATTATATCCTCACATGTATACTTAACAACAAATCTTCAGTAAGTTTGTCCTCACCTTAAATGAGTCATTTAAAAACTCAAAAAGACAACAGAAAACCCCACAAAACAAAACAGAACAAAAACAAACAAAAAAACCCAACAGAGTATTTTAAGAAAAGTGAATGATTAAGGTTTCTTATAAAATTCTACAAGTTATTTTTAAAAGGTAAAGACCAAACCTCTGCTAGGACCCATCTGACAAACTCCACAGCTGGAGTCCCAATTCTGTGTCTGCACAGAAATCTGTGTGAAAACAGTCACAAAAAATCAAAGTGTAATTGTGAAGCTAAGAATACAAAACTGTGTGTTTTCTAAAATGCAAGCTGTCCTAAATATAATCACTGTGAACAAAGATTTAACTTAACGCTGTTTGTAAAAATCTGATAGTCTAGAGCAACTGGGAATTCTGTGGAAAGAAAAAACCCAATATTTCTATGCTGCTTCAATCCAGAACCTTCCCACTATACAGGCAAAGGAAAGACATTTCAAACACCTTTAGCCAGCAAATATAAATCAGTATCATACTTTATCTGTCTTAAAGTTTAAATTTTACAGTGTCACAGAAAGCTAAGCCTAAAGAAACCAGGGGAGGAAAAAAAGGAAAAGATACATGAACTTACACTTATTTTCCTATAGTTTCACTGATATTAACAATTTTGAGAAACTGGGGAGATGTGCTTACAGGCCAGCTGCCATTTTTCAGCCCCCTTTTGATTACAGGGGAATTTGAGAGGTGTTTTTTACTGTCAATTTCTTCAAACCATATACTGAAAGAGAGGTTGAAGTTGGTTAGGTCAATGAGTGCACAGAAGAACTGCAGACTGGCAGCCCAAGCAGTGGCTGCATATCACAGCTTTTCTCCATTTCCCACGGTCTGCTTCCACATTCTTCCATTTCCCAGCAAACAGGAGAGGAAAGGCATGGTTAACACCGTATTAATTGGTGCATCCATGTGACACCTACCAATGTCCATTCTGAAAGGTGTATCTGATGCCAATTAAAGAAAAGAGCTTCTATTACATTACATGACAACTTCAGGAAGACTGATGTTAATGTGGCCATACCAGTGCTAAAAGAAGTATTTAATTCAGCTTTTCATCCATATCCAGCTATGGGCAAGGCTGAAGCTGCATATACAGCCACAAAAACTGATCCTGATGACAGGTGTTACTGGAAGAATCTCATCCCAGAAAAGGTCAAAATATCACTTTCCATACCATTCTGTAAATTGTTATGTCAACAGCTGAAGGGCTAAGAAACCTGATGCCAACAAGACTGCAAGCTGACAGGTAGCATGCATGATGAAAAGTGACCCACAGACAAAAGCTGCTTCACCTCTGTCATCTCAGGTGATATTTACTGACTCACACATAACTGGGTTTAGGTGATGTGTTTTGTTACTGGAAAGAGTTCTCCATTTTACCTGCATCTTTTCTCCATAAAGATAAAACCAGCTATGAGCTGGCAGGCCTAATACCTCTCTAGTGGCATGAGAAGGCATTTGATAAAGGAGATCTGAGGGAAATAATGTTGCTATTACTCTTTACAAAGAAATACTATGTAACAGACACCAACACTTAAAATAAAACAGCAACTTGTGTGAAGTTCAGTGAGTGAAAAAAGCCCTCCAAAAAACAACATTTATTATTAAAAAAACCAGGAGACAACAGAGCACAGCAACTGAAGTGCAGGACTATAATCAAGTTGGAACACTCAACAGGAAATACTGGATAATGTATAGAAAATATCAGCAGGGATTTTCATTTCTAAGGTAGACACCTGAAAGTCTTTAGCACCATACTACATGTACATGTGTGTCATAATATATATGAAGAATGAGACAGAACAGGCAATATAAGAACTGCACTTAAAATACTAAGTCCCTCCCATTAACAATAGCATTCAACAAAGGGTGCACAGAGAAAGGGAAAGCTCTGTGAGACACAGTAACACAGATTGATTTGCAGGTTGGAGATCATCATATCTTTAAACTCCCTTTCACCTTGACCTTAATTTCAGCCCATTTTCTCCAGTTGACCTCTTTTCTCCTTGTTGACTTATGCTCAGCTTACAAACACGTGCATTTTCAGTCTCACTTTCACGAGACATGCATTTCCATTCTCACTTCCATACCCAAAATTAGATACAGAGTCTTTCCAGAAAACTGTAACTGTACAATACAAGAAAACAGAATCCACTGAGAATCAAAGAAAATCATATTACATTTCCAACCAACTCTATTAATATATTCATCATACATGAGGTAGAAGACACAGGCTGTCAAAGAGTGTATGGTATCAAAAGACATAAAAAGACTAATAATGCAGTGAGTGTGCTCCATCCAGTAAAGAATGACAACATGGGTGGGCAAGAAAGAAAAAGGGCAGTAGGAAAATCAGAATTAATGTGAATATAGCATTATTCTAATGGCAAAATATCTGATCTCCTCACCTTTAAAATCACTTTAGTAGCCACAGTCCAAATAAAGTAGAAAGGTGATTGTGATCCAGGAATATTTGGGAATTGCTACAATATTCCAGAAAGTTTATTGCAACAACAGTAAGTTCTAACCAAAGACAGAGAGATAAACATCTCATATCCTTTCTTTCTCTTAGTTTAATCTGAATAAAACTCAGATGAAAAGGAAAAAGTTGACACAGGTAAGGTTGCCCCCTACACCTCAACATCTTTAAAACCTCCTGACACCAAGCAGGTAAGATGCTGAAGAGCAAGTCCTTCTCCAAGCAGAGAGCCAGAGCTGTGGCAGGGCTGACAGTGGTGAGCTCAGTCTGTTTAGTTCTAGAGAACACTATCTACAGACACATACAGAGAAAAGATGTTTGATGAAAGGCTCAACAAGTGATCACATGCTCTTGTAACCTATGTTGAAATTAAGATTATTTTTCAGTTCATCCATTCTCAAACACAACTAAAGAATGCAATGTATTTTGTACCACTAAAAGACCTCAAATTAAAATTGAAACCTTATGTCTTTTAGGAGTATTCTTTAGTTTCATCACAAGTTATTGAGTCCACCTGTAAGACTCAAACACATGTGGCCTAGTTTATGTAAGAGGTCAGATTAGATCATGGTAATGTTTCCTTCTGGCTAAAAGTATACATATACACTTCAAATGTACAACTCCAAAGGAGATCAAACTGGGGTTTGACCTTACATTCTTGTTTAAATGAGTGACTGGAATATCGGAAACCAGTTAAAGCACAGTTACTGGCCAAGTTTGAATTCAGACCAGAAACCCATAAATACTATTTAAGTATTATGCTAAAACAACACACCAGTTTTTATTTCAATACAACTAACCTGTTTATGTAGATGAGAATCATCTTTTTTCCATATTTAGACTAATACTAACATAAACATATATAATTATTCTTCCAACCCAGCAACTCTCCTTGGTCACTTTCCATCTTGATACCCATATCCTAAGTTACCAGTGTTCTGCATCAGCATCTGTGCAGGGCACTGTCTCCTGTTTCAGCTGCCTCAATAAACATTTTCTGTTAGTCCAACATGCATATTCTCACCTCAGTAAAAGAACTCCCATTCCTTCTGCAGTAAAAGAACTTAACCATGATCTACAATGGAAAGTGAACTATGCATTGAACCTGACATTACAAGAAAGATTTCAAGCAAGATGTGGACCGGCTCACCAAGCAGAGAATCAGACAGCTGCAAGGAGAGCTGGCACGGAAAGATCAAAAACCTTTTCAACTAGAAAATACATGTAGTTCAGATGGCATTTGGCATATCTGCCCAAAGGCTTAGGGTAAGAAGAACTGCAAGAGAAGTTGATAACTACCAAGCAGGTAGGTACATCCAGTCTGATCAGTCTGAGCACAGTCAGCCTTGAGTCAAAAACCTTTCTTTTCCAAAAACAGTTCTGATCCTCATAGTCAAATATTACAACTACACTTTGCAAAAGTCTAACCCTACACTAAGCAGAAGTTACTGCATTTTTTTGTCTAATAACACCTAGTGAAGCTAAGATAAATTAATGCTATTAACAATAATCAACAATCTTTTGTAGGATCTTTTAATATCCTACAGACTCGTTCAGCATGAAGAGATACAGAATAATCACTATTGAAACTAGACAGTTGTGCTGAGTCTACCCCACACACTGGTGAAGCAAAAAAGGAATTTGCTAGCTAACAAAGACAGCATATCTCAGGCAAAACTATTCACATCCATCTTCACTCCATCGTAATTATAAATCTCTGGGCAATTCCCAGTCTTCTGCACTGTGGGAGGTGGAAGCCTTGTTTCCCCCAAGTGCACCAAAGCTAATAAACCTACTTCATGGTGCAATTACCTTCTAGCTTTGATCCTACTTTCAAAGTCCCAGAAAAAATGTAGATGGCTTGTTCATAAGATGGTTCTCACACAAGGAGATTCCCAATGAGCCATAGTATTTTTGCACACAAACTGACTGGGACCAACACACAGTTAATAATTATATACATACAGGAAAATCGTTGTCCAGTTTGTCCAATGCTTCCAAGTAGGTACAGAAACCAAGGTGGGAGCAGTCATATCTTAAGAAAAACTGCTACAAAAATTACCAAGATTAGCTAACTGATGCTATGTAGAAATACATTCAGACTGTGTACTTCTACAATTTTTTGTATTTAAAGACCTGGAAAATAGAAGGACAATAAAACTACCCCAATACAAAGGTAAAAATAGCTAGGCATTGCCACTGCTCAGCAAAATCATTTAACTGAAGGAAAAAGTACCACAAACCACCCCAAACTTTAGGCACGTATCAGAAAAAGGAGTTAGGAGCAAACTGGACTATTTGTAGTCAGCATCCAGACTAGGACAAGGATACAATTGCTGTCATTCCTGCAACAAAAACTGATGCACTACACCACTGTAACAAACTGAACCTGAAACCCAAAACTTGGTTAAAACCAGAAATTTCTTTCACTTTTCATGTTACTATCAGAAGAAGCCCAGAAGCCCAACTGCTCTACCTATCCATCACAGAGTACTACCATACTGTAGCATGTAGTCTGTAACTTCTCCCTAAAAGTAATACTCTCTACTGTCTCATAGCTCTTCTACAACACATTTTTACTCAGATAATCTTCAGGACAGTGATCCAAAGATACGTAAGCAAGCTACGTTGTGACAACATTATGCAATGTTAGCACCTTCCTGTGTATCTCAGCAAACCAGAGCTCACCACTCACTGGAAGAATGTAATTATTCTCCATAAGATATATAAGTGGTCCTTCAATAAAAAGAGCTTCTTTTCAAAGGAGCTGCTGAGAATGGTCAAGTGACATTTTCATCCAGTCATGGGTATTTTTCAAAAATACCCACTTCTGCTCACCCTAGATGGAAGAGACTATAGATGTTAATGCTGCTACTTTGCTCTCTGCTTTGCTTCCTTACACCTCTCAGAAACAGAGGCGTATCTAAGAACTATGAACCTGATAAAACATAGTTGGTGGCTACCTCAGTCCAGATTACAGACTTACCCTTTTGATTCTCCCAGGGCATGCTTTGTTACAACAACAATGCTACTGTACAACCAGTTCATTGACCATAAGCTCAAGACAGCAACTGCCATATGTCCATCTTTCAAAAGCAGTCACCCCAGTTCTAGCAAGTTGTCTACTAGAGGCTTACATCTAGTAGAAAAACATTATCTTACCCAAAGAAACAAAAGATAGGAAAATTCTCTGGTGTAACAACTGCAGGACTGAAAGCAGTTCCTGAAGAAAGCGGACAGTGAAGATACTGAATGATACTGTTATCATTCAAAAATTTTAAGGGAGAATTGGCAGACTATTAGGGCAGCACGAATCTTACCTGGCACTTAATGCTATTAGCACAAAATATGTATTTAAACTAGGATAAAGCAATGGGTAGGTGACAAGACAAAAGGCCGTTTAACACTACAGTTCTCAGGAGGTGGCACCTTCAGGAAGCATCATCTCACAGCTGTGCAGAGCAACAGTGAGCCCTGAGAGACCCATCTCTGAATGCAACATACAAGTTAGTAACAAGCCTCTCCAAGGTACCCATGCTCACCGTGCTCAAGGTCCCCAACAGTTCTCAGCTTAATGGAGACAATCGCTCCTGGTTTCACCTGGCTTCAAGCTTCAGACCCCAACCACCATCCAAACACTCACTTTCCCCTGCCACAGCACAAAGCAGCTTTAACAGCCTAAAGAGGTGCTTCCACCAAGAAAAGTCACAATCCAAAGATTCAAAACAATGGTATGATGCTGCATTCCCAGGGAACTTCTTCAGAGTCCTCAACTCCATCTGACATCATACAGTACACACAGAGACCTAAAAAGAGGCATTCCATGCTTTATCTGACACCTTCACAAATTACAGAACCAAAAATGGCAAGAACAGATATCCTGAACAATGTTAAGGAAAGTTTCTGCATAATTTTCTCTCACAGATGTCAACATGAGTGAGCAAGATGGTTTGCAGCAATAAACAAAAATCTGCTGCCTTTTGAAGAAAGCAGTCCTGGAGCAGTGTCATACAGGGATATCATGAGCAGGATGCCTGCTCTTAAATAACTACTAATTCTACAATAACAAAAATTTGTATAATTTAGTTATGTGCAATCAGTCCCCATAAACTTGTGTGAAGTTTACAGGCAACATCTTAAGTTGTTGCTAGAGTAATCTGTAATTTGTGACTTCATGCTTGTGAATGAGCAAGCAAAGGAAATGTGCTGGAGAAAAGTTCCTATACATTACATTTCTTGACTAATAATTGCATGACAGGAATTATGTAGGAATAACTGACAGGTAAATGTGTTTTGTTTCAGTGTTGTGTTTTCTTCTTTGAAGACAGAAGTTCACTTTTCAAGATCCTATTTATAATCAATTCCATCTATTCAGCCCTATTCAAAATGCTACACCTCAGCAGCTCAGAGAACTGGGAAGGGTGTGGGAGTGGGCATAAATCTTTATGCATGTATGGATCCAATCTACAACTTTAAAAAGAACAAATGACACCTGCACAAGGGAAACAACATCACACACACCAAATAAAATTACTAAAAAGGCTATAAATGGTAAAATTCAATGAAAACCTAAAGTCCTGTGGTCAGGAACCCATCCCCATAGCTAACAAAAATAACAGGAGCATTCCAGCACATACTTAGGCAAATGGACACTTTTCTACTTGAAACAAAAAAGTATGTTATTTGTTTTTCTTTTTTCTATCTCTACAGCACTCAACACAGTGGCATATTGGGTCATGGGAAGCATGGCCATGGACTGAGAAAGCTGAGTCACAGTAACTATCCATCTTTCCCACAGTAACATGCTAATCAGCCTCTGACTATGGAAAACCTGGGCTTTCACATTAACAAAGTATCTCTTTCCCTTACCTGTCATCTCAAAATGCCAAAAATATGTGCTTGCAAACACACTCTCTTTTGCCTGTAAACAAGGGTATCACTGTTTGTTCAACCAGCACCATACGGGTTTTCGTTTAAACTTATTACATAATCTCCCTGAAGACAGGGAGTACAAAGCAAAGGCAGTTGAACATTTTATTTCACAATTCCTACCTTCAATATTAACAACAAACAACTGCTTGATGTTTAAATATTAGCAGATTACACAGTTGCCACAGGACACTATGGTTGTGTGACCTTCATTCTTGCTAAAGATCTGAACTGAAAGGTGAAGCTATCAAAGAGGGTACTGGGAAAAAATTTACAGTTTCATGTGGGAATATAAAATAATCCAGTGAAGACCTATATTGTTTATGCAATGCTGTCACAGTAATCCTAGGAGTTTATCTGCCACTGACTTGCCACACTTCAGTCAAAATTGTTAGAGTTCACAATAACTCTCCGTAATTCGCCTAAGTTATAAGATATCTGACAACAATAATTAAAATCTTCCCATCTCCTTAAGAAACTGCAGAAACATTTTCAGCACTTTAATTACAAACTATTCTGATTTTAGCCTGAATGATTTTGGCTTCCCATCTGTGAGTCTATTTTATCATAGATATTTGCATAAAGCAATAACTGTTTCATTAAAACATTAAATTCACTTCTGCTGCATTGCCCTCTGAATGTCTTTGTAAGATCACTTGGTTGCAATGGAAATAATGATGATGATTTCAAACTGAATATTTTGATTTAAAGACAGGAATTTAAGGATAAAATCCTTAAAATTACTTTCAGGAAAACATTTTTAGCACAGGGAAAAACAGCATCAAACTATTTTTTTTTCCAAGAAAGGCATTTCCATTTGATTTGAGGGCTTTTCAGTCAAACTTAACTCTAAAAATACCAGATTAACAAACACAGAGCAGTTTAAGACACTGAGAAAACCTACACTTTTCTTTTAACATCTCAGTAGCCAGTTGCTCTCCCATTTCATCCCTTGGACACTTGGGTTGATGTCAGCACCCTGACATCACCAAATGAATTCAGAACAGCATGTCCACCATCCCATAGCATCCTACTTTTTAGCCCAAACTGTCAGAACTGTAGCAGAATTCCAAAAACACTCTTTCTGACCAGTTGATCCAGCACTTTGAAACACAAAATATTAATGCTTTACCTCAAAAAAAATGCTGGGTGATCAATCAGTGATTGTACCTCACAGCTTTCACAACCTGCACTACCCCAGAAAGTCTGCAGTAAACAGAAAAGCCAGGAGATCTCACACTAGTTTTCATTATCTACACCTTTGTTTGATCAAGTTGTGGGTCATACACAACACAAAGCCCCAGGTTTTCAAAGCTAGAAAAGAATTTTAGGCACACATTCCGTGTGGAACTTCCTAAAAACACTGGAGGAAAACAAGTCTATTTGGCAGTCTTTGCGTATTTTCCTAAAGTATTTCTATCATTTTCAAGAGTTCAGTGCTCTCTTTAGTTCCTTCTCTCCCCACATACCCACAGAAAAAGGGAAAAAGATGTGTGCCTTGTCAAAGGCACACAGCATAAGGAACTATTAGGTGCTATTTCAATTACACAGGATTTGAATGCTTGCACACTTGAGACTTAAGTATTCTTGTTTGGGTTACTCTTGTACCTGACATACTGAATCTACAGGTTACATGTAATTGAAAACTAAAAGCAAGTTGCAAGAGCTTTACAGTCAGTAAGAGTTTTACGCCACTGTTTTATTTATGGAGATAAAAGAGACTCAAAACTTCTGTAGTATAATCTTCACAATGCAGAAAAAACAGAACCTGCTGCTTCACATCAGTTAATCTTGACAGAAAAGATTCAGACCAAGTGACTGATCTAGGTCTGTGAACAGAGTAAAAGCAATTGTATAAAGTTTGTTGTTGCCATGTTTTTCTTCCTTTTGAACAGCATCAACATGGGACTAATTAATGATCTTTAGAAAGTAGTTTCCAGTTAGACTGACACACAATGGCAAGCAGTCTTAGACAGGTGAAGTGACAGGAAGGAGGAAGGCTGACTTGATGTCAGTGACAAAAACTATTTTAATGGAAATGTGAAATTATTCAAAAATTTCTTCTCCTAAACACGTGAAGATTTCTCTAGTCAGATTCAGACTGCACAATGAGCTGAGAGAAGGAATCAGGCAGACGCAGTATTTTTACATACCATGTTTTTCTAACGGCTTTTCATATTCAGTGCCTCACTTAAAGGTTTCTTCTGTCAAAGATCTGTTAAATCAGTGATGTTTCATCAAACAGTAGTTGTCAAACATAATAAAAAATAATAATAAAATACGTGACCAAGAGGTTTTAGTAGCCAAGAATCCAGGGAAGACTGGAAATAGGTTTTGTTTCCAAGGCACAGAAAAATGACAACAGTAATGAAGTCTGCTGTTTGTATTCAGTAATACTAATTTTCAGACCTCTTCTATCCTAAAATAAGACCTACATATCAGGTCACGCAATGGACAGATATGACAGGAAAGTCACATAACAAAGGACAGATGATAATGCATGACTGCTATTGCAGAACATATCCTTCAATTAAGTCTTTTAAGTAGGGAGACTCCTGCCCTGCTACTGATATGAGGCAACATCCCAGTCTCTCTCCTACACTAAGAGAACACACCAGACCCCAGACTCGGCTAAGCAGATGTAGAGGGCTTAAAAGAACTGCCAAAAAAAAAAAAATTAATACAAAGCCACACCATAAACACACACTACTAAGAGGCATTTAGACAGGAGGTTTTATTTCTCAGTATAGGAAACCATGTGTCTACGCATTTGAACACAGACCTTTCAACCAGAGTTGTATGCACAGACATAGAATTTTTGTGCCATGATCCTGCTGATGGCCTTTCATGTTTTGGGGATCTTACCTGCATTTTGATTAACACCCATCAACCTTTGAAGAAAGATGTAGTCAGATGCTGCTCAAGCTACTCCAACACTGAATAATTTACTCTAATTTATTCCTTCAAAACTACTCTAATTTACTGCTTTATTTGATGAAGTGGGCACTTCTGATAACTTCCTAGAATTAAATATCCACTGGCTGAGGTGAAAACCCAAAGCCCCCCAAAAATGATGATTTCACTGACAGAGAGAGTTCAGGGAAGTTGGAATAAGAAACAGCAACCAGAATATGAAGACAATTAGAATTTCTTCCTCCTGCTGGCTGGATGATTGGCATTTGGTTTAGGATCATCCTTGTGAAAGCATCCTCCCCTGTTGACTAAATGCATTTTTAAGCAGTGGGCCAACATCATCAGAAGGAAGGTAGAAAAATGTGTGCCCTTCCATATTCTGAAATCTACAGGCATTTTTCCCTGTACACAATGTCAGAATGAAAAACAAAGCACAGCAAGTGGTAGTTAATTTTTTTCTCCTCATCTCCTTGCAAAGCCAGCTCTAAAAAGGGTCTCCAACCTGCCGTGGAACCTTCTTTGAACCTTCCATTTCCTATTAAGTTTTAACTTATCTTCTCAGATAGAAATGAAGCTTAGCTTCATAAAAGAATATTTTTAAATTCTTCATCTGAATGAAGATGAGGTAGTATTCACCTACAGAAATTAAAAAATGTGAAAAGGTAAATACAACAGTGCAGGGAGCTGGAAAAATCTCTGGTCAATGGCATTTTACATAAATCCAGTAAATCAATTTCAATTACAAAGGAAATACCAACAATATGACAGTTTCACAAACAGACAACGAATAAGCTCTACTGGGGAAACAACAAGTGAAATACAAATATATCAAACACCTGTTCTCATCCTTTTCTTAAAGTTTTCAGTCTAAGAAATTTGTTCAACTATACAGGAAATACTCAGACTGATTCCTCACACTTCCCTCTCTGTGCAGTTCCACAACTGCTCAGGACTGATATCTTTTAGATTTGCTCAGCAGCTGTTCAGCTCAACATCCATGGTTTTGATACTTCAGAATACTTATTACACAAAAACATCTGAATCACAGAATATGCTGAGTTGGAAGGGACCCACAAGGATCATCCAGTCTGATCCCTGTTCCTGCACAGAACCATCCCCAAGAGTCACACCAAGTGCCTGAGGGCATTGTCCAAACACTTCTTGAGCTCTGTCAGGCTTGGTGCTGTGACACTTCCCTGGGAAGCTGTTCCAGTGCCCAACCCCCCCTCTGGGTGAAGAACCTTTTCCTAATATCCAACTTAAACCATCCCTGACACAACCTCAGGTCCTTCCATTGGGTCCTGTCACTGGTCACCAGAGTAAAGAGATCAACATCTGCCCCTCCTCTTCCTCCAAGGAGGAAATTGTAGACTGTGATGAGATCTCCCCTAAGTCTCTTCTTCTGAAGGAGGAGGGAAAACAGTCTGCTTCTATGTATTTATAAGACTGGCTAATAACTATGGTCATCTAGCTACATATCTTCTGTATTCTAGCTTTCAAATTAAGTTTACTCTTTGCAATCCTTCAACTACCCTAATCATCAAGGTCATAACAATCATAGTTGTAAAAAGCACATGTATTACTCTTCTGATAGGTCCCCATAATTGCAAAAATAACCTTTATAAGCCTTGGAATTTTTAAACTGATGGAATTTTTTTACAAAAACTAGACATTAAAAGTTACAGGGTACATTGTCTTCACATGGGATTGATTCACAGTGGGATCTGAAGACTGGAAAATAATTTAAAGACCCTTTCCGTGTAACGCTAATACCCTTCGAGTAAAACTATTCTTTGATATTTCTGTTTTGAAAAGAAGACACAATCAAGTTCCAGCTATATAATTTGTGGCTAATCTCAATATAATCTAACAGTAGTTCTACAGATAACTACAACTCTAGGACTATTATTGCCAGCTCACCAAAACTTGGACATTAGCAGGTGAATTTAATTCTGTATTCTGGCAGCTTCTATCAGATAATGTATGCTGGTCAAAAAGCATTTAATGAGCTTTAAAATGCTCAGTTTCTACAGGATTCTTCTTCAAATTACAACATATCATTAACTATTTGCCTCCTTGATCAGTCTGTTTTGCTGCCAGACACTCCTGTCCCAGATAACTAAAAGAGGTGCTGGAGTACATTCTTTATTCGCTTTCTGCAAAGCACTGCACTGCACAAAAATGTTACAGGTCTGAATTAATATACGACTGTGCTTCTCTCCACATTACATCAAATTTAATTAATCCAGTCCTATGCAACAAGATGCAGCATTAACATCTTTTTCTGTCATTTGTACCTGGCTTTCATCAAAGAGAACTAGGAATAATGCAAACAGCACTAAAAGGGCTGGGAAGTGTTTGCCTGTCATAAGGACAGTTTCTGGAGCAAGAATCAGCAGTCTCAAGAGAGGTTACCTGTTCTATTCATTGCAACCACAGCCACCTAAAATACTAACAGTATGAATACCAAAAATGTGAAAAGCTACTGAGCTGTGCAGAATAAAGAAAATTTGTCACTTACGAATGGAAACATATTTTAGACTAACTAAAACAATCACAAGTTGTGGTAGTACTATTTATTACAATAAACTTAGATTGCCTAAGTTTCCAAATATGGTATCTGGGTTTAAAAAAACAAAACAAACAAAAAAACCAAAACAAAACAAAACAAAAAAACACCAGCAAAAAAAACCCAACATGAAGACAAATCACAAAAAAGGTCTCAGATGTCTGAGTACCAGAGTACCCTCCCTCCAGCTCTGGTCCAGAACCTTTGAAATCAGGTCTTCTGCTGAAGGGATAAATCAATATTATTGGTTTATTGATGCTAGCATGGACTGGCTGGCAGGGAGCAAGACCAAGGGCATGTGGAGGTCGTAAGTCATAAAGGCAACAGTAACCTAAACCACAAATGCATGAAACCTCTCTGTAGCTTCATTTTGACCTTTACACATTTTAATACGGATAATTCATAAAATGACAGAGTGCTTAACAATTCACATGTGTATCAATTACTCAAAAACTACCAATCAAAGGAAAATAAAACATAGATTATTGCATGGCACTCAAGGTTCCTTCATCTTCAGCATCAGTCATCAAAGTCATCCTCCTTTAATTTCCAAAATTTCTGGAGAGTTAGGATTTCACTTCTCAGAGTTTCATCAGCTGCCTGACTCCTACAGACTAAGGCTGCAGTAATCTTCTTTGTGTGCTGTTGAGCTAAGGCTGATCAGCACTGTTAGAAAAACATGTAGGGACCAGCTAGGCTAATCAAGACAAAAACAACCACAAACTTGCCTAAAGCAAGTGGCAGTTACTCCTTCTACAGCTAAGTCAGGTCACTTTTGAATACATAAATAAGCCAATCAGAGACACATCTTTGAAAAAAAAAAAAAAGCAACACAACAGTAGAAACCATGGGAAGTCTGCAAGGAAAGTCTGATTTTTTACTTCAGCTTACTCAGAAAACTCCTTTTAAAAACATTCCTATCAATCCAGGTATTAAGCTATCCAGAGAAAATGGGACAAAATACTTTAAAAGAGTTGAGTATAAATATTTAAAAGAAAAATTATGACAAAGCTTTCTTGGTATTTCAGTTCTATTCTTTACTTTCCTTTGTTCAATTTAAATTTTTGTCCACTGGCATGTAAATAACTAGTGGGTAATTAGTTGACCAATTAGTTCTATGACAATCTCACAATTTTGCCTATGCGATATTACAGTTACATTCACATGGCTACATTCTTGCACCATGCCTCCTACCTTTAGGGAAAAATCCCTACAACCTGTATGGCTATCCCAGCATGAACCATAGCTGACAACAGACAACCCACTTACCAAAAGTAAAAACCCCTGCCTTCTAATTTCTCTGCTGGGCAGTGGAAAATGCAAAGGTATCTATAAGTGCATGGCAGTAAATAGTCCTATAGTGGTCACACCAAACAACCCTTCACAGGCTTCCAGCTTAAGGTATTTTTGTGCTCAGTGCCATCCACATAACTCTTTAAACTGCTTTGCTGTGAATCGTATTAGGGAACTGATCTGATGCAAACAAAACCAATTTATACATTCTAAAAAAGAAAAAAAAAAGACACTTTTTGCCCAGTCAGTTATCCACTCCAATTCACCCCCGCACATTACACTACCCTAGTATTGCCACTGAATCATTATTTAGTGAAATACAACTTCATGGCTACCATCAGCTTTTAAAAACTGCAGTGACCTGGCAGTTCAGGAAACAAACAGGTAGCTCTCCACACCAACCCAACCAACAGAACAGCTACAGCAAGTTCAGCCTGGCATCAGGGCAGAGAAACAATCAGCCCAGTATCAAGAAGGCAAAGAAACAGTCCCAGAGATCAGGTCTAGCCGAGCCTTGGCTTTCAAAAAAGAATCAGTAAGATCCTGAAACTATGGACATAGTGATGATACTAAGATTTTAGAGTATTTTTAAAAGGTCTGGTTCTGGGCACAAGTCTGCCCATCTCAGTGCACTCTTTACAAATAAAACATGTGTTTGTGTATTTGCAAACTCCACTTTGCTCAGCCTCTGAAGGTCTGATCCATTAGCACACTCCACTACCTCTAGTCACAGCATGATGCAAAAACTATTCCATTCCCACAAGCAGAAAGTCACATGCAATTTAAGGTTTCAGGATTCCAGAAGTTTTACCAAGGTGCACATCCAGAACTGCCACAGCCCTGATTTGAGCATGTATAGACATTTCAGACACGCTGACCAGGCACCCAGCAACCACACATGCAACACATTTAATGCACACTGGCAGTGAGCACCAGGCAGCAACCCTCCAAAACTGCAGCAGTTGGAGGCATCATTCATGCAAAATGCATCAACACTGCTGGCAACAGAGAATCCAAACCTTCTCCCCTTCCAGCTGGGTACCCTAATTACTAGAATCAGGTCATGGCCCATACCTCTTGCATTATAACAACACAAGTGCAATGGCCCTGCCTGAAACAGAGGTGCAAACCTTGCTGTTTAAAGACCCTCAAGGGACCTTCCCTTTCTTCATCCCTATTCTTTCATTTCCCACTGGCTGCCTTAGACGCTCTCTAGTCAGCACACTGGATGTTTTGGTACCAATTCCTGACACCTCTGGTAGGTTTCTTAATTCCAAAGTCAAGTAGGTAAAAAAGTTAGGCATGGAGACACCAATCTAAAGAACACCAAAAAATCATTTTTTTCTAAATTGGTTTTCACATGGTCAGAATGTAAGGCAGATCTCCAATGAGACTCAAAGACTGACCATACTGGTCAGCATAAAAACACTTCTTGCAGGCTGCCTGAGCATGCAAAACATCGTAAATATATGAATCCAGCAGCTGATGTTTAAGGATCTCACATGTATCCAACAAGAGGAATGTGATTAGTCCTGCGACAAGCTGTATTTCTTCTGTTTCTTCTCTAAATGCACATAATCTGGTGTACATGCAGTCACTTTGCCACTCCCTCTCTCAAATGTTTCTTTATTTCTTCTTCAGAGGAAAAGAAAAATCCCAAGAACCCATTCCTTGTGAGCAATTTCATCCTTTAACACACTGGATTTTGTTCAGGTCAAGTAACATTTTTGGTAAAGAATATAATTGCAATTGCCTGTTTCTAAGATCTTGTAAATAGCATGACATTATTTTAAAAACTTATGAAAAATGCATTTACAGTGTTCCTTTAAGTGTTTTAACACAGCTTCAGCTGAAATTGCTTTATTCCAAAGCAATTGAATACAGAGTATTTTTATAAGGACCTCTTTGTCTCTCTGCAAATGACTGAGATACAGATACTTTCCAGAAAGAGAATGCACTGGAAAAATAAGCAACCTTATATTTTACTAGCCATAGTTATCTAGCACCATAAAACATCAGTTGCTCTGTTCCTGAAGATTATGTTGTAGCTAAAGCAAAACAGCATGATACAAGTCAAGTCAGTAGAGCCAAGTAGTGCCTAGGAGCCTTATGCAGGTTAGGTTTGGCACCATACAAGCACACAGGCTCTATTCAGTATGGCAGAGCCATTCTACAGCCAAAGCAGAGGCAATGCCATAGATCAAAAGCAAAAATGAAGCTAAAATTCAGCAGCACATTCATGCCATCTTCCAGGAAATAGAGTATCACATACCTCCTTGTCATACTCCTTGGACAACATAGACAAATAAAATAGATATTGGCCTAAACAAGCTGGTCAGAAGACACACTGTTATCACTCAGGGCTGTAAGTTTGTCTACATTACAGCTCCAGGAGGAGTGCCTTTAACATGTGGTCTGAGGCACACTTGGAAGAGCTTCTCTAACCTCCTGGGACACAAAGCTGTATAGAAAGAGCAAATTATTTCCCAATGTGATAAAATCCAGGTAACTTTAAATACTTTTCAGCGGACATCACAAAAGACAAGGTACACACATAACTGCTGGGTCCAGTAGCCTTCTCCTAGGCTATACATGAAGCAAAGTCACCCTGCAATTCCTCTTACAGGGATACCATAACGGAAAGGAGCAAGTTTCAAAAACTTGCCAAAACCATTGGCAGTTGCAACATGCGATGCCTTCAGTACCTAACATATTGAACACAGAAAGCAACCTCTTCCACCACCTCCTCTTGCCCTCACCTTGTGCGGACAAGAAAAGGTGGGGTCAGAGAGGAAACAGTAGTACAATGACACAGGTAAACTCAACTGAGACAAAAAGCCCACTGTAATAAATCTTCTTTTCAGGGTAACTCAGTGTCCACTGCAGAAGAGAGCTATATGGACTTTTTTCCACAGCAGAGCTGCTCCATGAGTGTCTTTCCTGGGATTACTCTTGCCAGTGGGCCCTGTGGCATGCTGTGAGTCTTGTGAGACTAGGACTCAAACAGTTCTCCTGAGGGTAAGCATCATAAGCAAAGATTTATGCAGTAAAAGAAACCAAATGAAACTAAACACATAAACTATGACAGGCAGGGCAGTGGAGTAAACGACTTGGCTTCTCCTCTGTTTCAGCTGCCATCATCAGTCATGCTACTTTGTATTTAGAGAAGGTCTGAAGTTATCAAATTCAATGTCCCTCTATCAGGCAAATTCTGGTCTCCTAAGAAATCAAGATGCAGTAGTAAGTCAAAAGCAGCATAAATACATGTTTTTTTTCTCAGGAGAAAGTGGAAAGAAGAGTCTTCTGATACATACAGTGTTTAAGAATTTACATATTTCTGCACAGATCAAAAATATAACTATGCATGAGCAAGCACTTCTGGACCTGTACAGTCTAGAAACAGGACTTTCCACATGGATATTACATAGTGCTATCACATCCAAAAAATTACCATGGTACTATTAAGTGCCATAACACTATTAAATCTATAGTACATAAACTCAGGGGTGCCTCAAGGAAACAGATTGCTTTCTCCTTACTCACCAACCACTTTCCTCTCCAAAACTGATCTCACTGAGTGGCTGGAGCCTGTCCACAACAGACTCCACTCCTTTCATGGACACGGGAGTCCATCATGATGACAGAATCCCTCACCTCTTCTTTTATGAGGGCCCAACAAATCCATGTCCAATGCAATGCAATTCTTCTCTTCCATTTTGCTGGAGGAAGGGAAGAATGGCATGACTGAGGGCAAGAACAGTGAATTTAATCTGTTCCCAGGCACACTCCACACTACTGCTAGGACAGGAGAGACAAGCACAGGAGAAGGAGCTGAGCAAAGAGGCAAAATGGAGCTGTATGATGCACAAAGGGACACACTGGGTGTGCATGGCAGCAAAATAATCAAAGTGGCATGTTTGTGTCAGCATCTAATAGTTTTGGTGTTGTCTGCAATCACATTTATTTAGAATTGCATTGCCATTGTTCCTGCATTTCAACCACTGCTTACCCAAACCTTACTAACTCACATCATCCAGGGCAGGCACTGGATCGCTTCTGCAGACAAAAAGGTTTGTAGAGGCAGGGTCAGTGGTATCAGTCCCTCCCAGAACTCCAGTTAATACAGCTGAGCTGATGCATCTTGCAGGACTGGGGAGTTCAGTGTGAGATGTCTGACTATAGTAACACCAAGACATACAAGGAGCCTGTGCCTGGGGACTAACTGATTTTGATATGACAAGGTTTAGGATTTTAAAGGCAGATGTGGCAGTAACCAGACACAACATTTAACTCCACTGATACAGCTTCCATAATAAACAGTTTCAGAAAAACACAAAAGAAAAGAGAATTTTTACAAAAGTTAAATACATTAAAATTGCAAAACGAATTTTCTTTACCTTGGATTAGAACTATCCCAAATATTGTCACATAAGTCAGCAACAAATCTCTTTTTGTTACATTATTGATGTGGTTCTGACAGTCAGGCATTTGTTCTTCGAAAGACTTACACATGCACTTAAAATTAAGCATGCAAGCAGTCCCATTGGGTACTGATGTAAGGTTCATGCCTTCACTTGAACAGTCATTTTACAACTAGCTTTTTTGGCATGAGATGTTTGCGTTCACTTTGTTCTAAGACAATAATTTTGAAGTAACTTATGCATTCTGGGTAGTATAGGTAACGAGTACGTGCCCAATGGATAAAAGTTCACGCACGACACACAAGAAAACAATTACATTAGAAACAGATATTTCACAGTATTTAAAAATCAACTCCTGTATCATTATTATGCAGTTCATACAATTACTGAAGTTTATTCACATACTATTCATAGCAGAGATAAAGTTTAATGGTGTTCAAGTACTTCCATGCTAAGCCACTGTTTTTACAGTTTTCTAGGATTTGATTTATTTATCAAAATTATTTGAGTTCGGAATTTTCATTAATGCAATTTTTAACTGTTTTGAATGTAGTTTAGAGGTTAGGAAATATAAAGTTTAAAAATATTATACATACTAGCTCCCATTATAAATATCAATTTCTGACCTTAAGTTGAACAAAGTAACATAGTAGCAAAGGCAAAATCAACTACAGAAAGAAGTCTCATTGAGACATTCCTTAGAACCTCCCACTGAAAATATGTTTATATTTTATCAAGCAGTAGAACTTTAAAAAGACAGCAAGTCACACTTTGCACATGCATGAGACAACAGCTATGCCCAGAACTTGTAGCAGAATAGGGATCAAGGGTAACTGACATTCACTCAACACAAACATTTAATTTTGCTGTAAAATACACACCAGGTGAACGGCAAGGGGCATTAGCTAGACTGCGTAAATTCTCTTTAGAACTATCTGGCTAAAGGGCAGAAAAACAACATTGTGATTGCATCGTTAAACACTCAAAATGAAGAAATAAGCAGGACACACTATGCAAAACATTAGTGCTTCGTACCTGCATTACCATAAAGATGTTCCACATAGCCTCTTTTTTTGCACAATGCAGAAAAAGAAGCCAACACCTAGGATGGTAATTTAGTTACCAACTGGGTAAAAATCTACTGGAAAATCTCACCTCTGGTTTTTACTGGAAATTTGTGTGGATATAATTTACAGTGGAGTTTTCCCAAAACAGTTTCAAAAAATGCTTTCAAAGTTTAAGAAAAGACACTGACGTGTAACATGCATTGTTTAAAATGTTGTATAAGCTGCAAACATTGAGCTATATACAACGAAGAAAATTAAACAGGTACGTAGTGCCCATTTCTTAATACCTGAGTGCTTAACTATGCAGCTTTAACAGCACCCCATCTGGATTTTCCTTTTGAGAGACTGACTTCCTAGAGTCTGGTTTAAATGTCAACATTTGAAATCTTGCAAGCAAAGACCATTTACATTCAATCCCAAAGATTCATATGCCTAAAAGGGTATAATTAAAAAATTAAAGGAAGCGGTCATGCAGGATACTGGCAAGGAAAAAGTACTAAAGAAATTTTAGAAAAAGCATTTAACTCACCAGTCCATTGTTTGGCTGAGGTGAAAAAGGCAAACATTACTGAGATGCATCAGTGAGGAAGTTAGAACACAAATCAAGGCCCGTGCCTGCAAGCACATGTGAATAACTTGAGGCACAGAAGCTCTTTCCGTGGCAAAGTTATTCATATATGTGCTTGCAGAACCTCAGCTCAGATGTTACCCTCAAAGTACAAAATGCTACTTACATTTTGCTACTGACCTCAATATAAACAAAAATTCACCTGTGTTTAACTGTTTCAATTGAAGAAGACAATAACCCCCTTGAAGTCTCACAAGGTAATGTAATTAATCCATTCTAGCTGCTCATTGTTTGTTTGTTTGTTTTGAACAGAAGTCTCTCAGAACATGTTTAGACTTACAAACCAGAAACCTTCCCTGGAAGCTATGTGAGGACTGTACACCCTGGGGTATGAAGAGCTGTATCTCTGCCTTGCAATACACCAAGAATGCTTATGACATGACAATTAAGCCATTATTCTTTTTATTGGGTATCACTCTGCCAAGCCTGATGTAACCTGACATATATGATATTCAATTAAGTGTCTCTTAAAGTGCTGAGTCTTTCCAACATATGCTGGTGTAGATTTTGGAGATCTGAACTGTGTAAGAAATCTAGCTTAAAGAAAAAGGACGTCACACAAAAGCGTAGCATGGAGCATGGCATGTCTACCCAATTAGATAAACACTAACTACACATACAATATTTTTAAGTGTATGTGACTAGTATAGGTTCAAATCGATTTCAGATTACAAACCACTGCTTGGAGAAGAGAAAATAAGTAAAAGGTTCAAAAAGCCAGAGAACAGAAGACTTTTAAGTCTTTAAACACCAATAGTTTGGTAAGATGCAACTGACGTGTGTATGGACCAGTGGGCAATTAACATTTTTTTTAAAGGCTAGATAGGCCAGCTGAGATTCACAAATAGTGAACATAAGATTTGGGGATGACTGTTTTATATCCACTAGCAATGAGGAATCAAATATTGCTCAATCCACTAAAACAGATAACCTATGTTCTTATTGAGAAAGGTGCTGACCAAAGCAGGTCTGTCATACACTATCTGAAATAAAGGAGCACACAACTCTGGCCACAGAGCCACGTGCTGCTTTGAGTTGTTTGGGGAAGCTTTGTTTCCTGATCTTTCCTCAATGTAAGTTTCATCGCTGACTTCAATAAAAGAATGACATGGAGTAATTTCTTTTTGAAGTGTCAGTATTCAAATATGAAACCTAATGAAAGCAGTAAGTTTTGAAACACCAACACTACATCTAATTTTATCTCCCATTAGATATGGCCTTGATCCAGCTAACAGCATTTTTTTTTTCCTGGGATGGGAGTATATTATTAGGCGATTAGATAAAGTATTTCAATTTGTTTATCCTTTTGATCAGCAAAAATGCCTAAATGGCAGGTATCCACCTGACAGGAGAGCACTGAGAAGTAAAAACAGTTGGAATGGATAATCAGATGTTAAAACAGAAGGCAAAAAAGGTACCTGGAGAAAATGGGAGAAAAAGCAAAACGGGACTATCGTGCTAAGGCCTGCAAGCAGGACAGGGCCAACATCTGTGCCCGCTCCGAGACCTGCCAGCCGCCGCCCCGAGACCCCGCTGCATCCTCTTGTCCAAACAGGTGTGTGTGTGTCTGCATGTATAACGTGTGTGTGTCCGCATGTATAACATGTGTGTACGTGTATCTTTATGGATCTGTACATTGTGTAAGAATGTGCACGGCGGGGCTCTCGCTGAGGCACTACTGGGCCCAAATGCGCTTGGCGGAGCAGCGCCAGGGCACGGGTGCCCGGAGGGGCAATGTCCTCTCGGGGGAGAGCGACACCGGCAGCGGCACCGGCAGCGGCACCGGCACCGGTACGGCGGCACCGGCCGCGGGAGGGGCCGTGCAGTGTCATTCACACCGACGATGCATCGCAGGGGGAGCACATTCCGAGATGTTGCA